>WHYT01017972.1:535596-550229 GCA_009806455.1 Tetrax tetrax
AATTACACATGAATTTTGGAATGGAACAGTCAATCCTCTAAGGACTTGTCTGTGCTGTTTTGTTGGCAGACACGAGGCTGCTCAACCTGAGCCTCCAATCAGCAGGACACCACAAAGCTGAGGTTACTGCAGCTCTGTTCCAGGCTACTGAGCCTGCTGCAAAGCAAAATATATTGGGCAAGACTCAGTGCTATGCTTACATGGAGTCTGGCCAGCTCAACACATGGGCAAAGCAAGCATATGTCCATTGACTCAAGGCCCACAGTCAGTACAGGTTTCCTCTGCAGAGCCCACCACGAAGAAGAGACAAACAACCCTGATATATTGAGATCTGAGATGAATTGTCCCTGAAATCTAAAGGTTTGGGAAGATCCTCCTTACTTGCATATTTTGACCAAAGGCACATCTCACATTTTGAATCTCATTGGGGGGAATTAATGAGGAAAAAACTTTTGCCATGCTGCTGCGGTGAACCCCACAGGAGCTATTGAGGAGGCTAGCACAAGAGCTTAAGGGATCTGAGACAAAATTTAGTGACATATTCAACAGTTCGAATGCCCTGTTGGAGTATGTACCAAAAGGAGTACAGGTTAATTGAGGGATCTTTATTGGATGCAGACCAACTGCAGACTGGAAGCCAAACTGCACTGCAAGGTCCTGCACCTCCCCTACCCTGAGTTTCCCCAAATGTTTATGGAAAATGCTACAGCTCACATGTGGATTCTTCCTCTAAACTTCTGTGGAGACTTGGATCACTGCAATTTTTAAGATCAACTCATGTGACTGTATTCCCACCCTGAGAATTTACTCCTGCCAGATATTTGTGGAAGGTTAGAAGCAGTTTTTTGGGGAACTAGGTAAACAGAAATATATTTCAATGAAAGGATCAACATTTTGATTCATCTTCCATCAAACAAAATTTAAATTGGATATATTCCAGGCACCATGAGTGCTGAAATATCGTATCCTGATCCTTAGAAATTGAAATGTGGAAGGGACTTTCTTCTGGGAACAGAAGCCTCTGATTTAGTCAGGCACTGGCACAGAGCAGAGGAGTGAGAGATGTAGTCTTCTGTAAGAAACTACAGCTTCTCCTTTTGCCACCTGTGCTTTGTTCTCCCCCCTTGCAGAACCCAGATAGGCAACAGCCTTGCCCTACCTCAGAGAAGTACAGTTGTGATAAATGCACTGCAAAGCACAAGCTCCTCAGACACTAATTGTTCCTTGCTTGCTTGCTCCAAGCTCAGTCCCAATCCTTTTTCTCTCCCTGCTCCCCGCTTAGGGCAATATGAGTTCACATCGCACAAATGGTGGCCTGGGACGAGCATCGATTGTGACATTTGATTTAAGTAGGTCTCATTTCACTGACTTTTCATGGGTAACTGGATAAAAGTGGGGGAGGAGCTCCATTAAAGCAAAAAAAAGCTCAGCATATAACTCACTCCTAACCCATCCAAGAGAAACCGAAGAAATGGAGGTTGGATTTTAAAAGACAAGCAGACTATGTTCCTGTATCTCCAACACAGTAAGCCTAACTGCCCTCCCTTCCACATCCTCTCTGATATCCTTCTACCCCCAACAGCCTCAAGTTCTTTCACCTCCTTCCCTATCCACTTTCCCAAATCACTCGTAATCCTCTCCTGGATCTTCCACCAGCTAAGTAAGAGGTTGCATGTATTAGACCATTCCTAGGTGAGATGTTTGGTGAGATGTTCATTGGCAAGGCACCACACAAATGACAACCAGCCAAGTGCAAACCAGACTGGTGTGTAATAGCTGGTGTCCATCTGCAGCCCTTCCCACAAAAAAAAAAAAAAAAGACCCTGTTTATCCTTCAGCCAAATTTTCACAGAACCCATGCCCACCGGAAGGACTCCTGAGAAGATGCTGTGAAGCTTATCCCTTCTTCCTACAGAGAAGAGATGGTTGGTCCAGCCATGAAGGTGTTTTTGTTGGCATCATGAGGGTGGATAACTATAAAAAACTGGCTGCAATAAAAGAAGGATCTCACTCCTTTGGGAGTAATAAGTCCTAAAGGCTTAGACTCATGTGGCTTAGGCTTCTCCTTTCATTCTTCATTATTAAGGTTTCTCTGTCCTCCCCCTCTTTCTTTTCCTCTCCCCCACTTCTTCCCTTTGGGAAACAAAGCATCATTTGTTTTATTTCTTCTGACTAATTAAACCTCCTGACAGAAGGTGGTCGGATGCTGTACAATCTGAGTCTTGCAAGGGAAATTTCCTTGGAGGGGAGCAAAGGGGAAAAGCAAGGTTAGTTTAAAAAGAAATAGCGATACCAAGAGAAAAACAGCAAGGTATTCTCAAGGTAAGGGAGAAATCAGTCCTATGGGAGATTCCCAGCACCACAGCTGAGGAGAAAACTGGTTGTCTGCAAACGGCAGGCTAGGAACAGGGTCTCCACTTGCTTGAACTAAAGATAGTCCCAGATGGCCTGTCCCTCACCACCTCCCCATGTCTGCTAATGAGTACCATCCAGAAGCACCCTGAAATGCAGATGAAGCCATGCCTGGTTGAGGCTGGAAAGAAAACCTTGGTCTGAGTCAAGCAGGAACAGAACAGGTTATTACGAGTTGCAAGTGCTGCAATTCTGTCACCAAGCATGACAAGGGAGGAGAGAAGCAATCAATGACATCAGCTGGGATGGAAATAACGAGTGCTACTGCCTGGGGCTGCTTGCTGTCCTACCACCTCATCACTCTGCCTAGCAGGGCAGAAGGACACTCCTTTTCTTTACAATTTCACTTTGCTTCCTTCTTCTTCTCTTCTATTTCCTTCTTTTCCTTTAACCCTCATTTTTTTTTCTCTCCTTTGCCTTCTTTCCACCCTTCCTTTGGCCATTTTCCATCACATATTCTGCCTTTTCTTCCTGCTCTTAATGTATCTCTCTGTCCCTTTTCCCTTTACGTTGTCTGCATTTCTCTCTTTCTTTCTCTTACTTTCTGCACAACACTGTGAAAAGCGATTTCATTCGAGTTGTGCTTGTTCCATTACCCTGCTCTGGCTCCAGGGTCAAACAGGCTCAAATTAGAACAAAGTAAAAAATGGTATTTCTTAATGCCATGCAGTTTGCCTGAGACCTTACAAGCAAGCTGTTCTTTTTTCTTTTTCCATCTTTGATACTGAGAAAGGCTGTAAAAAGTCTTTATAGGTACAACATCATACTAATAAAGTCGCTGAAAAATTGAACCATTTATTTTGCTCCCGAATTAAACACAGACATACAAGTTTGGAACCTGGGGTGTTGGGCTTTGTTTGTTTTTAGAAATGTGTTTACTCTTCAGAATGGTTGCCTTGAGCTTGACTTCCTGCACATTTGAAATTAAAGACTCATCAAGTCAGAAAAGGTCAAAAGTACTAGTTGCAGGGGGTATCTAGAGCTTTCTTATCCGATTTACTGCTTGGAGCAAGACTATCACTAACATCAGACGAGGTTGGCCCTGGTTTGTTTAGATGAGCTTTGGAAATTCTCAGACAGAGAGCTTCCATCCCTCTGGTGACCGTTCCAGGGTCACACCACTCTCCTGGACCCAGGGGTTTTGCCTAAGGTCACACAAACCTCCCAAGCTACAGCCTGTGGCTCTTCCCTTTGTTAAATCATCAAGCATAAGTGAGAGGAGTTTGGTTTTATCTTTTTTTTTGTAATTGTCCCTCTGATAACTGTAGGCTGTGATTAAATAGCCCTTTACATTTGTCTTTGCAAGACCAAGCAAGTCCAGCTGCCTGTCCCTCTCTCCTCACAAGTCATGAGCTCAAAGCAATGAGACTCACTCCACTCGTCTGCCAAAGGACTAGACCAGGTAGGTGTCATTTACTCCAAGAATTGCTCAGGAAACATTTTACTGTGTCACTGGCCTAAAGGCTTTTCATGATTCTTGAGAAGTTTTTTAAGCCACATTGTATTGATTTTGTTGCTGACTGGGCAACTGTTGTCAAAGCAGAGATCTGGTTGTTAAAATTGCTGGAAAATAATGCTTTTACCAGGACTCACAAAAACAATCAGCTTTCTGAACAAAGGATTGTGTGTCAGTGATGTAGGAAAGCAGCCAAGGAGGGCTGAATAACCAGGAGGTGAATGTGCGCATCGCCTGAAAAACAAATTCCTTTTTTTCTTTTTTAATTAGGTTAGATTCTGGGTTTCTCATTCAGGCTCAGGCCCTTTGTATATACACGTATATACACTATACATATGGTAAAGCACCAGTTGTATGCTCTACCCCAGTACAACCACTTCATAAAAGGATAGCAGCAATTCCAAAGGGAAGCAATCAGTGTCTTTTAGGGATTTTGGTAATGAGTAATGCTACGATACTTTCACTTGGGTGAGAACCAGGCTCTTGACAGGACTCAGCTGACGAAGGTGTAGCTGATGTGTGTGTCCACCTCCTGGCCTTGAACGCTTGCAGGGATGAGGCATCCACACTTCTTTGGGCAACCTGTCCCAGTGCCTCACTATCCTCATAGTAAAGAACTTCTTCCTAATATCTAATCTAAACCTACTCTCTTTCAGATTAAAATCATCGCCCCTTGTCCTGTCACTAGAGGATCTGGTATTATGGACCAGACCATAGCAAGCAGCTATGCACCACACAGCTGCTCGCTCACTCTCCCCAGAGCAGGACGGCAGAGGGTAGAATCAGAAGGGTAAGAGTGCAAAAGCTCTGTGGGTTAAGGTAAAGACAGATGGTTTTTTTGTGTTTGTTTTTTTTTTTTTTAAAGAAGGGAGAAAACTAAAAAAAGAGAGAGGAAAAAAATCAAAACCCAAGAAAAACAAGTGATGTAAAAGAAAATAATTGCTTGACACCAACCAGCAAATTCCCAGCCAGCCCCTGAGCAATGGCAACCCCTAACAGCATCCAACTCCCTTGTTTTACTGCTGATCCTGATGTCATATGGTATGGAATATTCCTTTGGTCAGTTCGGGTCAGCTATCTTGGCTGTGTCCCCTCCCAGCTTCTTCTGTACCCCCAGACTTCTCACTGGTGGGACAGTTTGAGAAGCAGAAAAGGCCCTGATGTAAGCACTGTTGAGCAGTTACTAAAACATGCCTGTTATCAACACTATTTTCAGCACAGATCCAAAACATAGCACCATACTAGCTGCTATGGAGAAATTTAACTCCAAAACCAAACCTGGCAAAAAATCTTTCTCTGTCTTTCTTATAACAGTTTATATACTAAAAGGCCACAATAAGGTCTACTCAGAGCTTTCTCTTCTTCATCTTCTAATCTTTGAGGAGAACTTTGAGATCCCTATATGAAAATGGCTTAGTAGCATCATTAATAAATAATCTCTTCATAATTTCTTTCTGGACAACTCAACATCCTTCCCAGTCTATGTCATTGCAAGACAGGTCCAGAGGATTAATGCCTTGTTTTGCTTCCTTCGTATCATAACTACAGGCTTCTCATGTCAAAGCTAATAGTCACCCATTATTGGGAATGCATTTGTAGAGCGGAGGGCCCCTTTTATGTAATTTGGCCAGTCTAACAGTCAATTTTGTGTAATTATGTTACGCAAAAATCACCCAGAGAGACATCTTAACGTGCTACTATTTATTAACAATTGCTAACTCTTCACTCAATATTGAGTCTGCTCTTAAGGTACAACATGGCAATCTGCGTTTAGTAAACAGCCTTGATGAAGCTCTCAGGGCAGAGGAGTGGTCACGCAGCCACTTGTTAATAGGAACTGTCAGGATAATTTCCTTCAGGCTGGCAGGGAATTACGGGACTTAACAGTATGCATTATCTACCTGCCAGTCATCAACGCCACGGTCAGCTTGCTGTCACTCTTTAAACTACTAAACTGTACTCTCAGTGCCTCAATTTCCAGTCTTGATATCAAGGAGAGATGGATCAGGCTCGTATTAATTCTAAGGACCACTCTCCACCTGCCCAGAAAGCTGTTCCCAAATATATTCACTATCGTAATTTAAAATACCCTATGTTTTATTCCCTCCCTGCCTCTTTCCCGCTGCATTTTGCTTGGCAAAGCTCCTGATATCACTGCTTATGGGGGCCCTGATGAGTAGCCGTGAACGAGCTGTTTTTCAGGAGCCAATCTGTTGAGCAAGGAGACCGCCAGCAAGGAGCATGGGGGTCTATTCCCAGCGTGCTTGCAGGTCAACTGAGTATGCACGGCTCCACCATTTAAGCCAATCTTTTCCAAGTCCTCTTAGCCAATCTGCTTTAGATTGCAAACACTGGCCTTAACTTCTCAGGGGCCTATTTTGGCCCTCTTGAAGTGGAAGAGAATAATACTGCTCTCCATCTCTCTTCCAAAGCTTAATTCAGCTTAGATTTCTGATATGTGTAAACGCCTTAGGGGGTTCATAGGGCTACGCCAGGACAATCAAGCACCAGCATCTCATTCTCTGCTGTGCAATATTAACATGGGGAGCTATGGAGGAGAGAGAGGAGAGAGCTTTTGGCTTGACTGTTTGTGAGCTGGCCAGATGGAGTGTCTGTTTTTTAAGTCTTTTTGCTTTTCATGCATATGGTAAGACTTGCTCTGTTACAGTCTTTCCCTTTAAAGTATGTTGAAGAGAAAATAGAACAATTTTCCACAATAAAGTTAGTAATAATAAAAATAGTCTATTCTTCTATGGGTACAGCCTCTTTCCTCCTGAGACAACAGAGGCAGAATTGAACTTTGATCAGATACTGCAGTATCCCTCTCACAGGCACTGCAGTAAGCAGCAAAATTCTATCTCACTATGTCAACCCTAGCAAATAAAAATGGTTTAGGACCCACTCCATTGCCCTGAGATGAAGTGACATGGTACAGATAACATACAAACTCACCATTCAGAACAGAAGAGTCTTGTCCATACTGCCTAGTAGAACACTCATGGACCATGCCATGCCCTGAACCACATCGGGATGCTGCCAGTTGGCACAAGCCAAGACACAGCCAAGGAGCATTGTAACAACTGAACAACAGGGACAACTACAGGACATCACTACAGCCTTTGCCATTGAATTTATTAATAATAACATTATTATTATTACGACTAGCATTATTTTATGGCATGGACATATGCTTTAACCACATTAAAAATTAATATTCTTTACTGCTCCCTTCTGCTTGGGACTGTCCCTTCCCTGTACTAGACAAATCGGTTCAAAGTCTAGAGCTGCTCTGCAAGCTGATCCTTGCATTACCCATCTTGCTCTGATTTCAAAAGCGCGCCTTCATGTCTAGTAGCTTCTCAGCAGCAGTGCTGAGCTCCTTGTAGGGAAACGTGGTGAGATTTACACACAGTTAAAATAAAATAACTCCATGGCAGACTGGGAATGGAAAATGAGGGTGGAATCCAGACTGTGTTTATCCTGATTTAAGCTGTGTTTTGGTTCCATGCCAGGTGACAGCATTTCACCAAATTATTCCAAAACAGCCTGCTGTTTGTTTTACTCTATCAATGTCGTGCTGGTGAGTGATGCCAGACCGGCAGCTCTCCCCACGGCATGTGGAATGCATGTCTTCCCCATGCCCGCGCATCCTGCCCTTGGGAGAGACCTGGCTGGGGAGCAGAGGAACACCAGAGGCCACGGGGTCCGGAGGAAGACTTCTGCCAAAGATGCTCATATCACCACCCTGCTGCCTACCACCATGGAGAACACCTGCCTTCCCTTTCCCCTTCTAGCACCCTCATCCCTCTAGATCAGCCCTCAAGAAAAAGTATCATTCAAAGCACAAGCCGTGAACACTTGTGCAAAGATTGCACAAGTCATCCCTAAAACACCTCTTAAACCCTGCCTTCATTCAGTCCTTTTGCAGCTAGGATTCCTCTCCAGTAGGACCCAGGGACAGCATCCCAGCTCTCACTGTTTGATTACTGAATATCCCTACACTGACAATGGCCCCTGACCCAAACTAGAGTTGCACCAACAACCTTGAAGCCAAAGATGTCTCCAGCTCATTATCAGTTCTCAGAGACTTTCAGGGGCTCACTGGCAAGAGCTCACCTCTGAAAAGGATATGAAAGGATTTCATTTAGCAGATGACCTATATGTCGTTATGATGATAACACCGACTTTATTCCCATTGCAATCTGAAGAGCCCATGGGATTCATAGAATCGTAGAAACATAGAATCATTAGGGTTGGAAGGGACTTTTAAAGGTCATCTAGTCCAACGCCCCTGCAAGGAGCAGGGACATCTCCAACCACATCAGGTTGCTCAGAGCCCCATCCAACCTAGCCTTGAATGTTTCCAGGGATGGGGCATCCACCACCTCCCTGGGCAACCTGGGACAGTGCTCCACCACCCTTATTGTAAAACAATTTTTAATATCTAATTGTCTGAATCTACCTCCCTCTATTTTGAAACCACTACCCCTTGTCCTCTCACAACAGGCGTACTGAAGAATTTCTCCCCATTCAGCATGTTTCTACCCACCCAGTGCAATACACATCCGGTTACTGGGACTTACTGGTGCTAATTCCCTCTATATGTGACAGTGATTTCAAAGCATCACTCAAGGAATCAGCTTCTGGCCCTGATATCCTTCTCATTCACAGCTGACTGACTGGGAAGTAAAACAGTAACAGCCCCTGGATTTACAACTGTACTGAGCTGATATAAACAAGATCAAAACTGGCCCCAGTAGTAGAGATATTCCCCATCTGGGGAATGGCTGACATGACTGCCATATTTAAAAAAGCAAAAAGAACAATTTGTCATGAAAAATGAAAGTGTTGTCTTGCTTGTGGGAAAAGAATAGAGTCATTTTGATTTCACAGATTTATTGAATATGTTCTGTGTATCCTGGTTAGTAGGGTAGATGGCTAGCGAGCACTCGAGCTGCAGACTTAGCCTTGACTGACCATTATCAGGCACAGCATAATCCCAGTTTCCTGATCAGATAGTCTTACCAGTTAAAGGGACGTTTCAAATATTCATAATTACAAATCTGACATTTGTTTTCCATGCATATTGCCCATTTTTGCTTCAAGATTGCTATTACTGCCAAAATCTGCCCAGTGGATTTGTCCACTCAGCTGTTCTTAGATAGTAAAAGTATGAAGGGCCCAGGCCTTTCAGAAATTGATTCAATTTTGGTTTAAATGAGTAGGCATTAGTTGTAATAAATAACTAAATAACTAAATAAATAAATTTCCATGTCTCACTGTATGGCCATTCAAGGGCAACCTAGACCTTTAGGCAGGGCACAACAGGGCTCAGCAGCTTGCCAAAATTTCCTAAAAAGGGCTTTCCCAGGCCAAAGTATTATGAAGATGGGTGTAGAATGATATAAGATAGACAAGCAACGCTCAACAGTTCGACTGACTCTTCAAACACAACATGCTTAGTCCCTGAAGTGCTTTGAAAAGGAAGATAATCTCGTTTAGCACTAATGCGCTGACTACCGCCTCTGATGAGCCCATGAAACTCTGCCTCCATCACCCACTTGTTACCATTTTCAAGCGAGCACCTTTGTAATGCCTCCCACGCTGTCCTCTGGCTCGGGAAAAGCTCCCCCCAAAAAACGCCTAGAAAGTTATCCAGTGTTCTTGCTTTAAACCTCCTCTGTAAAAACCCTGCTTGGTGCAATGCCTACAAAACAATCCTGACAACGGCAGACGTGCCACCACTTACTGTGGATCGCGATGACTAATGCCCTCGCGCTGTTTATATGTGCCCCCACACCCGCCCGTATCCAAGCATCCTCGTACTTTGGCTGGAAATTTCGGCTGTATTTCATCTATTTTTGGGTTGGGATGGCTTTGTGGCTCATTCAGGGCGGAGCAGATTGAAGTTGTGCTCCACAACTAAGCCTCCCAGGTGATGCAGTGGTCCAAATAACACACGATGAACGTAAAATTACAGTGGATCAACAGCTACAGCTGAATACGGAAGGCAGGTGAGCCGGTCTCTTCAATTATTGATAGACCTTGTGATTTTTTCCAAATACCTAGCCCACCAAAGCTTCCCTATCTGCCTCCATCTGCTCGTCCACCTCCCAGCAATGTGCCACACCTCTGCCACATTTGTCTTTTACATAGCAAAAACCAGCCACAAAGTTGATCTGTTTTACAGAATCACAGGCAAGAGGGTGGGAAAAGACCTGACAAGCTCGGTTCACCCATTTTCTTGCCTCAAAGCCAGCAAAATCATCCTCAGCATGTTCAGGAAAACCTTCACTGACGAAGGCTAGGCTCTCAGTGTTGACTATCCCTGCAGCCAGAAGGTTTTCCCTTGTGCCTAAATTTAGTATCTCACACTGCAACTTGAGTCCAATCCCTAGCAGACACAGAAAGCAGATTACTCCCTTTCCACAGATACCTTCTACCTGCTTGGAGGCTGTTATCCTCTTTCCCCCCTGTCTTTTCTCCTTCAGAAAAGAGTCAAATCGCCTCAAGTTCACCTCTGCTCACCATCAGTGTGGAGGTACCACGCTGAGCAGCTCTGACTCGTCCTCTCCTGCACATATACTCACACACTCCTGCGCTCACGGACCGTACCAGTCATCCTGCATGAACACAGAGCAGAGCATCGCGCAGAGGTACCGCTCACTCTCTTTGTTCATATTTCTGGCCCTTGATGGCTCAAATCTGCATGCACCGAGAGCTGCTTTCCAAGCTTGCAGGAAAGGGAAAAGTGAGAATTGGGAAGGCCCTGGTGTCCTGGCTTACATCCACACCCCTTTTAACAGAGCAATAAGCTGTGGCTGAGTAATAGGGCAGCTGTCACACTTGCTAAGCTGCCTTCATGGCAATAAGCCATTAAGCACTGCAGCTCAAAATAAGCACCAAACCCCCTCAGGAACACCCGGACATGCAATATCCCAGACGTGAATGGCAGATATTTAAATTTCAGCTGAAGACATGGGACTAACCTCAGCCCTGGTCCGCTCCTGGAGTCACTTGGTTAACGCCAGTGCTGCTCTTGCCTTTACACCGAAGGGTGAATTTGGCTCAGTATTACTCACTAAATCCCACAACGGTTTTAAGCTCCCAGCCACTTGATCATGTTCCTCTCCCACGTCCCCTTCAGATGAAGAGATACAGGGTGATGCAGCATTTGCCTGCAGAAGAGTCACTGCCAGGGCTGCACAGAGCTCACTGGCTTTGGCTGGCAGAGGAAGAGCTGCAGACCCACGCTGCTGCAATCTCACTGCCCGGAGTTTTGTTGTGAGTTAAAGACCTGAGTGAATCCACGAGCACGGAGCAGAAACTCAGTGGAGGAAAGCTGCCAGTTGTGAATTTCTACCGAACTACGCGCTGAATCGACAGACAGTTGAATTCACAGACAGCTGTGAAGGAGATGGGATGCTGGATGGCTGCTTATTATGCTGAGCCAAATCCTCCTGTTATTACCTTGCGTGCTACCTGTGTTCTTTTAATATAGTCAAGTGTTGTTTCTCCTAGAAGCACAGAACTGAAAGGGATTTCCTATCGCCCTCGTCTCTGATTCCCTTCCTGTATGTGTTCAAATACCAATCCTTTATTTTCTGAACTGGGTCCCTTCTTAGATATCTGTGTACAGCACATAGCAACGGCAATCTCCATTCATATCTCCCACCAAAATGACACAACCGGGTTTCCTCTGCTCCCTGGCACCTGGAGCGCATCATAAGCTCTATCAGTAATCCCCTTCCTCTAAAATCCCAAAGTAAATCATCCATACATTGACTCCGGGTCCTCTCCAAACTCAAAGGAGCTTCAGTCCAAATTCACTCTGCAAGGCATACTGACAGACTTCAGGGCAGTGATGACAAAGCAAACATTTAAAAGCGGGATCACAATTCAGTCCCCTCTGCTAAGAGGCCACATTTGAAGAATAACGCAATCCTTTTCAGAGGCAGCTAGGCTGTGGGTTGGCCCATTTGTCCATCTAAGGGCATCACAAGTCCTCTCTACTTCCTAATCTTATTATGAGAGAGAGAGGGAGGGGAAAACTGTCTGCCCAGATGGTTTGTACTCTGTCTTCTCCATGCTATCAATGCCTGCTGAAACTCAAGGGGACTATTCTGGGCTTAGTGAAAAGAGCATCCCTGCTGAGCAAAGGAAAGACAAGCTTGTGATCTGCAGAATCACAGCCTGGTCCTACACAGACCTTAGGGAAAGGTACCCCTGAGAAAACACAGCAGCTGCTCTGGCTGTGGGGCAGGAGATGGGTGCACCCCAGAAATCCCCAGCAGTATGTACACCATCACCTTCCCCGAACTCAGCACAAAGCTCTCCTGAGACGGGTAGGAGTCCAGCTGGAGTGTCCCTTAGTCACTCCCACTTTGGTCTCTCCATATCCAGGAAGAGTCCAGCAGTAAGAGCACAAATCCCCAGGGAATTTCAGGAAACGTTTCCCATTCAAGGACTCCACAGCAAGAGGCACAAACACTCTACAAACAGTGGCATCCTGGAGAGACAGGGTGCCTGCAAGAAGAGATACCAATGGCTCAAGAACAGGAGGTTTGCAGAGGATTTGGACCTCAAAAGCCCAAATGTTCGCAGTTCAGCAGGTTTGCCCTGGCATGGCTCTTGCTAACCGAGCAAATAAGGGCTCCTAATGCTCTGTTAGGGAAATGACAGCACTTGGTGCTTTCTGTAGGGTGTCGGAAAAATATGGATGCACACAGCCTGGGACGTCACCTGCAAGGGTGCTGCAGCTGGGAAAACGGAAGCAGAAAACAATGAAGTGATTAACCCAAGGTCACAATTTTGCTTACAGGCACAGAAACAGCTCTGGCTGTAGCCTAGCAAACACACCCAGATAAGCCAGACTAACAAACGCTTCCCTAGACCCCTGTGCAAACTGGCAGTGGTTTGATGCCTTAAGACTTCAAGCTGGGGAAAACCAAAAACCTCTCTTCAGCAGAAAAGTCTAACTTTTGAATCAAAGAGTTAATATTGCAGGAGAAGAAGCATCTTTATTAATGAAACTTGAAAACTATTGTAAACGTGAGAACTGGCTGTTCTCAAGGTATGCAAAAGGCTTTGTTCTTATCCAGACTCCAAATTTCACGTGATAAACGATGGTAGAATATAAATGTTAAAATTATCATCTCCAAATAAATTGTTCCAGTCCTATCTGAGTGAAACATTGCTATAATTTTCTATCAAAATGTTGTCAAAACTGCTACACCCTTAAAAAATATTTTAATTCATTAACATCAACATTTTTCCAGGGGAAAAGCATGCTGTGGGAAAATCTGGATCTACTCCCTGTGCAAGTGAGGAGTTTTAAGACCTTAAAATAATCCCCACTGTGTCTGCCCACTCTCTCTGAGGTACAGAGACCTCCCATAGTACAGAGCAATCTTTTCAGAGGGAAGATCTTCAAGATACAGCAAGATCACACCAGAATTGCATGTTGATTCCCTTCCCACAGCCTACTCAGCCAAGGCATACACTGAAAGTCTACTCTCTGTGCTTCGTTATTTCCCCAGGGTAAAATTAATTTCTTCTCCTTTGCTGCACACACAACGTTGGGATGTTTTCAGGAGAAAAAAGTCAATGTTGTGAGTTGAGAGAGGAGCTCAGAAGCCGTTGTCCCTTTGGGCAGGAAACATACAGTAGAAGGTGCCTTGCATTCACGTAAACTGGAGATAACAATGAACAAAGCCTCTTTGCAACATCCTGGGATATCTTAGAGTCAGGGCTGCTCACTGTGTACACTCAACCTTCCAAGTCAGCTCTGTAGTTTATTCTGCTACAGTACACGCTACAAAAATATACGAGTGCCGTACAACCCTTCCAGCTAATCATTTGCCTGTCAGTAAATGCCGTTGTGGAGACAAGACGCTCAAAAAGTTTCAGCGTGGACATTACAAACGCAGCATCTGTACAAGTTCTTGCTACCAGCACCTTTCAAACTTCACTAATGCTAGAAATAAGAGGGAGGCTTCGATTAGCCTCATCTCTGCAGACAAGGCTAGTAAGGAGGAGATGAGAGGGTAGAAACCCTGTTTGTATGGTCTTTCTATGGTCCTAAGTGCAGTTAGAACCAAGCTTTAGAACTTGATTAACTTTATAAAGGCCGATCGTGAGCTGATAGGCAGAAGAGACAACGTGACCCAAATTCAAACAAGGCAACCAAAGAGTGAAAGGCTCTCCTGTGCATCCTCAGGCTCCTGCTCTCTTTCCTTCCCATCTCCAACAAATTGCCAAGACTGCTAAGAAATAGTGAAAAAACATCACCACAAGAGTCTCTATCAGACTGACCACGATTTGTAAATTTGTTCTAATATCTGGCTCTGCAGCTTCCTTTTGACCTTATTCTCTATTGGTGTTGTAGCATCAGAGCATGTCAATAGCATTTCCCTACCAAGCTGAGCACCATACAATACCAAAACGAAAAGACAGCCTCCAAAATCTTGTCTATGTTCCTTAATTTAAGGAGTTTTAATTTTTCATGATAGTCAAACAGGAATCTCACTGAAAGAGCGCAAGAAGCTGCCTCTATCCAATTGAAACAGCAAGGTCCAAAGGAAATCAGACCCAGAGAAAGAGTCAAATTTGAACTCCAGCTTTTGAGCTGGATCTGAACAGCTCCATCATGATTTAAAGATTTGTGTCTCCAAAAGCAATTCAAAACATAGGACTTTCAGCCCCTAGCTTAATTGAAATCAAGGAAAAAATGCTTCCTTTCCCTGTCACATGAGCAACTCTCACA
>WHYT01017972.1:567502-595438 GCA_009806455.1 Tetrax tetrax
TTTTTCCTGGTGCCCATCCAGACCTTTCTAAATATCTGGACTCTCCTGCACGTCCATCCAGCTGACAGGACATAAATCTGTCTTCCCTGGATAGTCAGCTCTTCACACGCTCTTCCCTGAGCTAAGTCGCATCATTTCTTAGAGACTCTCAGCATCAGGAGTCGTTCTCTGGTCTTTTCCCTGCATCTTCTGCAATGTGCCAACACCCTTCTTGGAAGGGACTGAGAGATCCCAGGCCAATCCCAGAGGATATATTAATTCTATATTCTCCCCTATATGTACCACCTATACACCAAGACCTGCACTAGCCAATCGTTCGGTTTATTCACTGCCAGCAAGACAAATGCCTTATTTACGATGTGTACAAATAATGACAAATGCTCAGACTCTACCAACCAGTTATGTATTCTCATAAAAAGTATTAATTTAGCTTGACAAGATCTGTTTTCCGTAAGTTGATTGCTATTAATTTCTCTGTGTTTAATGAGCATGCTATTATTCAATTATAATCATAATATTACCCACAATCCCCTAATTTTTGAATCTCGTATCAGATGGTGTATTATTGTGCCTAAGACAGATGTGAGGCGGATGGCTCTGGAGCAAAGTTGTTCTGCTTACAGACACGTGCTCCTCTCTCCAGATTTTGGGAACACTTCCACCTTTTTTTTTTTACTAAAGACCAATGATCCCCAATTAGCCGTCTTGCAAAATTGCTCCCTCTTGTTTCTCTGGAAAAGTCTTACTTTGTTAGGTGATGTATTGCATGTTTTCTAGTTGTTGGTGTAATGAAAAGTATTTCATTAGCCTGGGACGTGGATTAAGTAACTGGACTCTCTTGCAATTACAGAACATAGGCGTTTATTGGAATTGCTGCATTATTATAAAAAAATCTGTCACTTCTAACTAGTAACAAATAAATACTGTTAGAATTTGTTTTGGGTTTAGTATACTCTAAATTATTTTTTTTCGCTTTAACAATCCTGAACAATAAAATTCTTACAGCTTTTTTTTTCTTTTATCTGCTTCAAGCTTTTAATTTGCAATGCTTGCTGTCAATTTATCCTTTATCTGTATCTCTACAACAGCTTTTACTTTCCCTCTAAAACAGACTGTTGCTGTTTTTTGTAGATATTGGTTTATTTGTCTTTGCTTGCTGGTTTTTTGTTTGTTTGTTTGTTTATTTGTTGGGGTTTTTTTAATGCTGTGGTTATCTTTTTCTTTTATGGATTTGTGGATACCTACAAAAGCGCTTTTAAAAGGGCTCCTAATTATCTTTAACTTTTTCTGTTTAACCAGGCTTTCACAACAAATAGACATGCCTAAAGCTATCATCCTTAAAGCATCAAATATGTGTACATTGACACACGTACATCCCCTGCCTCCAAGCAATTTGAACTCTCTTGAAATGTGTGAATACGATTGCGTTAACATCACTTTCAATTCCGAAGCCCAGCTTTACCCATTTACCAGCTTTCAGAGTAGACTAGGACAAATCTGGGCCGTGCATCAACAGAAGTAACCTCATCCAAAAGGAAAAAGAAAAAAAAAAAAAAGTGAAAGAAATCAGAAAGCCTACCAAAATAGTAAACCCTAGGAAAGGTATCAGAAAACAAATGACACTCCCTAGATGCTGCACTGGGTCTCGTGTTCACATGGCAGAAAAGCTGACAGCACAGCAGTGAATGCAATATCAGAATAAAGTCTATCCCAGGCCAAAGTCACACTTGGCACGGTCTGATATCCATTTCTAGATGCACATACAGAAAGAGCATATAGCCAAAAAAAAAAAAAAAAATCTAGTAACTGTCCTTTCTTTACTTTATAAGACCTGGTCTGATTCCTGCTTATTTATCCCCTTGGAATCAAAATTGGATTCAAAGAAATCAATTGGATAAAAGCCATCCAGTTTTTGCTTTAAAAGCTGCTATAAATCACACAAAGGATAGGTGCCATGGGACATGCTGAGTCAGAAACTTGGTGTAAATCACCTCAGAATAAGTCCAACTATGCCATTTAATAGAAAATGAAAATCTGGCCCTTATTACTAGCAGTGATTATTAATTGTTTATTACTGGTTATTAAACTACTCAGAATATTCAGGTGCTGCGTGCTCCAAAGAGCATGTCCACTCCTCTTGTTTTAAGCGCCTCAGAAGAATAACTCTTCTCTCATCTTTTCCTTCCTCTTTGCAAATTTTAATTATCTGTTCTCTTTGCCCTGCAACCCTTTTGATAAAAACACCTCTGCACCCTTTTGGGACGTGGCTTGAAGCTGGGTTGGGGAAACGTATTTGCTGGTAGGAGGACATGCCAGAAGACTCACCAGCCTCTTTTCACTGTCTGTGCAGTAAAAGGCAGGCTAAGCTCAGGGTTCTGAGAAAAGGGTTTCTTGGGCATTGCACCAGCACAAGGGCTAACTGACAAGTCACCTGAAGTTTTGCTCATTGCTCCACTCATGCCACTCAGGCGAGGTGCCAGCATTGCCTTATTCCCAGGGTGGACATGACATGATACACCTTCATTCAAGTCTAGCTTCTGGATTCAGCCTGTGCTTCTTTATTTTACAATTAATTTCTAGTCCACGTGTTGTTGGGAAGCTCCTGAAAATGCATGATTCAGTTGCAACTGGAAGGCTTCATAATCACAGCTATATTGATGTGAAATCTCCTGAAAAATGCCAGTCATGTGATTTTGGGTCATCCCGCTCAACGGCTGCTGACGGTTTGAATCTGTCCACCAACATCTGCTCCAGATGACACATTCAACACCACTAAGAGATATCTAATGGGATCTCTCCCTGGTCCAGGAAATCACACATAAGGGAGTTTCGGTCTTGTTACATACAGATAGTGTTCCATCCAGACAAAGCAAATATTACCAAAAGCCTTGCAGTTCAGGACAAACTTCAAATCCTAAAAGATTCTATAGCTGAAATTTGCAATATAAAGATTATTTCATTGGGATCTGTTCAAATAAAAAAAAAAAAAAAAGGGATAATACAAAAAGGGGATATTGCATATTTGTATGCAAAATACTCTCATCACAGACCTGATTAAAAGCTGCTAAAGAAAATGGAATTTTAATGAACAGGTTCTTAAACAGAGGTGTTTGTGTGTGCATGCCCGTGTGTACAAGTATCATCTGTAGATTAGTACTGAGTCTTCATCTTCTCAGCAAAACCTTTGATTCTGCAGAAAAGTACACTGGGTTTGTAATGGAAAGCCCATGCTTACAGCTCAGCAGCAAAGAAAAAGAGCAGAATGTGAGTTATTCACAAATATTGAGTCCATGTACACTAATAAGGAAGCAGAATTGTTTCCAGGCGGTCTCAAGAGGGGAGGGAAGAAAGATGAACGGTACTGAAGAGAAAATGTGGGCAGAATGTAAGAGAACAGTGTAGTCAGACTGATTACAATCCAGTCAAAGAGGAATTGTAGAAATCCCCAAGCCAGACTGGTGTAAAAACCACTGTTCTGGAAGGGTTAGCAGAAAACCTGACATGTTGGTTCTGTCTCTAATGTCTATGGTCAGATTTATCTCCAGTGTTAATTCCAATGATGTTCCACAAGAAAATGTTTCACCATATGTTACAACATGACTATGAACGTTATTTGAGCACTTGATGGGAAAAAGCAATTAAGCACTGTCTTGTAGATTTAAATAGGAGCTAAGCACATGCTTAAGAATGTTCTTACATAGAAATGCCATTCTGAACAGGAATTTGCAGAAACGGAGAGCCTTTGTTGTGGGAAGAGGCATGGATCAGAAAGAGATTTTTAAAATGGGATGAATATTTGAGACTTAAATAATATAAACTATATCCAGAGGTTTATTCCAATGTCAATGATTCTCTGGTTTTCTGATACCTCTTGCTTTACATCGGCCATTCCCCCTTTGTTAACCAGGCAGGTCATGGAAGTGCTTGGCAAGGGTCCAGCTGGCAGATTGATTATTAATTTGGAGACTGAACCAGAGATGAAGTCAAAGTTAATCCTTTTTGTGGGATTCCCAAAAGCAATTTTCATTTCCAGCCAAAGACTGCCCCAGAGCGCCTTTCGAACACTTCGACTGCACAATAGCTCGGGACAAAAAACGTACAATCGTTTTGCTGCAGCAAGTGTGTCAGAATCATCGTTTCCACAGGACCTCAGAGTTGGATTAAAAAGGGGATGGTTCCCAGAAAAAAAAAAAAAGGGAAATGAAAAGGCTTGCACCTTTTGAAAAAAAAAAGGCTCATTAAAAAAAAAAATATATATTTCATTGGCTGCTAAAATAGTCACAAAGGATCTTATGTCAGATAGGTGAACACTGAAATAACTTAAACACTAAGGGCTAAAATCAACCTTCAACACTCTAGCTGCGTGGGAAGTTTTGGATGCTGTCACTGTCAAAGAAGTAATCGTGCCTTGGTCAGTTTAGACTTTCCTAAGAATTTAATGAAAGCCGCAAAACTGCTTCACAAGGGTCATCCTATTATCCAAGAGATAATTTTGCCTTTCTGTGACCAATCCACTGATTCAAAGCCAGACTGAGCTCTCAGTTATGCTACTGAAAATCCTACAAGACTTCTCACAAATCCAACAAACCAGCCTAGGCTTATTGGAGCAAAACCTATACTCCTGAACTTCTGCATCTCTGAATTTGAACTGTAGAGACACAGTCACCAGTTTGGTGATGTCCATGTAACCCAAACTGAAAACTGAAGCTCCAATGCAATAAATGATTGTCCAGCACTTTTCATACACTCTTTTCAAAGAAATGAAGTGTCATCAATCTCATTTAGCTCACAGCCTAGAAGGCCAATCGTATCCCAGGCTGCATCAAAAGAAGCATGGTCAGCAGCTTGAGGGAGGTGATTTTCCCCCTCTACTCTGCTCCGGTGAAACCTCACCTGGAGCACTGCACCCAGCTCTGGGGTCTTCAGTACAAGAAAGACTTGGACCTGTTGGAGTGGGTCCAGAGGAAGGCTACAAGAATGGTCAGGGAGTTGGAGAACCTCTCCTATGAGGAAAGGTTGAGAGAGTTGGGGCTGTTCAGCCTGGAGAAGAGAAGACTCCAGGGACACCTTTTTACAGCCTTGCAATATTTAAAGGGGTCTTCTAGGAAAGATGGGGACAGACTTTTTAATAAGGCCTGTTGTAATAGGACAAGGAGAAATAGGAGAAGGTAGATTCAGACTAAATATAAGGAAGACATTTTTTATGATGAGGGTGGTGGAGCACTGGCCCAGGTTGCCCAGGGAAGTGGTGGATGCCCCATCCCTGGAAACATTCCAGGCCACGTTGGACAGGGCTCTGAGCAACCTGATCTGGTTGGAGATGTCCCTGCTCCTTGCAGGGGGGATGGGCTTTAAAGATCCCTTCCAAACGACACTGTCCTATGATTCTAGGTCTTTGGAGTAAGCAGTCACTCCTGAAACTACTGAGCAACATTGTCTTCCAGTCAACAAATACATCCATACATCTTTTGGCTGGGTTCCCTGCTTTCTTCATAGAAAAAAAAAACAATCACCAGGTCTCTGGAGCCACTCTAAAACTTTGTACTCTACTGCTGAGATTTCTCTGTCTCCTTATGAGTTTTGTTTAGCACTTAAGTGCATTTTCTCACCTCTACCCTGACAGCATAGACCTGGCACTGAACAAAACAATCTTCTGCTGGTAGGAAAGAATCAATAATCAGATTAGTAACTATTATTAAATTAGGTCCTTAGAAAAAAACCAATGAAAATGGAAAAAAAAAAATAAAGGCTACTATTGATCCAATTGCTTAGTTCAAGGAAAATGTAATCAGAGCAGGAATATTATTTTTTTTTTCCGAAGGCCCCTAATTCCAGGTGTTTTTGGCTGATTTACTTCAAAACTGACACAAGTAAAATGAAGACAATGGTGATTTAAGAAACTATTAATGACCTATGGGAGATGAGGGATATTTGGGATTTTCTCCAGATCCTTTGGGGTTTTCTAGGGGGAGGGAGGGACAGGAAGAGAAAGTTAGAAGGAGTTTTAAAGCAAGGCCTTTTCCCAGCTGTGAATTCATAATCATAGCTAACTGAATTGGAGCATTTTGCAGGGGACAAGGTTACTTACTATCTGCAAATTAGCCCCAGAAAAAAAAAAAAAAATAAACAGCCCATATGCAGCATCCACTCTGAAGACTTAATTAACATAAACAATGTTAAAACTCGCAAAGAAATACATATTACCATTGAAATAAAGCATATGGCTGGCTAAATAGCCGTAAGATTATCTGGAGATAATCTTTTCAGACATCATAAATACAGCTGATGCTGAGCTGTAATGACTGTCATCAGAAGGCTATGCTATCCCACCGGAGAGGAAGCTCAGCACTTCCCAACATCGGCAGCCTCCTGGGCTTTGGACTGCCATTTAAAATCCAGAGCATGTGGCTGATAATTAACAAGCACTCTCCCCCTTTGCATCCCTGCTTCACAGCTCCAGAGGAAGGTCTGAAATACAGACATCATCTCTTGTAGATGAAACTTGCACTATGCCTTGGTCTCCGAAGGTCTGCCCCAGTGCACAAGGAAGGGTGGCATGGGAGAGGAGAACTTGGCCGTTTGGTCCATACTCTGCAATTGTGATTTTCCTGCACTTCCCTGCCAAACTTCCTTTCCAAAGGCAGCCACAGAAGAGATGTTTCATCAGGATGGACCCCTAGAAGGACCCCTCTGACCCATATATCCTACCCAGTAAGTCACTGAACAATTGTCAATCCACTAATGTCAAAGCTTTCATACAGAAAACCTGACACTATGGCCTGCAATGGGCCGTGGAGAAGACAGGGAGAAACTAAAGACACTGTTAGTGTCCTTAGCCTTTAAACCAGAAGCAAATCTGAAAATCCCTGTGAGGTGTCACAATATTCATGCTGCAGAGGAAACTAGTTCAATAGCTCCTGCTCATTGAACCTGGAGAAATATTCCTTCCTGACCCCAGTCACAATGGTTGCTTAACAATTATAGATCTTCTGTCTTCCACAGTATCACTGCTCATCTTACACACAGCACCAGGAATTTGGCTTGGAGTATGATTTTTTTTTTTTTTTAATAGCATATTTGAAGTTTCTTTGTCTTGTGGATTTTCTCCTTTAAAAGGATGACATTTTCAAGCGCCTCTACAGAACCCTGTGAAATAGAAACAGAAAAGCCTACAGCTCTCTATAATCCTGTGGTTTCATAGCTCTAAGAAAAAAGAAAAATCATTCTCAGATTTAGCTACACTGCAAGCACTGGTATCATCAGGTCAGCTCACCTGTCAATGACTGCAGAAGATGACCTTGGACTACTTTCCACAATAGATCAATGTTTTATCCCTCCCAGCCTTTAGCCTCTGCTCTTAAACTCGCTATTGCTACCCAGAGTTAAAAGCATCATTACAGCATTTCTGGATTCCATCCGATGCAAGAAGCACAGGTCACACCTCCTAATCTTATTTTTGGGCAAAGACGACCCACTGGAGCTTTCCTGCTACACTGTAATATCAGAGCAATAAATAGTTCATTAGGTATCAGGGTCATCTGGGGAAAAAAAAGTGAAAACAGGAGTTACTGTGAAAGTATCGTAAACAGAGGTTGGGACTTTTTGAAGTTGACTTTCCTGAGTGGAGGGAAGTGTACCACCGGGACAGCAGATGAATGGAAAGATGAGCAGTATAATGGCAGGTCTCATTACCATACAGGGCTTATTTCCAACAAAGGACAAGGTGAAACCAGTGAGTGATATATCTGTCTCCCTCCCACCTCTGTGTGACATTCACAGCCGCTTATCCAGGCGTTGCAGGACCGTTCTCTCCAGGGGCAGTCCTCAGGTGTCCTTGACTGGAGCACTTGTATGGAAATGTTTTGGCAGGTCTTGCAAAACAAGAACAGGAGCTACGACTGTGTTGAATGGGCTTTAGTAAATGCGTAGTCTTTCTACATGTTCCAGTTGTCGGACACAAAAATGTTCAGCTTCCCCTCTCAGCTTTCATATCAGCTTCCCAGCTGTAATTTCTCAGTTACCATGAGATGTCTGAGTTGTGGCTGGTGATGCAGTCAGTACTTCTCATGCTAGGAAAACTCAAACTGGACCACAGTCAAAAAGATCGATATTCTGTTTTTCTGCTTATTAAATGATGCAGTATTCACCCTCAAGTGGTGCAGGCAATCCTCTTTCTCTGCCTTGTACAACAGCCAGTCATCCTATGACCATTTCTGAGAAACTGGGAAGGTTTCCTGGTTACACAGAAAACGACGCTCAGCACACTGAAGTGATAAGCAGCAGCCTTGTCGTATGTACTGAAAACATTTCAGGGAAAACCCTCAGAGAAATGGAGCGCATTAGCAGCGTACACTGTTTTCTACGCCTGGACGTCATGGTCCCATGCTCACGTCTCATGGGAAAGGAGGCTTGGGAAGAGTGGGGGGGAAAGGTAGCAAATGCTTTTGCTGAGTGTACCAGATGCCAAAATAAATGTAAGACACTGCAGCCAGCAGTTAACAAGCTGGAAATGCTCCCTTTGGCTAGTCAAGAATGTACAAATGCACTAATTTTAAAGGCAAGGAGAGCAATTCAAACACGTGGGAAGAGACATCTCGCATCCTCTGTAGGGTATGGTCAGGTTGCCTCAAACATGGCAGCATCCGTGTCCTGTTTGCAGTTCAGCACTTCCATCTCCCTAGAAGACCTTGAGAGAGCCTAGAAGGACTCAGAGCTCTAAACAAAAAGCCTACAAATCCCACATCTGGTCCAGATCACCTATCATTTGTACTCTCTTTTTTTCAGCCTCCCCCTCTCTGAAATGACCCTAGCAATCTTGATCCTCTTCCCAGCTTTTCCTGGCAAAGCCAGGGATGGAGCCACAGACTGCATCTTGTCTACCTGGTAGATGCCCCATCCCTGGAAACATTCAAGGCCAGGTTGGATGAGGCTCTGAGCAACCTGATGTGGTTGGAGATGCCCCTGCTCCTTGCTGGGGGGTTGGACTGGGTGGGCTTTAAATGTCCCTTCCAACCCAAACCATTCTATGATTTATTCCATCATTCCACCTATAAGCAGCACTTCACCAAACAGCAAACAAACACTGCTGCTGATGTCCCAGCCCTGTCTCGAAGACAACAGGAGGCCCCAGGGCCAGGTTGGGAAGAAGGATGGCTCTCTCACCACCAAAACACTAGCTCCAGGGTATGCTGCTTCTCAGAAACCTAAATCAGAAAGCTTTAATGGCTGAGTGCAGGGCTAGCGGATAAAGAGACAAAGAAAAATAAATCAGGCAGATGACAGAGGGGTTGGGAATAGGAGGAGGTAGCAGACGGTAAAAGAAATTAAATCAAGAAGCCAAATTAAGGTGCTGCAGGCAAAGATGAAGATGCTGGATTAAAGATTAACCGTAACCAAGAGGGAGATGTAGTCCTTTAAAGGTACAAATTACTTCAATGCACTTAACAAAAGCCCCACAAATCTCCTAAGAATAAAGTCCTCACAGATGCAACGGGATCACAGTAACGGATATATCTGGACCTGAGAACTCTGGATAGCTTCACGCTCCAGTGTTTCCAGCTGAGAAGAGGCATTAAAAGCAGAGCAAAGGCAATCACCCTAAAAAATAGAAAGTCATGTGTTGACTGAGGTAAAGAGGAAGAAATCCTCTGAGAAGGGCTTGGCCTTGTGGAAACAAATTAAACTAAAACAAAATTAAAAAAATTACATCAAACTGCAAGCAGGTGAAGCAGGTCACCCTTCGGCTCAGCCGCCGAGCACAGGAGCTACTTATCCCATCACGGCGCATTAGGTGTTTGGACCGTTTCACATCGTCGCTCTGGGATTGCCGGGAGAAAGGTCACTTCTGCATTGCCACCTCCGTTTAGCGCAGGGGACTCGCATTTTGCAATGGAGCATCTAAGACCCCATTTTTGTAAGTTTTTGTAAGAGTAAGGAGTGGAGAGGAGGTTGCGAGATTAACATTTTTTAAAACCCAAGTTGTTTTTTCATGCCTTTCAAATGCATTAAGAAGGTTCTGCTGGGCAATACAGATCACAATAACAGCAGGTTCCTTGTGGTTGCATTAGCCAAAGATCCAACCCTGGTCCTCAGACAGACATAGCAAGCCTTGAGCCTTGCTAGTACTGGCGCAATGATCCCATGATCAGAATCTCAGGGAAACATGAAAATCAAAATGAAGACCCACTTCAAGCCTACAGCTGGACATCAGTGAGCTCTGAATAAGGCCTGAGGAGCAATTAGGAGTTTGGAGAGCCAGGTGACAGTAGCAAGAGGCAAGCGGCAGGGATGCTGCAGTGTAGACAAGAAAATTCAGTGGATCTGAGTTCAGCTAGCTACGCTTTTTTCTCTGCCAGTGCTTTCCTTTGCTCCTGGCTTTCCCTTTGGCCTCCTTTTCCTTTGCACCCCACAAAAATGAGCATTTCACAGAAGCAGAGCAGCCAAGAGAAGCAGGACTGGCAGCCTCTTGAGTGAGTGGAGGGCCTCCCTTGTTTCCAGTTCAAATTTTGGAAAGCAGCATCTGCCCGTTCCTGAAGGTCACTTGGATTCTGGTTCAAGGGATGCTGCATCGCTGCTCACTGCTTTCTCATCGCTATTCTGCATCTATAGCCGCTGTAGATGTCCTTTCACATTGTATGCTAGATTGTTACAGGTTTTGGGAGGGAGTGGGTAAATAAAATGTAAAGCAAATCACAAGATCCCACCCTGGTGGGACCAGTATGGCTTCTGACTTGACTGAAGTGGGTGTATAAAGGAATCTAGAGAGTTTGCTTTCGATGTACATTAGCAGAAGAGGAGGAAACCCCTGGGAAATAAAGATGATGCTAATGCGGTGAGGGGGCTGGTGCACTGGTGGCTAAATAAATGCTAATAAATAAACGCTGATGTTTAAGATCGCACTGCCCCCTCTCCTTGAACAACTGGTTCCCAGCCCTCCTGGGTGCTGATCAGATGGTTTCTCACCGGGGGTCGATGTAAACAGCTCCCCGGTGGGCAGCAGCCGGATTGATCAGGGGGGAGAGGGTGAAATCCCGCAGCGGGGGGCTGCGCTGCTCAGCTGGGAGCAGAGCAGCAAGCAGCGAGGCGGCTTGATGCATCGATCGCCTTCCAGCCCCGAGCCAGGCTGCCGGGGACGGTACCTTGTCACAATTTGACACGCATGACAGCAGCGGGGATGTGGGGATGTGGAAAGCCACCAACAGCAAAGCTCAGTGAAACCAGAGAGCAGCTGAGCAAACTGGCAGGAGGCTGAAACACGAATCAAGCTCCAGACCTGCAAAGCTGGAAGATTTTTTTCCCCTCACCGTGCAAGCCCAATGGTTTTACGCAGTTAGTGTGACTGCTGTCCTGTCTGCTCTAATTCCCACTTTCCCCTGCCAATGGATCTGGCTGGGAGAAAAGGCATCCTTGACCCACAGGCGTAGCATCCCAGCGTTTGCAAAGAGCAGGGATAAGGAGCGGGTGCCGAGTGGAGAGCCATGGATCTGCTTGCGCTTTTCTCGGGAAAGCAGGTCACAGGGGAGGAGGGGGAGTCATTTCCCAGCTTCGCTGCTGTAAATGTATTTAACCAGAGCTACGCTGGTAACCAAACGCTCCGCCAGCCCCTGGAACTGGTGCAAAGAGGGATTGCTGTCAAAACCTTTTAGAACCTCTTCC
The DNA here is from genome assembly GCA_009806455.1 of Tetrax tetrax. Lineage (NCBI taxonomy): Eukaryota > Metazoa > Chordata > Aves > Otidiformes > Otididae > Tetrax > Tetrax tetrax. Next base: position 579,158 of record WHYT01017972.1, read on the forward strand.
AGCTAATGAAAATGGCTTTCGGAGATACAGGCTGGTGGAAACTGCTCTCCTCCCAGCAACATTTCTTTGTTAAGCTCTCTCTCCTCCCTCCTCCCCATCCTACCTTATCTCTGTACATCTGGACAATACAAAGGACAGAGTGTTCCCCAAGAAACCCAGACAGTGGGCTTTATCTCACACCTCCGGCAACACCCCTGCCCTCAGCCAACATCTCCAAATCGGACAGATGTTGCAGCATCTGTGGAAACTTGCGCTCAGCTGTATTTTATGCGCTGAAGTTCAGCTGAGTTGCAGTGACAGGCTTTGGAGACTCAGAGTATTCACCCAACAGGGAGTTTCTGACTTTCCACTGAGTAGGAAGACGCGGAAATACTCCTCAGCTAAATTAAATACCTGCCAATTATAAGGCAGCGCAAAGGATGACCGTACTGGCTAAAGCAATTTATACTGGCAAACGTCTGTACTGTCCTGCCTGTGGTTTGCAGGATCAGGAATGGCCTTTACTGCAGAAAGTGCTGATGGCACAGCAGAAGGTGCAGTCTTAGGGGTGAAGTGTCCTTTTTTTTTCCTGTCGATCCATCCACCTCAACCTGCCCAACGATAATATGCGGACGCAGCAGTACCGAACACATCTATCATTGCCTTCCCCCTCAGCAGGCCGATCGTTAAAGCCCTGCTTCTTGTACCTCCTGCAGACCTGTTCAGATTCCTTGGGCTCCAGTTCTATGCCGCAACGTCCTTGCAGAGCGCAAACCAGCTCCTGCTCATCAAAGGCACCGGCTTGCAGGACTCAGCCTTCCACAGAGCCTGGAGGGAGCAGGATTGGGAATATAGCTCTCAAGCTGGGAAATTCAGAAGTCCCGCTGAGACTCACTAAAATCTCAGGTATTAAGCTGATAAAAACAAAATGCACTCAACCCTCCTTGTAGGCTCTTTCTTAAGGCCCAGGGGAGGCAAGGAACATGGGAATAAGCCAGCTAGTGTCACCATCGCAGATGAAATGCAGAATCTCATCCAGAAGTTTTTATTCCTCTGGCTTCAGCAGAGCTGCACATTGCCAGGATGTTGACTCCAAATGCCAGGCTGGCACCTGGAGCCAGGAATTTCAGCAGGAGGAGATCAGCCAGGGCTTGCAGAGGGTGAATAAGAGGGATTCCACCTCAGCTGGGAAGATGGGGAGAGGGGAATGTCCAGAGGAGAGAAGCAAATGAGCACTGACAACAGCAATAAGAGTTGTTCAGCTTTACTCTAAGGTTCTGGGCAACCTGATCTGCTTGAAGATGTCCCTGCTCCTTGCAGGGGGGTTGGACTAGATGGCCTTTAAAGGTCCCTTCCAGCCCAAACCATTCTATGATTCTATGAATAAACAGCAGATTTTGCAGAGAAGGAAGTTTCTGAAGAGAGCAGGGAAAGAGAACCTGCTGGGGAGAGAAGATCTGGAGATCAAAGGGTGTCCAAGTGCGTGTGCATGTGTGTAGAGGGGTTGAAGTTGATCCAGACTTTTAGTTTGACATTCAGTGATCCTGAAGGAAAAAAAAAGCTTTGGAAACCACAGCGCTAAGGTGTGTGCTGGTAGAGGCTTGTTGTGTTTTCCCCAGCTCATCCAAATGCTCCTGCCAGCATTGCTGGTTTGTGAGTCAAGCTCTTCCACACACACTGAACAGCAAGCAGGCAGGCAGGTTAGGACCAAAGTGATGAAGCTGCTCGTCCCAGCCTTCACCTGCCCAAGGGTAACAGAATTGAGCAGGAAATGTACAGCAGATGTGACAGCTCCCACTCCATCCTCCCGTTCGATCTTCCTTTCTTTCTCGAGATGACAAGTGATGTCAGAGTGAAGGAGCACTGCTCACAAGCTGAGGGCTCCCCAGCCACCTCTTCTGATGTCTTTCTTGGGAGGGAGGCCAGGAGAACAAAATCGCTCCTTGCAAGCCCCGTGTTCAGGGGACCTGAGAGCAGGTCCCCACGTGGCTCCAGCTTCAGAGCAGCAGAAACGTTCTGAGAATTACTGTCAGTTTTGCTGCATTTTGGAGCCATCTTAACCGTGAAAGCCTCAAAAGCAAAGTGACGTTTGTCATTTGACCGACAGTGCTCTCTCCTGCCTTTTTTTTGTTCAACGAAACTCTCCCAAAAGATTAATCTGGGTAAAGGCAAATGTTAAAGAAACTTCAGAACTGTAAGTGACCTAGAAAAGGAATTTTTTGTTCAGCTCTAGTTGCAATAACAACATGTTGAAGATTGTGAAATGCTTAGGCACGACAGTAATAGGAGTCATGTAAGCCCTGTTTCACAGACTGCGGCAACAGCTCTTTGCTGCTGCTGAAGATGTAACAGGCAGGACAATCTCAGCTGCTTTCCAGATCCCAGGAGGAACCGGCAGAGCTGGCAATTAGCAAAAGCATCTTTTGAGCTTGTAAACCGAATGAATTGAGTGGAAATGAACTGGGAAGCAGGGAAAAGCCCAGCACCGTGATGCCACTTCTAACAATACTTTTGAGACGCAGATGTCTGAGCAGAGAGAAATGCAGCAGCATCAAAGAAGAGGGGGTGGAAGCTGGGATTTCTTTTTATAGCTGCATGAAAAAAATCACAACAACTTTTGTCCTACAAACATAATACTCCTGAGAACACTGTGGTGGCATGCACCTCCTCATCATATCAAACTTGACGTTAGGAAGCATTTATTTACCAAGAGGGTGGTTAAACACTGGAACAGGCTTCTGAGAGAGGTGGTTGATGTCCCAAGCCTGTCAGTGTTTGAGAAGCATTTGGACAATGCCCTTAATAGCATACTGTAAATTTTGGTCAGCCCTGGATTGGTCAGGCAACGGGAATAGATGTTCATTGTAGGTCCCTTCCACCTGAAGCTATGCTATTCTGTTCTATGCTATGCTATTCTATTCTATTCTATTCTATTCTATTCTATTCTATTCTATTCTATTCTATTCTATTCTATTCTATTCTATTCTATTCTATTCCATTCCATTCCATTCCATTCTATTCTATTCTGTTCATCATCTCCATACCATTCCTTGTGTGGCACGAGGGTCTCCTGTATATCTGTTCCATCATGCTGAACCAATGTCAGTTCTGAGCTGCAGGTGGTTTCCTCCCCTGCCCTGTTACAGGAGTTTCAGTTAAAGCATGTTAAATCTCCCCCTAAGTTGTTTCTCTTGGAGGTGGACAGCAGATTCTCCACTGGGACTAATCAGCGCAACTTTAATGACTGCAAAGATGCTAGGGCTGCAATACAGCTGCAGCCGTGTGTGTGCTACTGCCTTTCCTATCACAGAACTCACGCTGGCTCCCCACGTGCTGCTATGTGTAAATTACACCTTAGGCATTAAAAATCCCTTCCCTCCAGGTAACTTTGCAGCTGATGGCAGATTTTCCCAGTCAGGACCCTGTCGTGATATTAGACACAGGGAGCTCCCTTCTCTCTCCTTGCATTGCCATGTGTGTGGCAGCTCCAGGGACACTTTTTTTTCCTTTAAGTTGCCTGGATTTTGATATTTGCATTGCGGTGCACTGCCTTGCTCATCACTACGGGTAACTACACAGTCCCTTGGCACATGATGTTAAATGTCAGCACGCTCCCCAGAACAATTTTAACCCGTGCATGGGACACATGGACTGGAAAAAGCCTGCCTGAACACAACAAACCTCCCACTAGCAGCATGCCCCTGATAGATCACTGCAGCTTTCATTTTGGCCTATATGGAAGATCAAAGTCAAAGACACCCCAGTTGACAGCCAAAAGAGCTGCAAATAGCCGTTTTCAGCACTTGTGCCTCAGCCTCAGATTAAGGCTGAAATTAAAAAAAAATATTCCTGTGTGTATTGATCACTGGGACAAATCCTGTGGAATACCCTTGGAGTGTCAGGAGCCTTGCTGAGGTTTGAAGGATGCTCAGCATTCCTTAAGATTTGACATCTGAGCTAAAATCACGGTTAAATAAATAATATCCACTGCTAAAAAAAGAGTAGCGTTCTCCTGAATGCTCGCCTCCTCTGGGCTCCTATTCTCCCAAAACAGGACATAGCTAACTTTTACTCAGAGCCACCAGCACAGTCATAAGAGAGGACAGGAGAACTGAGTTGTGGCTCAGCTCTGCTCCTCCTTGGTGACAGTGGATAAATCACTTCCTCAGTTTCTCCTTCCCTACCTGCAAATTAGGTGGCGGAGTTATCTAGTTTTTTGAGGACAGCCCATAAGTCATCGATGCAATTTTGACCCCTTCCGCTTTTGTCCCCTTGGCTCCCTGGTGATAGACCGGATACATCACCAAAAGCTGAGGGGAACTGGTGTGCTCCCCACTCACTTTGCTGCCTATGCTTCCATCCACGTCAGAAAGAAAGGCGATCCTCAAACCTGCAGAATTCACCCCAGGAAGATCTAGGCTCCTGCTGGGTCAGGCTTAGGGTCACTCTGCCAGGCACCAGCCTTTGGCAGAGGGTGAATTTGTTCAGGCAGCAACGACTCTGCCTGACTCACCATCCCACCAACATTTCACATGTACGTTAAACCACCTTGAGATGTAGCTCTGGCCTAAAGCAGAGGGCAGCTCCGGGATATCAATACACATCTTCCAAAGGGTCATTACTGTAATTGAATCAAAGTGTTTGCAAAGCTCTGGAAAGGGCCTTGACAAGTCTGAAAATCATTATATACCACGTAATGGGGCTTTCTGACCTTGCTGCATCAGTTATTTTTCTTTCTGCAGCTCCTGAATGAAGGTTAAAGTGGAACCCAATAATTCCAATGATCACAGCAAAGAGGATCTGTCCTTTCCAGGAGAAAAGCTTTGCCCATTGTCTTTGCCCGTTGCCTGCCCTATGGATCTGCCTGCCCCTGCTCTTCCACCTTCATCAGCAGGTGGACTTCAAGACATGGGGTCTTCCTCCGGTGGGAGAAGCTGCCGTGCTCCGCATTGAGCCGGCTGTTGGAGTGGGCTGGATGCTGCATGAGTTTGCTAATCCACCCTGCCACGGGGCTGAGAGGCCACCATTAGCCCAGGCAGCTGATGGGATGCACAGGCTGGTGTCCTGTGCTGTCACGTGCTCGGTCTCGCAGTGATCGCCCCAAGCCTTCCTGGACCCATTCCGCTTCGTGAAGACTAAAATTCACGTGGCAGTACTCGCTGCTGCTCAGGCGACCGAGGCGTGATGGGCAAAGCTGACACGATGTGACCTCATCTTGCATGGATGACCAGTTCAATCGTAAAGCTCACGTTTAGAGAATCAGTTCTCAGAGATAAATAATAATACTTATTTTTTTGCTACGTACTTTCACTTAAAGGACCTCCTCGCTCCTAGGTTTCATGACATTTAGAAGAGCTGTCTGATGCTATTAGCACAGGAGACGCAGGGAAAACTGAGGCACAAAGCTTACACTGATTTGCCCAGACACACAAAAAGTTCATTAGATGAAGGCTGTATCCCAGGCACTGTGTCCTCTTTTCACTGCTGTTTTAGCAGAAAATTTCATCTCCTAGTGCAGCGCGCAAGCAGTCAGGTGAAAATGAAAACAAGAGTTTTTTTCCTCCTCTTTAAAAATAGAGGCAACATTTCCTCATCCTTACTCACAGTGTGCCAGTTCTCAGCACTCTTCCCCCACCTCCATCAGTCCTACCCACCCTTGAGCAATGACGTGGACTCATAAACCTCTCTTTGCACCCTGACCGTTTCCCATGGGCTCCCATCATGAAAGGGAGAGCTCTGAAAGGTATCTGGGACTGGAAAGGACAATATTGCCCCCACCAGTTAGGATCCCCGTTGTGGGGCAATCCACTGAGCCCCTCAAATCTTAGCAACCAAAAATTATTGTGATTATGATGGGTACTGTTGTGTTTCTGGCTTGCATGCCTGTGCAGTTCATGGATTAATTAAAACAAGAAGTATTTTAAGAAGTTCATCTGAACTTGCCTCAGTCTTGCAAGGAAGTTGAGCAAAGAAGCCTGATGGGGAAACTTTTTATTGCTTTTTTTAACAGAGACACAGAGGACAAAACCTGCTTCAGCATCTACCTAGTGCTGATGGTCTGTGCTTTGGACAACCTTGACCCTGAGATACTTGTGGGCATGACACGCTTTCCACATATGATGCACAGGCTGCTCTGCAGCCTTCAGCTTCCAGTAAAGCCAAACAATGCTCCAGAGGACACAGACCTGATATCCTTAACATGGTGATAGGATCTGCAAGCTTAGAGACAGAACTGTTTGGGAAGTCCTATTCTGGATTCAGACATATCTACTTTTTAGTGTTCATAAAGGAAGAATAAAATCAGCCCAGCAAAGAAGTACAGGGAGGTACAGTGACTATGCTCCGAAGATTACACACAGAGGGTGCTGAGCATCCCATAGTGCAGGTGTTTTCTCTTCTTCATGCACCTAAGCCTGCCTTGAAGTTGCTTCAAAGCTGCACCCTGTTGGCTGTTGAGTCATTGGAGTTAAAGAACACCAAGGATGGACTTCAAGTTTCCCAGTCTCCCTTTTTTCCTCACACTTAAAGGCCTGGAGCTGTGAATCAGAGTTCTCCACCAGCACATACAGATGCCTGTACTGTGTTATTACATTCTCAGAACACACAAGGTACCACACAGACAAGCCCCAGGTGAAATGCAGCAGAAACACACCAGGGAGACCTTACATCAATCTAGGGAGTCAAGTTGGACTTGCACCATGGGCCATCAAAAGCCCTCAGTAGCCTGGCACTTCTATGGTAGATGGCCGTGGAAGGGCACAAGGCTGCTAAACTTATCCCCTCCCATCTGCAAACGGAACATCAGTAAAGGACATCGTGGCTTCAGAGCAAACAGCTGCAAGTAAAGACAGCAGGCAGGGATGCAGGGAAAACGTGCGACTTCAATCTGGCATGCACAGCATGCTGTGCAGAGGTTTATACGTGCACATCCTGCTGCACATAAACACACACATTCTATAGCTCCTGCATGCATTTAAATGTATATTTTATAACAGAAATGCACACGTAGATTTGTGTTGTCCACACACAAACACATACATACATACTGCTGCCTTGTACGTGCAGATACCTGCATATCTCGTGTGCTTACGTCCACATGGACACATCCACACCAGCACTCGTTTGTTCCCACAGGCTCAACCTTTTCTATGGTTGCATGTATTTTGCACATGTGCCTTTACATGAATTCTGTAGCATACATATGTCTGGACACACACAAGCCATTCTGAACCCCATGGTGCTCTGGCTCAGCACGTTCAGCACTGAGTGAGGAATCCCCTCACCGAACCCAAAGCCCCTTCCTAATGGGACCATCCTCCAGGCCTCAGTGCGTGGCTTCTGCCAGTTCTGTCAAGAGAATTAATTTATTCCAGCCATATTCTTGACCTCTTTACTAGAGAAGCAAGGGAAAAGCCGGAACGTTTGATTCAGAGCCTCTGAATCCTCCCTCCTCTCCCCTTTTCCTTTCTGTCAAAAGCCATTAAACCATGCTCTGTTGGCAGGCAGCAGAAGCCCTGTATCACGCTGCTCAGCTTCTCCTGCATCCTGTTCTGTGAAAAGCGTTGGAGAATAAGCCAACTCCTGGCTTTGCCAGTGCCACAAACAATGCTGACTGCTGGGCAGCAGCTCAGCAAAGGCCAAAGAAGCGTGACTCCTCTCCTGAATGCAGTCTGCTGGCAGCTTGTGCCAGCTGCTTTGGGCTGTCAGGGAACTGGACCACCTTTGTCCTGCAGCATCTGGAAGTCCGGGTGACAATGTGTTTCCAGGAAAAGGTGGCCTTGGAGCAAGGCAGATGTCTGGGAAAATAGTCCTCTGGATGCAAATTTGCTTGGTTCTTCCAGCAGCCCCAGAGCTTGGTTTGAGCAGAGAAGCTAAGTGCTCAGGCTTGAGAAGTGTGACTGGGTTTCATCATATTAGCCCTCCTTTGTCTGCTCTCATCCAGGGCTAAAAAGGGGCTTGTGGGACCATAATTTAATCTGCCTGGCTGTGCACTGCAAGTGCAGTCAGACAGGCTGAATTAGGGGGTACTTTCAACTGGGTTTAACATAGGGGAACTAAGGGGAGTATTCAGATTAACCTCCCCGCATGCCCCTGTGCAGACAGGCTTTGCAAGCCCAGTGCTGCCTTCTTTCACAGACATCCCCTCGATGCCTCCCCAGGAGCATCCAGGAAAGGCAGCATTTGCAGGTGGAGCTAAAAATAAGGATGTTAGTTAAGAGCGATGGACCTGGAACCAGGGTACTGGCAAACCCCTGCATGGGATCACATGAATGGCATGTCACGGGCAACGTGGTTTCCCCACTGCCAGCTGGAGTGTTGCATTAGAAAATATACAATATGTATGTCACGCATATGTCCAAAGATGAGAGAAGTGCTGTGATTTCTCATGGGGCTTTGGGGCCGTAACAAACTTCCCTCCCTATCTATATCTGGGAGGAATATAGATGGATGGTCCCATCCATCTTTGTCATTGTAGGCAAGCCGTGTTACTGCTGTTACTGCTTGGTCTACATCTGTAGCAGGGCCAGTAATGCACTGGATGATGGACAGAATAAAAAGGAAGCCACTTCCTGACTTTAGAAAACTTTTCTTCAAAGACATTGGGGAGATGGATCAACTGATGTGAGGAGCAAAAATTTCCCATGGGACGCAGCAGATACAATCCCTCCTCTATGATGCTTTTCTGGTGGCAAGGAGTACTAGAAGAAATGGATTTATTGTACATGCCCTTCAAAGGAAGCCAGTGAGAAACCATCAAGATTGAGATTGCACTAAAGACCCAGAAAGCACAGGAAAAAAAAAAAAAAACCCAAAAAACTTCCTGCCTTTCTCTTTATCCAGTACATTAGAGGCTTTCAAAAAGTAGGGTGAAGCCCATGGAGCCTACACCATGGCAGCTCCTCACGCTGCCTTGCACCATGTATCAGTGCACGACTCTCCTGTAATCATGTAGGACATGCAGTCAGGAATTCAGACAGCTTGGAACTCTGTAGATTAGACACTGGACATCCCACCTTGAAAATAGGAATTTCAGGCAAAGCAGCTGCACTGCAAGACTCATGGGATGACTGGACCATAAACACCCTGGCAGGCAATACCTCCTTTTAGGATTTTTTTTTTTTTTTTTTTTTTGGGGTGGGGACACTCCTTTAAGTTGCTCCAGACAAAAGAAACAAACAAAAACACCCCCACAAACTTACTACGAGACTGCAGGTCTCTCCCTGTGGATTGCAATTCTGTGTGATCACCTTCAGTTCTGCCAGCTCTTGGTCCACACAGCTCTGTCAACCATCCCCCTGAATGACCAACATACACCCTACACCTCGAGCAGTTCCTGTCTGAGAAGAGCCCATGAGCAGGACTGTTCTGTGAGCTATATTTCAGGATGCTGTAAGTTTCCAAGTGGGGACAGATTGATAGTCTACTTCATTTGGCAGCATCATAAAACACAGCTTCGTGCAGCTGCAAACCCTTGAGGGAGATTTCTGCCTGACCTCAGCTGGACATCAGATCCAGCCCTGAGCCAAGAAGATATGCTTTAGTCTTACCCTGCTAGCTGAGGCACTCTTCATCTTGTTCTTCATCCCTAACCTTGCTGCACATGGGGCACCTTCCTGAACAGTGAGGTCTGCGTTTCCTAAGCTAGAAAGGTTAAAGGCTTTAATTACTGGAACAGATGATCTTTCCCAAGGGAAGGTAAGAGTGTCCTTGAATCAAAGCCACAGATCTCTGAAGCACTTTCTCTTCCAAGAGCAAAAAGCTTTTATGCAAATATTTTTTAAGGCTTGGAAGGTCTCTTAATATTAGTTATTACAATATATAGCTGTTATTATGCTCCTCTTGGATACAGAGAAGCAGAGAATAGTTGGTGGCTGGAGCCAGGCAGATCCTGTAAGAGCAAGCGTCCCCTGTGTGATGAGAGGTCCCCTGGCAACACAGACTTGCTGGATCTCACCCTCTGCATGTACAGGGTTGGATTTCACACTGGCATGACACAATGCTCTCTCATGCACTAATGAGCCAAAATACAAGACGCAGCTGGCTGGCTTGGTCCCTGCTGTCACCAAGGCAGGGTGTGCTGGAGGGGAGAGTTAGCGTTCACCGGTGTCTGTGGGTCGATCTGTGGCAGCAGCCAGTCAGCTTAATCTCTTGTTGTCTCTCCAGACACTTGATGGCTTGTGACTGTTCCTTTTTGTGCTCACCATTTGACCTGATCCCATGGTCGAAGAACCCCAAAATCCACCTTTGGAATTCTGAGTACACAAACTCAGACAGTGGTCTTACACTGTGATACTAATGAGCCCTGCATCTTCTCCTGCAGCCATGAAGCAGTGCTACCACCACTAACAGCAAACTCTGGCAACTGTCTCCCCAGTCCCTTTGCCACATGGTATCCCTGTTGTGCACCAGAGCAAGGCAGGCAAGAAACGAAAATCTGGTGATGCACAAGAACACGAATGCACATAAAACGACTGCATCCATCAACTCCCTCTGTCCTGTTCCAGCAGGAGAAAGAGGGAGCAGGAGACCAGATTGTGCCTGGGTTTTAACTTCGTCAGGGCTAAGCAGCTAATAATTACTTCAGATGAATACCCTTGGAGTAGAGCCAGAGAATCCCAAATCATTCTCCCATTTCAACTTTCAATTTACCCAGCCAGTGCTAAGCTCATTAATCATACTCGCAGCACCCAACATGACAGAAATTAGTCCCCGATCTTCTCCCCTCTTGTTTCATGGTGTGAGGAGTTGGGGGCAAGAGGAAGAGAAAAGAGATGGAGAGGTGCCACCCACAAATCTAACAGTCACTCAAAGGGGCTGGGATTAATAAATCAAAAATCCATTATTAATATTACAAGCTTAAATATCTATCTAAATGCAAATGAATGAGCACTCAGGGGTTCTTCCTCTTTCAACAGCTCTGTCTTGGAGGAAGCACATGCCCACATGATAATTGTCTGTTCTAATTGCGATTTTACAGTTCAACCCTTCATGGCCCATGGATTTTAAGTGGCCTTTACAGGGCTGTGGCATGTTTTTGAATGGGATTGAAAGCTCGGGTGGCTGCAGTTACTCACAGAAGCTCCCATGTGAGGATCGCTTTGAATTTCCTGCCTTTGAACCTGTTCAGTCGCATCGGCTGCAAGGGGTTAAATCCAGGGGCTGGTTCACTGGAATCAGGTGGATTTTGGATCTCCAAGATCCGCAGCCTCAGATAGATGGCTGTGAACATAGGGAAGGTCCCCATATCCAGCCAGCCTTGGTATTTCCTAAGATTCACCAACTTGCACAACTGTCTTATGAGACTGATCAATGGGAAAAACCTCCAGTCTAAAGAGTGGGGTGGTGGGAAGGAAAAGATGGCAGCAAAGAGATGAATCCACACAAATGTGACTGAACCTCAGCATTTCCTGGCCTAGAATCACCAGGATCTTTATCTTTATCTTTACTATGTACCAGGCAACAAACAGGTCCAGGGTGTAACCTCAAAATCCTTGCTCCAAACAGGGAACAATTGTCCAAAAACGGTGATACAAAACCCTTGAGAACTCCAGAGCGCCGTCCAAGCTTGAGGTGAGCATTCAGGCCTGGAGAGTAGAGTTTGCACAGTTTTCCTTTCATTACACTTTCCCAGGAGGCGGCAGTGGTAGCAAATCAGTTTTAAAATGTTGCTGAAACAGCTTTGCGGCTCCCTTTGCCAGAGCTCACTGGATCACGTCTAGCTTTGGAACATCCCACAGCAAAATCTGCTGCTGTCAGCATTTTGGTCTTTCCGACCACTTGAGATTGCAAGTGTTGGTTGAAAACACTTGCAGACATGCACACACACACCGCAACACACACCAAAAGCAGAGTTTTAGCGGCAACATTTGCGCAACCAATCTGCTGGGGTTTTGGAAGCCATCCTCGACAACTGAACGACAGCATCAGTGCCAAGAAGTTGTCTGCTCAACTCTTAGCTACCATCCCATCCTTTGATGCCATGGACTTGCAAGGATTAAAGACTCAAAGCATTCCTAACACCCTGTGCTCTGAGAGAGACTACAGGCAGCTGAACAAGCTGCCAAGCCTTGGAAGTAAGTATACGCAGTAGCCAGACCTCCCAGGACAAGACAGAGGTTACGATGCTGAACTGAATGCCACTAGTCTCCCTCAGATCTGACCATGAATAAACTGGACTTTGCTCTTTTCCTGCTCAGACTACAGTTAATTAAATCCATCTCCGAGTATAGCAGGGAAACGCCTCCATCCTTCTAGGCATAACCTTCTTTCTAGGATGTAGATAGTCAAGAACAACGAGATGGTATGCAAACCAAAAGGGGTATTGGTTAAAACTTCTGCCTTTTCTTGCCAAAAAAAAATGGATTTGTATACAAGTGCTCTAATTCCGTTCCATCATGGAGAAATAACAGATTTAGCAGAGTAGGCCAGCACCTATCCAACCCTCCTGAGACTGCCCACCTATACACAACCTTCTACTCTGGGCTGACCTACAGACTCATCCGCTCTCTGGCACATAGGTAATATAATAAAATCCTATTTTACTAATTTGGTGAAGCTTCACCTGCATGCTGCCATGTGAGGTCACCATAACACACAAGGGGCTCCTGTATCCCAACCATCTTCTAACGCTGGAGTTGTTTTCACTACAACCCAGAAAGACCAGTTCTGCCCTGGGCTACAACATAGATGTGATTTCACAAGCAGAGAGTCCTTCTGGGTTCTTCACCTTTGCTTTGGATCCACTCATACATTCCAAATTAATCACAGACCAACAAGAACAGTAGGCTGGCTGCAAATACGTTGCCTGCCTATGTGTGTATACGTTACTTAATGCAGCGTAAAAGGAGAAGAATAGAAACATTTTTCAGATGACGCAGATAATGATAACAAATAATAATATTAATAATAAATGCAGAGGTAGAGTGCCAAATCATAAGATCTCAAGGAGAGAAACTGACTGTAAGCAGAAAAGAAGTCAGGCTGGTCCTCAAACAGAGATACAAAAGTTAATGAAGTAAAAACACCATTAAATCAAACATTTTGTATCCTTGTCAAGCTCACTCAGGATTTAAGACCACACTTTCAGAGTGTACTTAATTTTCTTTTTAAAGATACACACTCTGTGACAACTACTTGCCATATGGGATTTATGGTCCTGACTCTTTGTGGTAACTTGGGATTTCTTTTTTCCCCGCTGACCATTGTCACATCACTTAACGCCTCCTGAAGAGCACCAGTCACTGCAGGAATCCTGGTAGAAAGTATTTTATGGTATCACAGCAGCATAACACCTGCTTTACCACTGTGGACTAGATTTGGGACAGGGGACTCCGAGTCTGCATTATTCTCCTTATGGACCACAATTTGGGGTGAGCACTGAAGACAGCTGAGCACTGCTGTGTCGAGCTCAATTTAGGGCAATCTGTGAGTGACTCCACAGTTCTGGGTCTCGTTTCACGTATTCCTCATGTGGGAAAACCCAAAATTGGAAGAATCAAAGTAAGAAGCCAGTTATGCAAAAATGTAAGCTGGGGTCCAAAGTATCAAACACCCCTTCCTGTGAGCAGAAGCACACATGAACATCCCTGCTTGGACACTGAGAAAGGTTTCCCTGGTACAGCTACACGATGCTCCAGGCACACAGGGCCCTTCATGGGTTATACTGACAACGTCTAATTTCAGATCTATAAATATAAGACCCAGCTGAACTGGTAAGAAAAGACAATGCAGTAAGAATGTAGTAAGGATGCCTCTGTGACACAAGAGAAAACTGAGTACAGAGGGTAAATGTTTGCGATAAACTTACACATCACTGCTAAATTTGGGATGATTTCACCCCCAAAAACAAATGGACTCTGAGAGTAAAGAGTAACACACAGGACTCACCCATCAGTCTCGTCCCATAGGATGCAGGTCTGGTTGGTTGTTCCCTGCCAGGAGAGAAGAAAAGGAAAAATGAAGCAAATCAGTGCCGTGCTGTTTATGGGGCATTTGAAGCAACTTGAATGAAATATGCAGGTTCTACAGAACAGCTTCCACTACTTTAAGCATGATGTGTCTGTGGTGTTCAAGATGAGCAGATGCAGATCTGAGTCCTTGCAAGAGCTTCTTTCACCCTTTGCTTGAAAGGAAAGAATAAAATGGGACTCAGCTTGTTCCGCACCAACACAACTGTGGAAGGATTTGACTCTGCATCTCTCCTGACTCAACCTAATGATGTTCTTCTTCCTCTTCCCTCCTCTCACACAGAATCCTTTAGCTGCTTCCTTCTGGAAAGTGGATCAAATACAGCATGTGTTTTTGTGGGAGATAATACTCAAGAAGAACCACAGCCCTGCAGAAGGTGGTCAGATGTGTTTAAAGCCCCCTGAAAGAGGTTTACCACTGACTCCAGCTGCAGCTGTCTTAGATCACTGTGGAAAATGCTTCCCGAAATGTCCAAAGCAAAGACATGATGGACCTAATACTCATGTTGAAGAGCCTCAGGAGGATATCTGAAACCCACAACAAGAACAGGCCTTGGGATATGTAAATATCCATCATATATATCTGTTTAGGGTTGAGCAGGGGAACCTGGAGGGGATCTTTCACTGTGTTTTAAAGCACTGATCACAACAATAATATTCATGTCTCCAGTTCTATCTGAGGACCTCAAAGGCCACTGCAAGTATTAATGGAAACAACTTTTTATCTCCTTTCCCTCCTCAAGGAAGATACTTGTTATAATTTACTTTTTAATGAGTGCATAGTTCTTCTCCCACAAGGAAACAGTGTGAGTCTGGGACAAGTGTGCCTGTCTTCTCTGTGCAAGTAGTGCTGTCGCCCTCCTCCTGCATTGGCAATGCCTGAGAAAGGAACACAGGGCAGGCAAGGTTTACCAAGCTGACCCATGCAATGCATCCTTGGCAAGGAGCAACAACAGGACACCAACATCAGCCCAATCTCAGGGCGGCAGTCGAGTGCCTGGGCAGCCTGCATTAAGGGAGATGGAAGGGTCCTGCACTGTCAAAGAGAGCTCAGGAGCCCAGTAAAACCACCTTCTTCCTTACACCAGCACATTCCAGCTATGCAGAAGCTATGGGATGGTCCATGTTCCTGGGAAAGACTTACGTTGTACAGGTGGGAGAATTCAATTTCCAAGGGGGTGAGGAGAGACCGGGGAAATGGCTTCACAGTCACGGAGATGACTTTGGAGTTCAGAACAGTGCCGTTCCTAGGAAGAAGAGAGTAAAGAGATGTTTTAAAGGGGGATTGAGGGAGACGAGCAGTGAGTCCCTCTGCATTTGTCACTGGTGGTACAAGGTTTAGTGTACATAGTGCAGAAGGAGTTGGCCCTATTACTTTAAAATACCGTCAAATACACTTACTACTGATGGACCCCTTCCTCTGCCCTTTGATCTCCCCTCACAGCCACTCTACATTTATTCCTCCAGGAATGAGAACATTTTATCAACCACTTAGGTCCCTAAAGCCATTGGACTTAAAGGCTGTATCTATCGCAGTAATAAAATGGTCCTGGACCCATTTTCTGTCCCTGACATGAGAAACAGAGCTCATTTCATGTCCTTTCAAAAATAAAATAAAATAAATTAAAAAAAAATGTTTTTTTTTTCTCTCAAAGGCTGGCTTAATCTGCACTGCAGTAAGTGTTGGGCAGGGGAATGTTGGATTGACAGCATATCCATGGGGCAGCAGGTGATTCTGTTCAGTTCACTACTAGAGGCACTGGTGTATATCTCCATCTTCTGAGGATACAAAGCAAATGCAAAGAGGCCAAACCCTTCATGAGGATGTCTAAATGTCTGAGCCCAGACAAATACTTTAATCAATATGGCAGCCCTAGAAGATTTGACTGTTGGGAGAGGCTCCTACTTTCCTACTCCCTGGAAAGTCAGATCCTTTGTAGTCACTACCCTGGACATGGACATCTAAATATGCAGGATTTCCTGATGTTTCTGCAGCAGGAAAATACTTGTGTGTAAATAAGCAAAAGTTACCCACAGTCAGCAGTTGAAAACGCTTCCCCTGTAAGTTTACTATGAAGCAATTGGTAGCAGAGTGGTAGTCTAGCATCAGGCTGTTCCCAGCCCTTCTGGCACCAATGACCAAGGAAAATTTTTCCCAGTCCAAATCTCCACCAAGTCTACAGGCATTGGTAAAATCTTTCACCTTTCCTTCTGGGTTTTATCTTTCTTTTAGAAAAGAATTACATGGAAAAGATTTGCCCTTGCTTAACAGCAAGTGGGTTAAAAAAAAAAAAAGAAAAAACAAATAGAAAAATCTTGAAATCGTCCATGGATG
>WHYT01017972.1:595458-679528 GCA_009806455.1 Tetrax tetrax
TTTAGCATGGTAAAGAAAAAGTAAAACACATTTTAAAAAAAAAAAAAAAAAAAAAAAAAAAAAAAAAAAGAAAAGGAAACAATAAAGCACAAATATCAGTTTACAAAGGAAGAGTACAGAGGGAAGTCAGTGGGAGTAAATATCAGCCTTAAGCTTTGAAATGTAGGCAGCTGTAAATAAAATAAAACCAGGAGCTGCAGAAAGGTAAACACCAGCGCATGTCTTCATTAGTAGTTGGGTCTGCAAGGGTCAGTTCTTGGCTCAGTGCTGCTGAATATTTACCCGAGGAACCTAGATGACAGAAATACATCTTTTTGAAGGCTGCACTCCACTTGAGGATTGATGCAGTAACAAAAAACAGAAGACAAATTTGATTTTTCAGCATGGCAAGTCATTAGCACACAGAAGTTATTTGTGTGCAGACTGTGAAGGTTCCTTAATGGCCAAGTAGCCACAACCCAACCAGAAGTCATCCCAGTGCATCCAGGAAAGGCATCTGGGCTTGGAGAGTGGAAGGTCTGTGTGCAGAGCTACAGGCTTTGCTCCGGGGAGCTGTGACCCAAAATGTACCCGGGGAGATTGACTTCAGTGCAAAGAGCTGTGACAGAAAGGACAGAAGTGATCCTGTGCGGGAACAGGGAGATGAAGCAGTCATCTTCTTTCTGCATCTCTCCTTGTCAGGACGCTACTGTACCTTTGGGTTCAATTCCATTTCAAGATGGGGAAACAGTGAGAAGAGAGTTCAAAGGAGAGACACAAAATTGATCCAAGTGCTAGAAAACCAGACAAAAGATTTCTGTTGAAAGGCATATCTGACAATTTGTTGCGTGCGGGGGCTTTTTCAGTCGCCCACCTGAAGGCCCAGTGCCTGGAAGTGAAAGTCAGAGAAATTCAGCCTTAAAATAAGAGACGGTCTCCTAGCAGAGAAGGTAATTAAGCATCCTAGCAGCTTGCCGGGGGAGGTGAGGGACTCAGCATCACGAGGAATTGTTCAGGAAGAAGATGAGTCGTCTTTTGTAAAACCACGTCACAACCCAGCTTCTGGGAAGAAAACAACACACATCAAGATCTGGCTTGGACAGCAGGTCAGACAAGCACAGAGGGCTCCTGTGTGGCTGTAAAGAGTGTGCAAACAGCTGTAAACATGCTGTTTGGTACATGGGGCTGCCAGGCGCTGGGTTGTTGACTCTCCAGCTGCTGTACGCATCCTCTGCAGCAGTGCCCAGCTGTGACCAAGCACCGTTCACCTCCCTGCCTTGAAAAATCAGGCGTGGTATGCATCCCATCTCAACCACCACAGATGCCAAGAACAACAGGGCTCTCTGGATCCGAGGAGACAGAGCAACGCGTGGCTCACATAAGGAATTGCTGCTTGGGGGAGGCAAATTGGGACAATTAGGAATAGCTCAGCTGGTGCTGTTTGCTGAGTTAAATCCACATTTTTTTTTTCTTTTAGGAAAAATCACTTTGCGTTGAATCAATGTGGTCAAACCCAGGATCTGAGTCCTTATTGCTTGTGTGTACCCAGGAATAGCTGCTCTTCTTTGTGGTCCGAAATATTTTTACCCCATAGGCAGGTGCTGTACAGCTACATGGTTATTTAAAGACAGGTGCTGTACAGCTACGTGGTTATTTAAAGACATTCTCCTTTTTAATGCTGTATCCATTTGCACAGTGGTGAAGTAAGAGGTACTGCTGCTGCTTTTACATCTTTTTTTTCTTTTTCATATGAATCTCCACAGGTGATTCAGGACTCTGGATTTTTTTTTTTTTTTTAAGAGAGACCATCCTTTAATTAAAGAATATCTTAAATCAGATCTTCCCGTGGGAAAACTGTTCAGAGGCTGTGGCTGCTGCAGCTGCTGGTTATCAGAGCTCATTCGCTGCTTGGCCAGAGAAAGCTGAAATACCGCTGGATCATTTGAGCCAATGATGTTTATTGCCCTTCTGATCTAATTCCCACTGCTGTAATGGAGGATATTACAGAATACAGTTGGCTGGCTTGTTAATTCCTCTCTGCACTCACTTGGAGCTCTTTTGCCATTGCCAGTGTTAAATCTGTAGGTATTTAAATGATTATCGGTGAGGAGAGATGCTCTGGTGTTTATGGTAAATGGGCTCACGCTAATCAGTGCAGAACAGATTTAGAAGGTGCCTTAGGATGCTTAATTTAATGCCTCAGAAAAAAAAAATAAAAAAGAGGGAGATATCAAGAGAGAAAGCGAGAGAAGCGAAGAAAAGGAAAGGGAGTGCTGAACACAAAAGCTTTGGTGCCCGAGGAGGTTCACAGCAGCCAGTAACATGGTCGAAATGTGCAGCCAGGCGTGCTGCTATGCTCCTCTCCTCTCGCCGAACCCTTCTTGTGCCATGATGCTCTCGGAGGGCTCGGCGTGGCTGGCAGCTCCTCAGTAGTTTCGGAGGATCGGGGCAGCTGAGCATCCTCCATCTGTCAAGACCCCCACAATCCCTTTTGATGAGGAGGGCGGTGTGAGAATCCACTTCTGGAGGGCAAAGCGTGGCAGGCAGCCGACAGGCAGGGATGTGGCAGTGGTGACAACACTGTGGCCACCCTCGTATTTAGGATGCACAGAGCCGCACACGGATGGCGGAAACATTCCTGCCCCTCCTTCAAGCAGTGTTTGTGATGCACAAGTCTGGCCCTACCTCAACATGCAGCATCAGTCAATGAGGGTCAAAATATTTGCACTACCAGCTAAAGTCTGTCTCATCGTACCGAGTGACCTTTGTTATTTCCCTGGAAGACCAGGGCTCTGCAGCCAGAGGGATGAGTAGGAAAGCCTGGTGATTTCCCAGCTGCTTGCCTTCCCAAGGCAGTCCCTCTTACCTCTGGAGGGAGAGGATGTTGCCCACGTTCCGGTACAGCACAGTCCCCACCACAAAGACGGAGGAGTCGTCTGTCTCTGCAGGACACCAAGGGAAAGGGAAGAAGATAACAGCACTGAAACAATTGGGATGTCAGCTGTCTCCGCGGGACACGCACATGCAGGATTAGATCTTTCATGGAGGGGTTTTTTGTTGGGGGATCGTCAACACCAGCATGACTACAGTGGGATGTAGTGCCTGCTGTCACCATGTTGGGTCTCCATCAGTCCCAAAGAAGGGCTCGGCACCTTTGGGGTGACCCAGTGTCCCAAGTGTCTGCCCTCATGCAAGGCTCACTCATCCCTAATGACCATCCTGGTGCTCTCCCATTCATAAATGCCACTAATCCCTCTGACAGCACCAGAGTGGGCAAATCTACAGGGCAGAAAGTTCTCTTGCAGCCACCCAGAGGCATTCAAACCCATCCACAGTTATTGAGCCATCAGAAAGAAGAGTTGCACTCAGACCGACAAGGGCAGCCAAGAAGGGGAGATGTCCCACTATGCCTGGTCTAACCCCACAACTCATGCACTGCCTCAGGAGGATGTGGGGGCCATGGTCTCAAATGAGCCTCTGAATCATTTGTGTGACCTCTGGGCATGTCATTTGACCTCCTCCTCCTCTGCCTCGCGGTGCCCAGCTGCAAAAAGCAAGAACTTCTCTGGAAAATCACAAACGACAGAGGCAGCCCTGCAGCTGAGTTTTCAGGGGGAGAAAAAGCAAGTGGTTGGGTGAAAAGCAGAGCTGAGGAAGCCTAGGGAAGTGCCCTGAGGTGAGGCTTCTCTGATGTTTCATACTAAGGTTGAACTTAGAGCGCTCCCGCTCCATCATTGCAGGGTGAACACAACTCTACACGTTTGTCTTCCTTTTTGTCAAACTGGGCTTGAGCCAGATAGCTGGTGAAAATATAACTAGGCGAGACTGACAGACAGGCTTGCAGAGCAATTGCATAAGGCCTGCTTCTTTAGGAAAGTCTCTTTCAGCATTTCCCATGAACCCCTATGCAAGTGAGGATCCTGCTGCCTTCAAAGAGAGTTTTCCCTCTTCATGCTCAGAGGACGCAGTAGGACATTAACAGAGGCAGTGTGTGCTCCTATGAGACTGTGAGCAAGCAAAACTCTAAGCCCCACAGACTAAGTTAGCACAGCTCCCTGCCAGGAAGGCAAAGAATCCTAGTTGTAATAGAAGTGGAGGCTTGTCTGCTTTGGTCTGGGACAGATCTTCAATAATACAGCTGTCTGCCAATCCTGGTATACAAAAATGACCAATGGGAAATTGATTCTTTGGCATAGATGTCACCTTTTGTTTGCATGGTGACTGTAACAGCTCTATGTGAGGATGCTCATAATAGAAATCTTGAAAACAGCAGCATGGGGAAGGGGCTGAGACCTCTAGGACAGCCCTCAGGCCCCAGAGAAGTATCAGCTCTGCCTATGCCTGGTGCTAGCAGTTAGTCCAAAAACTGATCAAAAGTTTCCAAAGGTGAAGGATCTACAACATCCTCAAACAAGCTGCAATAACCCTCCCAACACGCTGCAACTTCTCCCAAGGAAAATGATGCTATCTTCAAGGCACAACAAAATCCAAGGAGTGCTGGATGCGATCCTTGTTCTGAGAGTGACTAGCTGTTTACCCTTTGGCATGTCACTTAACTGTTCTTCATCTCAGATTCCCCAAGTAGAAATGGTGGCTGCTTTGTTTCCAGCCCCAGTAGAGAAACCAGTGACAAGAGGTCCTGGTATGACAAGAAGAGGTTGTTTCTGACAGAAACAACTCACAGTCTGCTGCCTCAGTCCCAGGGAAGGACATCACAGCCTGATGCAGCAGCTAGCAGCTTGCTCTCTCAAAGCCACTAGTGCCACACACAGCACCAGCGCATCTAGAAGGACAGCAATAGGTCCAGCCTGGGGTCCTGCTTTTGAAAACACAGGGATCAACCCTGCCAAACACTAAGGCTCTCTGCCAGAAGATGAGCACCTTAAGTGTACTGATTCCTGGGACTCGCATCCAAGTAAAGGCTGGATGCTCCAGCAGAGCATCCCAGAACCCTTCAGGTTTCCTTTCAGATCTGGCGGTGAGGCCAGCTTGACTGATACACTAGGCACTCCTCCCTCCACACTATGGCTCATATCCATGCCTTGCTGTGGAGCTCAGTGATAAATGCCTATGCATTTTGTTTCTGAGGGCAGGAAATTTCACACATCTGCCCTAAAACCACAATCTTGCAAAGCTTGTCCATGCAGCAGATCCATAACCATCAGTTGCTCAGCTTGACGTGCTGACTCCCAGCTGTTTACTCTCAGATGGCCCTGTCAGGGCTGGATTCAGTCTTGGAGGGCATCTACAGCATCATTTGCCTACGTGGCCAAGGTGATAGGTGGCAGAACCTTGCCCCTATTGCATCTGCCTTTCTTGCACGGGTTAACCTTTCTTATATGGTACCCACAGAGTCAAGTGCCGTTCACTACCCCTCATGGCAACCCAGTGTGTTCAGGGAGGAATGAGAAACTCATTTCAGCACCCTACACGGACTGCAGAGGGTTGCAGACCCAGCTCAGCACCCGTGTGCATCGATGACAGAGCGACCCAGCAGACACAGAGATGTTTCCATTTCTTGGCAGGTTCAGTGTTGTCCAGAGTTTTTGTGCCAGCTTCCACTCTTTTCTAAATATGCTACTTTTTTTTTTTTTTTGAGGTGAAGGAATACCTCCACATCCAGGCACTAAGGCTGCCCCTGAACTTTCACAAGGAGTTTAAGTTTGATTCTTGATCAGGCCACACCCGAAAGACTTATTTGCACTCAGCAATGCTGAGCTGGACGGAGAATTTGAAGACTAGCCAAATGGAAGGAACCTCTTTCAGAAAATGAAGAAGACATTTTCTTCTGGAGTGCCCTGGCTGTGCTGCCTACCTGTCAGCCCCGAAGACAGGATGCTCTTGGAGACAGTGACCTTGTCCTCTGAGTTCTTGGCCCAGTCCACCATGCCCCTCCAGCCTTTCATGGGGAAGGTGATGTCAGTTGCTGCATTAGGAGGCAATTTGTGAATGCCGAGGACTAGAGGGAAGCAAGAAATAAAATCAGTAAGTAAAACCAACCTAAATAAATTCCCGTGTGCTGAAAAACGCATTGGAGGTAATAGTGGGAAATCAGGTAATAGAACAAGGGAGGCTGGATCTTGATAGCTCTAGGAGGGGTGCTGTCTGGAAGTAATGTCTATGCATGAAGGAAGATGACACTGACTGTTAGGGTCCATGCTTCTGTTCATTGAAAAGGATCTGTCTTCACTAAACCTGGCAGAAGAGATTTCAGTCTACTCCAGTGTCCTGTCTCCAGGAGTAGCCAGTAGCAGATACTTAGAGAAGAAGTGTGAGAAAGAACAGAGCAAGTTATCTCTTGGCCTGTCCTCCCAGCTTCCAGCAATCAGCAGGATTTCCTCAGCTAGTGGCTGTATCCAAATCATCAACTTTAACAGCCACCAATGGACCTCTCCTTTGTGCGTTTTCCTAATCCCATCATGAACCCATCTGTACTTGCTGGCATCTGCAACATCCTCTGGCAACAAGTTCCATGCTGTGATTTGTGCATACAGCATAAATCAAATACTGCCTGCTGTTTGCTTGCCGCCTGATCGCTTCATTGACTGCTGTGCAGCTCTTACGTTAAAAAAAAATAATAAAAGGAAGTAACTAATTCTGCCTGGTTCATCATCTATTCTCCATTCATGGTTCTATAGATATCTCTCAGATCTCTCCATGGATATCTTTTCTTCACGCTGAAGTCCTTACTTATTTGGAGAAAAGCCATCCCATATTTATGACCACCCATGTCTTTTCCCCAGACTTTTTAATGTTCCACCACCAGCTGCCTTCCCTCCTTCCCTCCCCACAGCCCAGGTTCTACATATTGCACAGTATTTACAGCTTACTGAGATCTCTGCCCAACATGGGGAGTGAAAACGAACTCACCCAGATTGTCCGTCACTTGGTAGGAATCCCGGAAATCTTTCATGCGAAAGCCGATGACATCAATGAAATCCTCCACAAGCCTGAACAACTCCTTGGCGTTTGGCCCTATCTGCAGAGAGAAGGAGAATACTTAGTAGTACAGACACTAATGAGCACAGCATGAGTTTTTCTGAGGGTAAAAATTTCTGTCCTCACATGTGTCCTGCAAGTATACACTGGATGTAATGGAATATTATGGAACTGTGAAGAATGAGGACTGAGAAATCCTAAAAGGAATCCTGGAAAAATAAAAAAGAAAGAGGGAAGAAATAATATGGTGTTTAGACTGGTAAAACTTAGAGTGGAGAAAGATATCTCAAAGCAAAGCAAAGGGAAATATCTGAGACTCTCTGGGAACAGAAGACAACCTACCCATCTCCTTTCCTTCCCTAGGATTACCTCTACTACCACAAGTCCCTCAGGAGCTGGAGCTTCATTCTGGTCCTGTTCCTGCAGCTAATGCAAGAAGAGAAACACTCTAGGGCAGACTTTTAGCGGCCATAATTTAGTGTATCTCTGCTTTCTTTACAAGTCCATTGACTGGAGTCCTTAGCGCAACTTAGCTGTCAGCAAACCACAGGTGTTTGTAATTGCACACCCAGAGACACCAAGCCAGAGAGCGAAGATGCGTTCATGTTGAGGTACGGAAGCTTTGGCCTTTGTCCAATTCTGAGAGTGTTTCCCAAGCCTTAGACTTCCTTGGCACTCAGCTGTTGTGACACTTGGCCTGAGAAATATATTGGGGATACTTCTGAAGACATATATATTTCACCTACTGAGAGGGAGCCCACAAAACATTACTTCCATCAGGATAATTAATTTTACTGTCACTCCACTGAAAGCAGCCACACCAGCCACAACAACCACAAGGACGTCCATGGTCTAACATTGAATCCTAGGTGCTAGATCACATAATTCCATCCAGAACAGCATCACGGTCTGTTTTTGTGCTTTCCTGATTTGCCGGCAGCATCTCACTCTCCAAATAACAAAGTTGTGTCTTCTTGGACCCGAGCTGTCTTGGAGCTTGTCTGTCTCTTTTTCCTTCCCTGCTGTTTTCCCGATAATAATGATATTGGCAATAACTCTTCTTCACCTGTATTTTGCCAGGCTAACACAAGGCTGTTAAACAATAACTAGTTTTCCATTGACAGATTTCATAAAAGATAATCCACTTGAAATGAGCTTTGCTGACTACCTGCCTTTTCCCCAAAGCACATTTTCTTACAGGGAAATACCACAAGAGGCTGAAGAAAAGCAACTCAGCTTCTTACATATCTTCTTTTCCTTTTCCATCACTTTCATAACGTTCTTAGTTCCTCACCATATGCCAGACTTCCTGGGGTAGCTGAGCAGAGCCCAAGGAATGGGGACAAGCAGGATGGCAGGATGGGATGGAGGCAGAAGGAAAGATGAGCTGTCAAGTGTACAGGCAAGGAGCACAGGGGTGGCCACATGTGTCCCTCTCTCTGTCCATCCAAAGGAATCTTGGTAAGATTAAAACTGTACCAGGATTAGATCAGAAAGTCCTGACAGTACAGCAGGTGTACACATAAGGAGGTGAAGTGAGTGAGAAAGTTCTTTTTAACCAGTATACTTTTATATCCTACTACAGATTGAAATCACAAGGGCAAACTAAACCCAGGCTACACTGGCCATTGTCTTTCAGGCTTTTATCCTATTCCAGCCAAGACAATCTCATCTAAAAAACACGATAGCCCTTCTCTGAATACTTTTCTGGATTTGTTTTTTTTTATTTTCCTTGAACAACATCTCTGCTTGGAGGGCCACAGGGCACTGGGATGTGAGACTGCGGTGAAGTTGGGTTTACCTTTATTGAGCAGAGGGAGCTGAAGATTTTGTTTTAAAAGAACTAGTTAATCTTGTGAAATGTTGGGCAGAGTGTTTGGTCCAGTAGCTTTGAGGGAGAAGGACAGGGACTGCTGAAACGTCTGTTGTCAGCCTGTTAATGAAGATTTCTGTGTCCTAAAGCCATGATGTTCTGCTGTCATCTCGGTTCCCACTAAAATATATGCCAGGTAAACATTCTCCCCATGATGGTCCCATTCTTCATGTAGGTTACAGTGATGCTGACAGCAGGCTGGACTGTATCTATAGGTGCAAAGAGCAGATTGTACAGGGAAAGCCAGTGGGAATTGCCACAGAGAGTAAGCTGCAGCTGTTTGTATGGGGATCAACAGAGTTTCCCTGTTGTCATGACAACTTGACAGTCTCCTCTGCTCTGTGCTGAAATACGTACATGCACCTGTAAGCTTGAAACTGAGTATTTGGTGACAGACTCACAAAGTCACAGAATGGCTGAGTTCGGAAGGGACTCATGTAATCCCACTTCTTTATCCTGGCAAGACTAGAAGAGGAGAATTATGGCAAGTCAGGAGGGTTGTCTACTCCAAACTCACCCTGACCTTCAAAAGCTGTCCAAAACTTGCCATTCACCCACAGTTTTTCTCTGTTCTTCATGCAGTGACTCCGGCTTATTGCTGAGATCCTGTAGGTCACTGAGTCACTCCATAAATGTGACTCAGCCTGACACTGAGCTCAACTGCATGACCAGTTGCATGAATCAGCTGATTGGCAGTCAACTCTGAAGCTGACCACAGCTGACCGTGTTGGGATTCTCTGTCTCTTTCATCACAAAATGAACGGCGTTGGTGGATGGACATATTTTTTTGGCCTGTGGTTGAAACACATATATGTTGCACACAATGCACTGAAGGCAAGAAGAGCTAGGAGGTCATGTAGGCACTTGGAAATTCCCTTTATCATGACCTAAGCCTATGCTGAAAGCCTCTCTTGTTTCAGGGAAGGTACTGAAGGTTCATACCAGCTGAGCTTCCTCCCATTTTTCCCGGTTTTCCTCTGATAAGAGATTGCTGATGATCTGGACAAAGTTCTGGAGAAGGGAGACAAAAGAGGGAAAAAGAAGTGGTTAGCCAAATATAGCACAGGCTAGAAAGGACACAGAGATGTTCGAGGAACATGAAAGAATGAACCATGCTCCAAGAGGATTCTCATGTTCCCATTCCCAAAGGGTCCCACAGCATTTCACAAGCCTCTGCCCCCATGGATATTAATGGCAAATCCAATTGTAGTAAGGCCTTTTTCTGAAGGACTTCACTTTGACCACTATATCTGATAAGACATTGGACGGGGAATATGTTTTGTATCCATTACTAAATATTTTAAGAGGAGATTAGGTAAATGTCTGTCAGAAATCAGCTAAAACCTGATGATTTTGCCTTGCATAAATCCTTTCCTATCCTATTTTCTACTATTTCTGTTATTTCCAGCATAGGGAAACCTTATGATCCTCTTCTTTGTCCTGCAATCAGGCAAGAGAAACAGTGATCGATCAAGAGGGTGCTATGCATGGTAGCATCTTTGCAGCACACTATGAGAAGGAAAGCAATAAGATATTTCAAGACCATTGATTTTTTTCTCTAGTTTCACCACTCATTGCAGATCCTGTAGGATCAGTTTAATGTTTCGAGTCATGAGGTGATGACCCATCCCAAGGGTATATCTTGTAGCCACTCTGAAAGTTGCTTTCAGCGAGTGCTGAAAGTAAAACTCTGGGATGAGAAGCCATCAAGACACTCTCACATGTCGACATCCAGGTACTCAATGCTACAAGATCATCTTACCTCTAGTCATTAGACTGCAATCTCTTCCAAACAATGTTCTCATATCAATTAGACTCCACAGTAAAAAGCTATCAGGTTGAAATATTTCAGAGTGACTTTGGCTTTCAAGTTCTTACTTTATAAGCCAGGGAGAACCACCTTGAAAGGACACTTTTTAACACATTACAACACTTCACATACGCAGAAAATACTCCTGCTTTCCATCAGCATTGTACCAGCTACAAAGGAGGTAGTCAAACGCTAAGCCCTGTGCATGCGCATACAACTGTAATCTAGCATTGGTCTCCAGCATATGGATCTCAGCTCACCTGCACATCCACAGAAGTTGGGCTATGATAAGCCCTACGGAAGATCTCTGTCATGTTCCTGAGTACATCCATGGTGGACAGCAAGTCCCCACTGTAGCTGGTCCCATCCTGAGAGATTTCCACAAGGTTGTGGAGCACTTCTGACAGCCCATCTCCCATCAACCCACGCTGAGCTTTGGAAAGATGTTCCCTGGTCTGAGAAACAGAAAGAAACATGACAAACGTGTGACAGTCAAAGCTGAGATAATGAGATCAGTGAAGGAATTGCTGGGGGAAGGTTTTTGACCTTCTTTCTAATTCAGAGAGCAGATTAGATGAATCTGACAATCTTTGCTGGCCTGAGAGTCTTGATATTTTTAAAATGGTAGGAGAGTAGCAGTAAAATTTTCTGTATGCCACAAAAGAAGGGTTGTGTGTAGGTTCAGAAGAGATTATTCTACTACACAGATGTTATTCTATTCATAACCCGAGGCCAGCTAACAGAGGATATTTGTCCCCAAACCTTGTTTCCTTATAACCAATTTGGAATTATTTTAGGACAGACTGTAGCTTCTCCTGAACAGGAGAGAGAGGTTCTCATAAAGACAATGAGGTTTTAAGGCAAGCCACAGGAGACTATCAGAAATTTTAAAAAATCATAGAATAGTTTGAATTGGAAGGGACCATTAAAGGTCATCTAGTCCAAACCCCCTGCAAGGAGCAGGGACATCTCCAGCTAGATCAGATTGCTCAGAGCCCTGTCCAGCCTGTCTTGAGTGTTTCCAGGGATGGGGCATCCACCACCTCTCTGGGCAACCTGGTCCAGTGTTTCATCACTCTCATTGTAAAAAAATGTCTTCCTTATATAAAGTCTTAATATACATCCCCGTCTTTCCTGCAGCCCCCTTAAGGCACTGGGAGGCCACTCTAAGGTCTCCCTGGAGCCTCCTTTTCTCCAGGCTGAACAGCCCCAACTCTCTCAGCCTGTCCTCAGAGGAGAAGTGCTCCAGCCCTCTGATCATCTTCGTAGCCTCCTCTGGACTAGCTCCAATTGGTCCATGTCTTTCTTATGTTGAGGGCTCCAAAGCTGGACACAGTACTCCAGGTGGGGTCTCATCAGAGCAGAGGGGCAGAATCACAAACCTCGACCTGCTCCAAACCTGGCCACAGATGCAGTTGGCTTTCTGAGCTGCAAGTGCGCATTGCTGGATTGTGTTGAGCTTCTCATCCACCAGCACTCCGCAAGTCCTTCTTGAACAGGCTGCTCTTAATCCATTCTCTGCCCAGCCTGGGTTTGTGCCTGGGATTGCCCCCACCCACATGCAGGACTTTGTACCTGGCCTTATTGAACTTCATGAGGTTGGCACGGGCCCACCTCTCCAGCCTGTCAAGGTCCCTCTGGATGGCATCTCTCCCTTCCAACACGTCGATGACATCATGCAGCTCAGTGTCATCAGCGAACTTGCTGAGGGTGCACTCTATCCCACTGTCCATGTTGCCGATAAAGATGTTGAACAGGGCCGGGCTCAATACTGACCCCTGAGAGACACCACTTGTCATCGATCTCCACTTGGACATCGAGCCGTTGACCACCACTCTCTGTGTGAGGCCATCCAGCCAATTCCTTAACCACCGAGTGGTCCATCCATCAAACCCATATCTCTCTAGTTTAGAGACAAGGATGTCGTGCAGAACAGTATCAAATGCTTTACACAAGTCCAGGTAGATGACATCAGTTGCTCATCCCATCTCCATTGATGCTGTAATCTTGTCATAGAAGGCCACCAAATTGGCCAGGCACAATTTTCCCTTCATGAAGCTGTGTTGGCTGTCATCAGTCACCTCCTTATACTCCACGTACCTTAGCATGTTTTTGAGGAGGATCTGCTCCATGACCTTGCAAGGCACAGAGGTGAAACTGACTGGCCTGTAGTGAATTTAATACTAAAGTGGCTCATTAAAAATAAGTGGCTCATTTAAAAGTGATATAGTCACAGTGATTCTTACTGATAATGTGATATGAAAGACCTGGTAGAACCTGGATTCTGCCAACCTAGATATTAAAACACCCAGTGAGGAACCATCCTTGTCCATGGAGTGCTCATGCATCACAAGTTAAGCAGACCAGAATGGTAAGGGAAAAGCAGGGCAGACATCGCATCTCCCTTTCACATAGAAATGTTGCTTGCCTTCGTTTTTGTCACTCTCGCAGTGTAATAAGTATTTGGGAGGATTGCAAACATGCTGAGCTGGGAAGTCAATCTGCCTTACCATCATCTGTATGTTCCTGTAATCAATAGAAACACACTTGATGTATGTTGGAGGCTCCCAATAAGCTATGCCTTCTTCATCTAAAATACATCTTCGAAGGATCAGCCCTGGAAGAGGAAAGAAACGAATATGGGAGTGAGGACAGCAGGATGACAAGGCAAGCACTTTCATGGAGGCCACCGAAAAATGGTCAATGCATTCATGTAGGCACACCCATCAGCACAAAGGGCAGCAGGGACATCTGCTGATGCCTGAACAACACATGCAAGCATATAGGAGAAATAATTTTTTATTTCCTTCTCCTGCATTTTCTTCTTGAGGGTCAGGACAACAAAAAGAACTGAGAATGAAAACAAAACCTAACAAATTGGATATGGCTAGTCAAGGTGAGAGAAGATTTCTCTCTGCCCTGGAGGACAACTTTCTTCCTGGCTCAGGAAGTCCTACGAGCCTCCCCAAGCGGCATGGTCTGATATTTGCGACTAACAGAGCTGCAGTGGCTTGTGCTGCCTACACAGTCTCAAGGAGAATAAATACCCAACAGCACCATCTTTGCATCAACTGAAAAACTCTGAAAGTTGTTTGCAGTCCTCCCCCAGACCTTTCCTTATCTTCAGTCCACAGTGGGTTTTGCCGTGGTAATCACATGCCTTTGCCATGCAGAGGAACAGATATATCAATGAGAAGGAAAAGGAGAGGAATCACCTTGCCTGAGCAATTATGCTGCCATATGGAGGGTCTCTGAGGAGCAGACGTTGCTGGATCCACAATCCCATCACTACTGCTAAACGATTCAGTGACCTTTCCATGGATACAGCCCTTCTCCTAAGCTAGCACTTGGGATGACACTGGCTGTCCCAGGCTGTGTAAGTTAAAGAGAGCTGCGGGGTTTGTCTATATCTGACAACTTCACTCAAACAAAATAACACCTTTATGTGTATTGCTGACACCACTTCACCCATTTCTGTTCATGCCTGAGAGTGAGGAACATCCAACTGAGGACAAGTTCCACCATCAGCATGTCCCTTGGAGCCTTCCCTACACTGCTTTCCACTCCTTGGGGAATGTGTGGCCATGGGCACAACAGATAACATCTGGATGCCCAGATCCTATCATTTCACACCACCATGGTCAGATCATCCACTTAAGCACCTGAGGATATTTTTAGAGACCTACTATGGTTTCAAAGAATGAGAAGAAAACACCTACTTGTGAACGGACAATGCAATTTGGATTTGCTGCTTTCAGATACTACCTTGTTTCGTGGGCAATGGAGAGAAATACAACAGCCAAGTCTAGAGGACTCTAATAAAACCCTACCTTCTTTGCAGAATTATTTGTAGATAATAGCGAAAACATAACACTGTAACTCTTAATTGCAAAGATGTCCCAGAACTAGACAGAAGGTGAATGGGAGACTACCTCAGATTCTCCAGTATGAACCAAGAAGTTGTTGCTAAGCAGTGAAGAACTGCAGAAACCCAGAGTTCATTTAGCTCTCAGTGAAGGGAGGGAAGTTCATTTGCTTGTCTTGTCTTCCCACAACCAGGTTCTCCTCATCTAGGAGGTA
Organism: Tetrax tetrax; assembly: GCA_009806455.1. Taxonomy (NCBI): domain Eukaryota; kingdom Metazoa; phylum Chordata; class Aves; order Otidiformes; family Otididae; genus Tetrax; species Tetrax tetrax. The sequence goes on from WHYT01017972.1 coordinate 610,140, forward strand.
AAGGATGAAGGATACTCCGAGGGTGGTCTAGCTCCCCTGCTGAGGCATGCAGTCATACTTACCGGTGGCGTTGCGAGGACACCGGACAGCTGCTGCATCTCCAGCGGGTGTCTCTTTCCAAACCACAGAGCCAAGACTTTCTTCATCACAGATTTCATGGGGCTCTACAAGGAAGGAAAAACTCCATTGGTAAAGCTTCCTCCTCAGAGGGGACATGGAAAAGGGAATGGAAAGAGGAAACAAGGGAGCGTGTTCTAGAGGGAACAGCACTGTGATGTGAGCTGGGAGGCCTGGAGGTCAACACCCAGCCCCGCAGGTACTTGGCGTATGGCCCCTGACAAAGCCACTTTGTTCTGCCTGACTGAAAACTGGGCGTCCATCCGTCTTGAGGATTAGCTCACTAATACACGTGTAAGAACCTAAGAAAGTCCACTAACACGCTTACTTTGCCTTGTGGCAGCTCTTTGCAAGAAAGTTGTTGTTGCTACAGCCTACTAGCTTTCTTTTCTTGGTTAATGGGCAGATGTTCACTGTTTGTAGGTGAACTTCATCCACGGGTCAGCACCTTCAGGGTTGGATGTGTCTAAAATGAGGCTCAATATAAGTAAGTTGGAGTAAGATAGAAGGAAAGAACAATAAGCAGATGAAAAAACAAAATGGACGTATCTCCTGGGCAGGCTTCATTCAGGCCCTCTGTCTGTTGCCGTCTTATGTGAGGACACTGGAAGAAGATCTGAGCTCTAACAGGCTGGATTTGCATCAGCAACTCATTTCCAAACACTGCTACAGAGTACAAGAGACTGCTAAATTTGTTTTGAGACATCATGGAAAAAGCTCTTTCGGAAGCAGGCTTTTTGGATGCTTCTGTCTGTGCGTGGAGCTGAGTTGGCCCCAGAGTCGGTGGGACCTGGGAAAAAGCATTCACTGCAGGAAAGCTTTGTGCTGAGAGAGTCATTACTCGCAGCACGTAAATCGAAGGAAGCCATCAGGATGATGTTAAAGCTATTTATCACTCCTGAGGAGGGGGGTGGAGAAAAAAATTATATTGAATGGTTTTCGACTGTAGCTTTTATTTATTGTGCACGTAAAATTACCAATAAAAAAGAAGCTGATGGTGTGCCTGCAACTGGTCAAGAAAGGCAGCCGCAAAGCCAAAGCCAACCAGCCATGGGGCCTGGCAGCTGCCTGCTGAGCTTCCTTCCCAAGCAGAAAAGCACTGCCCATACCAGAATCCAGTGATGCCAGTAGACACGTGCCAAGGTTGTAGGGAAAATGTTCATCTGCCATAAAAATAGAGGAAGACCTTGACTTTTCATGTTTTTCCCAAGGGAGCTGCAGGGCAGCGATGACCCTGAAGGCTTCCTTCTACAAGGGGCCATGCAATTTATATGCTTACACAGACTGTGTCAGGACCTCCATCACAACACAAGTGCCTAGTGACGAACATACAGACCTCATTGCTGCTCTGGAACTACCCACAGCACTGACCTGGCTGTGGGGAAGGCTCAAACCTAAGATTATGGGCATGGCAAGTCCTGTTTCTTTGAAGGACTCCTGAGAGACCCACCAAGCTGCCTACACATTGCTGCTCCTGGAGTCAAACTCTAAGACTGTGTGGCTCCAGCTCCAGCTGCAGTTCAAAGACTGAGTTCCTCCCCAGCAGACATGGGTAATGAACAACTTATGTTCTCTGCTTGGAAACAGATGCTCCTTCCCCTATTTTAAAATGCTCTTTTGAGAAACTGCTGTTGTAATGAAATCCCAGAGGGCAAGCAGGATCCCTGCTGTGCTCTGCAGGTATGCAGAAACAGTCCCTATACCAACAGATTATGAGTTCTGTAGGTAAGGAAAAGAGGCAGTTTTATTTCCAATCTGTTGACACAGAGCTGTTGAACAGCAGGATTAAGTCACCCAGTTGTGACCTGCATGTGGTCACCCAGAGAGTATGGCAGAACAGGGAGCTGTGTGTAAAACCTCCCGCCTCCTGGACCACTGCTGTGGCTACAGATTCTCCACATCAAATTGTGGTTCAAAGGAGGGTTTGGGGCATGCAGTGGGAAACTTCTACCTCGACTACAAAACAGCAATGCGTATCACAAAGCAGAGAAGGAGTGTGTTCACATCTGACCTCCCCTTCCTCCTCTCTGACCTGTCAAACCTTCCCAGTCTCATCACCCCTGCAGTCTCCCTAGGGACCGCTGAGGGATGCTGTGGATCAGAGATGCTCTTTAGAAATACATTGATTGCCTGGCGTTGTCTTGGCAGTGCGTGTAGAAGCAGTTCTCAAGCCAGGACAGAATAATTTAATACTTTTTTTTTCTTCTTTTTTTTTTCTTTTTGATGTTGCTTTGTTACAAAATTCTTTTTACCAGAGTAACCTATTTGCACTGGGACATTTTAATAACTAATCCAATTAAGCTCAATTCTTCTGTTCAAATCAAATCATGCCGGCATGTGATACTTTCTTGAGAACAAATTGAGTGGGTTTATTTTTAGCCTCTGATGACTCCCCACCTTTTTCCTTCCCCTGCAAATTAACAACTGCAATGAGACCCTTCTGGTTTTGAACTCTAGCAGGACTCAGTCCCTGAGATATGCCTTTTCCTTTTGAGCACTGTGCAGGCATCAGCCCCTGCAGAAAGAGAAGAAAAGGTTGGGCTTGTTCTGCCAGGGCCCCAGCTGGCACACACTGAAGCTGAACTAAATCTGCATCGCTCTGTAGAAACCACCAGACAACCCGGTGCTAAGATTTTCTATGGCGAGGGAGAGCTTTGTGGCTGAGTTAGAAGAGACTCTCACACGCCACTGCTAATTGAGAGGCACAGGCTGTAAGGAGAGGTGATGCCTTTTATTAGAGCATAGCTGGAGAGAGTGAATAGGCTGTCTCAGGCACACAGCCTCTTTCTCTGTTATCTTCCAGCTAAACGGGCTGAAACTTCCATGCTGGAGTGCTTTGGCTTTTATCTCTGTCTTCAGCAGTTTGCAAGGGAGTCTCAGGGTCAGTTGCCCTGAATGTAGCAGATCCACCCCCAGAAACATCTGCACGAAAACGTCTCCCTCTATGCCTAGCTCCAGCCTGTCTTTTAGGGAGACACCCCTTTCCATTAAGACCACCAGGATTCTTCCATGAGAATCTCTCTTGTCTCTCACTGAGCTACTCAGAAAATTAATTACCCTTTCGGTCAAAAATCAAGGCCCATTACGATCGATGCAGTCTGACTGCCAACATCACATAGGCCATTGATTCCCCATCAGTAATTTCACCAGGCATTTCGCCTGAGACTGAGACAGAAAATAAAAATGGTGCGCAGGCCTTTTTTTCTGGCCTCTTTACACTGTGTGAGAGACAGACAGAAATATTGCCACTTGCAAATATTTGCTCCTGCTTATTTTTCACATTAAACCCTAGGTTTTCCTACAGCTTGTCCTCCATCCAGGCTTTTGCACCCTTTTTCTCAAATGGATGCTGCTCTCATGGCTGTAGCTGGAGGAGGGTGAGGTTTGGTAAGGCTCTGACAGATGTAGACACATCAATCTTTTTTAAAAGATACCCTCTCGGAGGCTGGGTAAAGGGTGGGAAACCACTGTAGCATCCTCAATACTCAACTACTTTGTAGACTAGAGACTCTGGTATCAGTTTTTGCTGTCAAAAAGTGTGTCTTTTCCTCTTACAACTCTATAGCAATGAAAACATAAAGGTTAGACTGGTGAGACTTACCAAACATTCACTGAAATCAGCATCATTATGCTGGTTCGGGCAAGAATTAAATCAAGCCCTTGATGCATCTTGTGCCTGGTTTATTAGCAGGATCCAACTAGATCACAACTCCTGGTTGCATTCAGCTCTCTGACATAGGATGCTCTTTCCAAAATCCCTGTCCACATCATGCAAAGGAAAGCAGGAGGGGTCTGGGGTACATACCAGGACACTTTCTGTCATTGCATTGCTTATACTCTTCCTTGGGACCCTGGCAAGTCTCTCCACCGAAGAAGGGCCCGTAGCATACACGATCACGTCTCTGAGTCCCACCTCCACAGGTGGCAGTGCAGCTGCCCCACACTCCCCAGGCCTGCCATTTCCCGTCCACTGGAGACAAAAAAAAAAAACAAAAAGAGGAGAGAAACAGCCTGTCAAGTCCCAAACATAATCTGCAATGGGAGGCAAAGTCCCAAGGTGAACACTGGAACATAGGGTATGGCTTGGTGGGAAGGCAGCTGTCCAGCCTTGGATCTTTGTCTGATCCTCAATAGATGTGAAACCAGTGTGTCCTCTTTCCCATTCCAGCAGCCCCTTAATAATTGAAGGGTGTTCTTGCATTTCTTCTCACTGTCCTCATCCCCTGCAAAAGCAGCCCTATCTCTTCCCTCAGGCTCGGATTTGGGGCTGTGCTCATGAACACTCTTCAGGTGGGCAGGGATTCAACCTGCCTGGTGACCAGCCAAAGTCCATAGCTTGAGTTTGGTTGGGATGTACGAAAATGTTGTATGTATGAAAATAGACCTTCCCAGAGAAGGTCTGGCCTAGGGATTTAGAGAGATCAGCAGAGCCCTTGGGCACGAAACCATGAGGAAACTTCAAATAAACTTCCCTCCAGTCATTACAATTGCATGGACATGTCATGTGCCTTGGAAACAGGTTTAAGATGTTGTCTCATTTCATTGTATCTTTTCCCAAATTCTTCACAGATTCAGTGGAAACGTAACTTCTTTTAGGTTAACAACAGCATTTATCAAAATGCAACTTCTTTTACATTAATAAGGGCATTTATCAAAGCCCTATAAAAATGTTAATTAGCCCTCACAACAAGCCTGCAAGGTAGGGAAACATTGCTCTGCTGCATCACAGATGAGAAACAAGATGAGGGATTCTTCTTTTCTTCTCCAAGAAGTAGAAGAAAATTATCAAAGGAGAGGGACGGCATTGACCTCTGGTGCTTTCTTTGGTGACACTGTATGTAGTGGAATACAAGACCAACATTGCTTTGATAGCTAACTCTGAAATCAGGGGGACAAGGTTGTCTAAAATAGTTAGTTTCTTCTTGTTTTTTAAGATCTCCATAAGTTGTAAAGAAGGAGTGAGATACTTAAACACTCAAACCTACTAAACACCGTGTAGGAAAGTCCAATACCTCTGTTAAATAACGCTTATGCTCTGATGCTGATGGTGATGCTACCAGAGAGGACAGACATTCCCTGAGGACATAGGTATACGTGGCTGAAGAGCTACTGGCTTCTATCCTTGTGGACTGGAGAGAACAATACTTGCTCACCTGACCAAGCTATAAGACATGTCTCAAAGAGTTGAGCTGCTTCTGGCTGTTCCTGTTCTCTTGAAAAGACTCTCACCATCTCAGGGATCCACTCTTTCTCAGTCTAACAGGGATGGAGGACCCAGGCAGAGCCAGGGAATGGGCCAGGAGAAGTATGGGAAGAAAAATTAGTTGCTGATCAATCTTTAAGGCTTCTAGATGTGCAGGTCAGAATATTTTCCACATCAGCTGACCCAATTAGTCCCTTTGCAATGGCTTCCCCCAAGACTTCTGCACAGAAAGGAGGAAACTGCACATGCACCTTTGTAGTGTCTGAGAAATGCAGACTTCTGGTGTTAGGTGTGCTCTGGTATCTGCTTAAATTTTCTTTACTTCTCTTGCATGAAATGGCGCTCCTGGAGCCTGTGGTCCAGGGTATGAAGACAAGGTGATTATTCTGAATTTAAGGTATTGAGTACAATAACTGGAGCAGCAGGAATTATTACTATTATTATTGCTGTTATTGTTGTGATTATTATTATATTACTCACAGCTAGATGAGTAAAGTAAGTGACAAGTCTTAGACAGGTATGGATAAAGGCTTCATTGTGCCAGACCTTGTCATAGAAAAGGTTCAAAGCTGTGACACAATAGTGCTTGTTTCTGTGTTTGCTTCAGCTATAAGTAGGAGTGGTGAATTGGTAGAAAACGAGAAAAAAAAAAAAAAAAAAAAAAAAAAAAAAGGGGAGGAAGGTTGAAGCATTGTGGAGGCATGGAAAGGGTTTCATTGATATTTAGATTGAGTTTTTAAAATACGTACTGAAAACTGGTATCTAAGATAGAAAAGCAAGTTCCCTATGGGTAATCACTCACCTCTCTGGGGTGTCCTGGAGCTTTTGCCAACTGCAGATTTTGGCTTGCATGATCTGTTCGTGTGATCCACAACTTCCTTATTACTACATTACTAGTGAAAACTGTGCAACTCTTCCCCGAAGAAAACAGGAGAGAATTTTACAAAAGCCTACCTGAGACTGCAGAGAAGGATGACCCAAGAGAAAGAAAAAGTCATTTGTCACTGACCTGGACATTGGCGTAGGAAGCAGTTCCTGGTCTCCACCCAGTGTCCTTGGCATTCGGCTCCCCCGTAGGAGGGTCCATTGCACTCCCTCGTCCGCTGCTGGGTACCGTTGGAGCAGGAGGCTGAGCAGGAGCTCCAGCTCGACCACTCATTCCAGTTGCCGTCCACTGAGTGGCCCAAAGAGAGATAACAAAACTGAATGTGAAAATCGCTCCCACTGGAAGGAGGCATGTGCAAAAGTCTCCGGCCTTTGCCTGCAAGGGACTGAGGCAGGGGGTGATAAAACGGATTCATAGAGCATGAAAGAGGGCAAGGGTGATAAAAAAAAAAGTTCAGACAACTGTGGCAATGGCAATTTGTCACTGCCCTTCGCAACCTCTGACGGATAGGTTATGGTGCCATAACATTTCAATTTTTATGTCCATACTCTACATAACACTGTAAAAATTGGAATTATTGATAATAATATAGAAGTGTAATCTATTAATATTGACAATTATAGCATAACATCAAAACAGAGAGCGTAGATCATGTTTTCACTGAAAATTTTGCAGGAATCAATACGTTACCATGCCATTTCCCATTCTGGGCAATCATCACTTTTTGAGGGATCTCATTTTTCACCAAAGCAATGTACAAGTCTGCAGAGAGGGAACTTTCTCAAGCACCCAAACACTCTGTTTTGCATTAAAGCACATGTCGAAACATGAATCACAGCGCTACTCACATGGATTCATGCTGCTAGCTGGGAAATGCTCGAAGCAAAGGTATGCCTCAACAGGAGACCACGAGCAGAGTGCATGTGTGGTCAATGTACTTCTCTCAGGGCAGAATTAACACTGACACGCTTGTTATGCCTCTACACAGCAGTGTCTTTGAAAATTAAATAGAGGAGGGAGGAGGATGAGAGGTTATGATAGAGACGGGGTTGGGGAGAAACACGAATACATCTTATTAGCGCGGCACAGTGCGAGGCATTCCCAAGTGTAGCAATTGCACCCTAATTGGTCACTGATCAACACATCCATCACCCAGTCTGCTGTTCCTGGAGCGTTTTTTTCTCATTAACAGCGGTCACCGTGCTCTGTTTAGCTCTCACTAGCTGCTAGCGCTCACTCAGAGAAACAATCCAAATCACTGAAATGTCTGAATTCTGGCTCAAATCATGTTGCAGTAGATTGCAGCTCGTTTTCTTCGGCTCTGTTTGTCAGTCTAAGAAAAATATATGCAACCTGATCCTCTGAGTAATCTGCAAGGACTTGAACAGCCCAGAATAATCCCCGTTGCAGTTGAGCAGCTTTTTGTTTGCAAGCACATAAAAAAAAAAAGTCAAAAACATTCAAATGAGCAACTATTAACTCAGAGAGGGTCATGTGAGCTCAGAAGGTGTGAAAAAATCAGGCAGGCATGAAGTTACTTCCAAAAAGTTCTTGTTTTTAGCAATCCAAGCTTGATGTTTTAATTGTGCATAAATTCAAGGCATCACATCAGTGCCTGTCAATCCCAAGGAGATAAAATGCAAGCAGTGGTGACTGACAGGTGATTCCTCTCTGGAAACGATCCAAAATTGCACAAAGTAGATCCTACCAGGTATAAATTAGCATGGCTTTTCTGACTGAAAGTAGTGGTGCTAGTTTCCATGAACTGACTGTATCTGACCTTCATTAGCATTCCTTATGTTGGAAAAGTGAGATTGCATTTACCAAAGAAGTTGCATTTACCAAAGCTACATCCATAAATTGCTCATTCAGTGAGGGATAGGGACCAGGTAATTTCCTTTGAGAAGAGAAAGCACTTCTTTATGGACTATAATTTCAAAGATGTTTGAAAAATGGAGAAATAGAGATGGCCATGTTGCACCTCCAGCCATGTGCGCTGATGTAAAGACGTCTCTAGGGCAAGATGCTGAGGGCTTTCCATCACAGCCGCAGCAAAGACTGCTCGGTGCCATTGTCACACCACAGCGTGAGTCTATCAAAAATGTTCATTGGAGTCTGGCTGGGGTAGTCTCTGCAGAGACTGGCATTGTCTTCCCCCTTCTCTCTCTCTCTCTAAAGGACTTGGGGCTCAGCCTGTGATATTTACTGCTCTGGAGGAAAAAAAATCTCCGTGGTCCCTGCAGCAGGGCATTTTTATCAGTTGTGGTAATAAATCCTCAGAACAGGGCAGTAATAAGCAATACGACTGTCTGGTGTGACAAGCGCTGAGCAGCATCCATTGTTGTGCTTCAATGAGTCCCCCAGTGCTGAGCTCATTTGGCACTGCAAAGCCACTGATTGCCTTTGTGGCATTAATTAGAGCTGAAGTCTTGCAGTTGGGCTGCCTGTCTTTTCCATCACTATTTTGTTCGCTGCAGTGTATTCACATATTTATTTGTATTTAAATTAATTATGGATCAATGTTAACTCAAGGTATGCTTTATTGCCCAAGCAATGCCAGGGCTGACTTCTTCAATTTGTCTTTTTATGACAATTTGGTGCCTGGGATGTTTTTATTCCAAGTAGAGTCTTCTGGACCACAGCCAGAAATCCAAGGATAGTTACTTAGGGTGAAGACTAGGTGGGAAATGCCAGGAGGCTTCTCACAAATGTTTTCAGAAAAGTTCTCATCACTCCCACAATCCCTCTTCTCCTCTGGGGATGTAATAATGTCTCATAATGATTCTCATTAAGCTGGAAAAATGTCAGTGGATGTTACCCTGGGAGACAAGAGGAGTGTTGGGGAGCTGCCTCTTGTTCAGATCATGTTCACCAGGACACCCTGAGTTAAATTAACAGGGACTCTGTGGTAAACTCAGAGCCTGTCTGCTCCAAGGGAAGGGAGGAAGCCACAGGAGCTCAAGTGGCTTTCCAATGTTAAAAGCCATTTCATCATGAGATTTCTTTCCGATATTTCAAAGCAAAACTTGAGGAGTGACATTTGGAAATGAAATCTAGGGGTAGGAAAAAAAGTAGTTAAAAGTATTCAAATATGTCATGGAAGGCTCTCAGGAATCTCTTAGTCCATCTCAACACCCAAAGCAGGATCAAGTACAGGGAAAATATTTATATATAGTGAATTAATGCATATATATTGCCAGCAAGTAAAACTATTAATTAATGCCAGGACAATAACAAGCCCAGTCAGGCAAAATAACTTTAAACCATTCACGGGAGAGAAAAGATAAGAAGCTTAAGATGGTCTTGGAAATAGTAGTGATGTCTGAGCTAGTCCAGATCCATCCCATATAGCGTGTCCTCTGAAAACTGTTACAGAGAGGAAATCAAACCTAAGACAATGCTTAGCTGAATAAGCCCAGAAAACACCTCTAGGTTGGTCCTCAAATGTCTCCTTTCCTTACAGAGGATCATCTTTGGGACAGTGCAGACTGTGTGCTGATTCAGCTAAGGTAGCTACAGACACACTCGATGAGCCATGTGCGGGCATCTTCAGAGCTGGGGAGACCTGCTGGAGGGAAGGCTTTGAATCTCTAACTGCCTTACCTGGGCAAAGTGCAATGTTGCAGAACTTGGTTTGCTTCTCCGGGCCCTCACAGGGGTTCCCACCAAATTGCGGGGGCTTGCATGTACGGGTCCGATCCCTGTACCCTCTCCCACATGTGGAAGAGCACAAGCTCCATGGAGACCACTCGTCCCAGGTGCCATGCACTGCAACCAAAACAGAAGAAGTAAGTTTCCTTTCCAAAGGAGATCTGAAGACGTAAGCGAGCCCACAGAGCACAGCATCTTCCCACTCAGAATGAGAAACAGAAATGAGTGTGGGAAGGCCAAGAACAAACCAACTCAAAATGTGCAAGAGGAATATTACAGATTTTTTTTATGTTTTGGTATTGACACCAAGTGTCTGTTGCTTTCCAGTCTATTTGAAACAAATCACAATGCATTTTTAATTGACCTTAATTTTTCAGATTTTTGAGCCAAGAGAAAATTATATTTTTTGAGCAAAAGATGCAATTAGCTAGAGAGCAACAAAAAACCCACCACCCTTTGGGCAGCAGAATCACCATCATTTTGTCACTTCTTACCCTTATTTCCCTCCCTCAACACATTTTCTCGTTGAGTTGTAGAAGACAAAGGCTACAGCATTTTCAAGCTCTCAGAAAAGCTGTAGTCTGGCCACTAATTACTATCATACGTCAATGACACCACAGAGGCAAAGCTTGGGAGACTTGGAAGAGTAAAATTGGACGGGCAACGTGCTCAAATAGTGCTCAGGTCATCACTGGTAACCCCTGGAACTAGACATCTAAAGCCTTCTAATCTATATTAATCTAATCTTCTCCAATCTAATCTAATCTAATCTGGCCAGGTTATTTATGGAAGGTTAGTCACTGTAATCTCTGGGGGCCAAATGTTACAAGAATGTACTGATGTCTCTTAAGGGACTTCATCCTTTCCAGCTTTACCGGAGAAGCTAACACCAAATCAATAATGCTTCAGAAAAGCTTGACTGATCCACCAGTATCAGAAACGGGTGTTCAAATCTAATGTTTTGCAATTGTCACCAGGCATCTTGCATGATAAGAGATAACTAGAGGAGGAAATGCAGGGAAGAGTACAGGAAAACAACTTGATGGCTTCACCATTATAAGATCGGTTCTGAACAATGACATTACTGGTCAGGAGTTGTGAATAACATATCTGGTTTAATGGTATAATTCTTCAAAATAATGTCCAGTCTCTCTAGACTGTACTTTTTCATCAAAATTGTGGAAGGAGTATGAAAACAGAGACGATGGCTGGCTCAATTCATAAACATACCAGCAATCTGAGTTTTTAATGCTGATTTTGCAATGGTGTGCCCAGCGTTGCCATCTGAGCAACTGAAAGTGTCAACTGGTACTTCTCTTTCCCAGTCTGCCCCAGGCTTGGAAGTCTCCCAAAGGACATATACCTTTCAGATATACTGTGCTCATGGCCTTTAGGTAGCACGGAATGGTCCATACCATGCAAAATAAGTGCCGGTCTAATGGCAGCTGGTCTAGCAAGGGTCTCTGGATGAGGTTTTAGGGTAAAAAGAGAAGGAAGGGGAAACAAAAAACATCTCCCTCCAAGTAGACATCACAGTAGAGGTATCACCAGCAGTCAATCCTCTGTGCAGAGTGTCTCTCTTGCCCTCCTGCCCATGCATTCATGGAGCGCACAGCCTACCTGGGCAAATGGCAGAGTTGTTGCACTGTCTCTGCTCCCGGAGAGGGCCGCTGCACTGAGTGCTGTAGGAAGACGACACACAGAACCTCGTCCTAGTCTGCCAGCCCTCACCACAGGTGGTCGAACACACGCTCCACGGGGACCACTCCTCCGCCGCTGGGTCACCTGTTGGGGTTGGAGCAGAAGGTGAGGACGTGGCATCCTCGTTACCTGGATCTCCTGGGCAGTGCTTTCTAGGTTGCACTTCACCAGTTGCTGCTGATCTGTGAAGATGTGCAGTGTGACAGCAAGGGTGCAAGGTGAGAAAATTTAAGGGTTCACAATGAGCTAAAGGTTTTTTGGGGAAGTACTACGTAGAGCTGTAACACACAAAGAGAAGAAATGGAAGGACACTGTGGAAGTATTGGGGCACTGAGCAGGTCAGGCTCCACCACTTGTGATGAGGTAGTGCAGAAATGCGGGAGCTGGGATATGTAGCATCTACTCAGAAATAGTACTAATTCAGTAACAGTGATTAGACAGACATAGTAAATGCATCCATAAATTGAGTGGTTGTAAGGATTCTACTCCTTTCCCTGCCTTCTTACAACCCCTACCAACGCAGGTTGGCAGAGGAGGAACAGACGAAACAGAAGAGAAGGACATGGGCTGAAGTAGTCCCACAGAGTTTTCTCTTGTCATCTCCTTCACCTGTAGAGAAGATCTGCTTTGAACATGTGTTGGAGAACAAGGCCGACTGTTCCAGAGCATTGTAAAGCCCCTATCAGCTGCTTACCTGATGGGGCAGTATTGGAAAGGCAACTAAAAGTATCCCGTTGAACAAGAGTTGGGAGTGGAAAGCAATGAGATGTATTCTCTTTGTCATTAACATCCCTGCAGAGAGACAGTCACGCCAGGGGTGTTTCAGCTGGGCCACAGCCTCCAGATAAGTCACCAGAAGTGTGACATGGGCATGGAAAGGACAGTTTTCCATTAATTTTCACAGGCATTACTCTACCCTTGAGAAAATGCCTTTCTCCCCGGGGTGAAAACAAAAGCTTACTCTCTTTCTTTTGTTTGAGCTCTGCATTGTTTAAGTTTTCAGATTTTTAATGGATTACTGATAATTACATGTGATAAACCTAGAATGGAACATTTGGCATGTATAGTGCACAGGCATATGGCACAAATAAACACCAGCACATCTTTGAGGATGCACAGTAGAGGGGCATACCCTTCTAGTAACAAGTTCTCCAGAGCATCAGACTGCACCATGTCACATCCTAACCAGATGCATCTGGCAGACTACACATGACATAAGAAGGATCATTGGCACTGGGTGCAGTAGGTAAGCATGACTTCAGGGTTCATACAACATGGCACAGCCTGAGATGCGCCCAGCACTTGGACATGTTTTCTCGTACCACCACCCCACTCCCAAAGAAGGCTGGAAAGCCAATGCTATATTAGACTGGCCAGCTGCATCATGGAGAATGAAAGAGACTCTAGCAGTGGGATGCTGCAGCTCGACATCTCAGCCAGTGAGGGTCATAAACCAGCTGCTTGAAAGCCAATGTCAGTACAGAACATTGATGGGGACTGCAAGGGTTGGAGACCACCAAACTGCTTAATACTGCCTAAAGCTATGCCTGTCTCACTTGTTCCTCAAGGTGGTATCTTTATTTACTAGTGTCTTAAGGGGAGTTTTCTGTGTGCAATGAAATTTTATGCAGGATTTCAAGTGTCTGTGGCTCTCATCAATTTGCTCATTAGGATTTTTGGTAGTTGTCTATGTTAGTTGCTATGTGTCATGCTTTACAGTACATCCACTTTGAACATCTCCAGTCATTCAGGCAGTTGGTAGTTAAAATTATGCCCACTAATTGGAGGCTGGTGAATCAAAACGTGCAGGCCTGTTGAAGGGGGAAAGTGTGGAGGAGGGTCTATCCGTCATGTAAAATAGACAGGCTTTTATTCCTTCATTACTGTCTGGACTTAGAAAGAGGTGGAGGTAAGGATGAGTCCTTCTCTACCTCACTTATGCCATTGCAGTGATTATTATGAGATGTAACTGTGTTGGTTCATTAAGCCAAAGTTGCTCAATACTGTTTCCCTTTGTCTTTCTGAGGGTCCAGAGGTGGGACATGGGAAGCCTGCAGAGACACAGTGGCCTCCTCCATCAGCAACTCATGGCTTGGAGAACCTACCATCCCACCGCATCCTCACTCAGACCTGTCTGTGGTTTTGCAGTCTCCATATTCAGACAAGAGTTAGATGAATGAATGACATCTTTGAACCAAATTCCACCTCTTCTGCCTCTTTTCCCTTCTTTATTATTTTTGGCCTTTGCTTTTTCACTGTAGAAATACCTATGATTAGGGGTAAATGCAATTACCATCTCTCATATTGCACTGATCCCTGGTTTTTAAATCCATAATGTAGTTTATTTTCGGAGATGCTCTCAGGCATCAGGACAAGCTCTCTTGTTCTCTGCCCAAGAGAAGCAGAATATTGCCCATCACCAAAACTATGGATAAGAAGAGTTTCTGCACCCCTGTGGGTCAGACTGCAGCAAATACAAATTATGGGATGCAGTATATTCCAATTATTTATCCCAGAAGTGGATCTTGGCTCTGCTTTTGGATATAAGGGCAAGAGTCTGACATGCTCATTGGCTTTGAAGAACCCTTGTAAAACTCAGCACTGTCATGTAATTAGACCTGTCAGAGATATACTCCACTACAGTGGCCTTCACCCCAGAAAGGACAAGGGGTTGTCCATGCACTGCCCTCCATCATGACTGGTGCCTGTAGACACGTGTCTCTGCAGGATTGACCTTTGATTATTCCTGTGATGCTCTAGTAAAACTTGGGGATGAACAGGAGTGTCCCAAAGGAGTCAGTAAGGGGGAGGAGCCCACTGTATGTGGGAAGATGTCCCTTTGCAGGGCTTGCTGCTCCCACAGAGCCAGCTGCAGCATCTCTCCTGCAGCTGGAGAGGGCCCAGTAGGTGATACAGAAGGAGACACACTGGGCATTGCTCCATGGAGACAGATTGCACAGCAATCCAGGATCCTTTCCAGTGCCTGGCCCGCCCTGAGAGTAGCTGAGCTGGCCTTACAGAGAGCTCAGCTGGCTGTGAGGTCCTCATCATTCCTGCAGCTTCTCCGTGATGCTTCCTCCCTCAGCACTAATGAAGCGGCACGTTGCTGTCATCCCTCTGCCAGGATCCCTTTTTTTTTTTTTGGTGTTGTCTGTCAATCTGACATCTCATCACGTGCAGTCGCTTCTTCATTCACATCCTGATGCTGGCAAAGACCTCCTGGACACAGTCTGTGAGCTGAGCCGGGAGAGGCCGTGCCAGGGACTTGCTGGTCTGGATCTCACTCTCGAGCTATTGCTGAGAGAGTCACGTGGGCAGCCAGCGGCATCGCTGCTGAGAGCACAACTGTGCCAGAGCCTATGGGCCAATAGGACCTGCACACCAGGGCTGCTGAGGGAAGGCAGGAGAAAATACTGATCTTCAACTGGGCAGGGCCATCCCCTCATCCCTAGTCCTTACAGCTGGCATCAACTGGTTTTTTGTATTTTTTATTTTTCTAGGTCTTCAGTGGATGTGAAATGGCTTATCCTCTACAAACTCTTCCAGGGAAGATCTGTGCTTTGCCTTGGTATTCCCAGCTAAAGACTCCCTCTAAATCCTTTCCTGGGCTGCAACGTCTTCCCAGTCTTTAGAATCACAGAATCATAGAATATCCAGGGTTGGAAGGGACATTTAAAGGTCATCCAGTCCAACCCCCCTGCAAGAAGTAGGGACATCTCCAACCAGATCAGATTGCTCAGAGCCCCGTCCAATCTGGCCTTAAACGTTTCCAGGGATGGGGCATCAGTCACCTCTCTGGGCAACCTGGGACAGTGTTCCATCACGCCCATTGTAAATATTTTTTTTCCTGATATCTAGTCTGAATCCACCTCCCTCTATTTTAACGTCTTCTCCTTTACATCTCTTCTATCCTGATCTGCTTGAACAACCTGGCTGCAGTTGCTGCTCCTGGGACAGCATCAGGAATGTTGCAATCTCACGGCAGGCCAACACACATCTTTCTGTCTGGGAGTCCCAGGCCACGCTGCACTCAGGGATACCACAGCCCAAGTCAGCCATGCTACAGCAGTGACTGGGATGGCAGGGAGTTCATAAAGATGTCACTGAGCCCAGATGCAGTATCCAGCTACACGGCAGGAAGAAATGTCAAGCTATAAACATGACGGCTGAGCTACTGGCTGGAACAAAGCACTGGGGAAGCACCCAAGACCAGGTAGAGCAGAAACAACAGAGGACATCACAGGACCTGCCTTGGAATGGCTTCTCTTCCCCTTTCCATTTGGACATATATGACAGAGATTAAGCTCAGCTTCACCGGGTTACAGCATTACAAACGCCCTTTTTCCAGCCACCAGTGATCCCGCAGGCAGGAGAGCTGCTCCCACCGGAGGGACCAGATTCACTACAGGGTGGCAAGGAAATTCAGACCATCTCCTGCCTCGTGTTGAAAGCCATAAACCCAACCTTTGCTCAATCGCTCCTGGAGCCTTCACACCACAGTGCTGCTTCCTGACACTGCTCACTGCTGCACGCTGACAAAGTCCTGCTGAGTTTGGTGGAGCACAGCTAATTTACAGTAGAATATGACCCGCTCTCCCTTATAACCTATTTCACAGCTCTGGTTGCTCAAATCACCTGTCTGAAGCCTTTCTAGAGCACAAACTCTTTGCAAGTTTCACTGGGCAACAATTCTAGCCTGTAACCAGTGCCCCTTGCTTTGCCTTAGCCCCATGATGTGTTGAGCTCCTGCCACAAAAGGCAGTTGTGAAGAGAGAGTACAAAACATCTCCAGATTGGACCTGGCATAGATCCAGGTCCAACTCACTCCCACCTTCCCAGATGACACTCTCTGACATTACTACGTATTTTTCCCTCCTTTTGCAGGAGGTTGGAAGGTCCTGCTGCAGAACCTACCAAATACAAGTCCTTGCACTGCACTAAAGACCTAGTGACAGAGAAAAGCAGTCCTGTTCTCTCCCCATCACACCCTGCACGCATCCTCCTACGGTCAATGGGAAGGCATGACATGGACATCAGCAAAGAGGCCATATCACAGTAAGAGCAGCGTTGGCTTAATGAACCATGGCTGTTTAGGTAGTTCAGACAAAGCAGTGACTTAGAAGTAGGCAGGGTAATGAGAAGCAGTCTGTAAGAAGCATGATCTGGTTAGAGTTTTGCATCTAACCCTTTTTGAATTCTCTGGCTAATGGCAAGAACAGAAAACCCTGCAGGGCAATGGCATGGGAACAAACTGGGTGATGATCATCTGCTCAGTGTGTGACTTGTTGGTTAAGCCCACACTAACCTGGGAGGAAAAGAGTTGGTTAGCTGGGTCACTGGAACAGCAAAGTAAGTCAATGCAATCAGCCCAGCCCAACCGGCAAGTGCAGTGACCAGGCAAGGTGCCAGCTCCAGAGGCTGTTGTGGTAGGTCAGAGCTTACCTATTTGAGGTGCAGGGTACCCGTAGTGCTGCAGTTCGTCAGTGTCCTCTCGCTTTCTGTTATCTGTGGACCTCAGCGATTGGCTTCTGGAATTATAGCGTCCATTGGCTATGGCAAGGTAATGGGTCATGTAAATACACCTTGGTTCACTCTGTAAGATCTTTCACTACAAAGGTTACACGTATAAACAACAGCGACCTGCAACGTTCGGTTGACAACACCACCTGCTTTCCAACCCCAGCACCCTTGGCCACCAGCAATCCCTGAGGCTTTAGCACCAAGCCAGCCTGCAAGACTCGGACTGGCTGGCAGTTCAACCCCTTGTTTCTCGGTGAGACTTGGGACCATGCAGAATATGATCCCTTATGCCTGGTCTTTAATCAATTGCAATGAATTTCTAGGGTGTCTGTTCTCTTTGCTGTGCGTGTGGAGGATTTAGCCCTTTCAGATGCACTGACAATGAGTCCCATCATTCCTAGCAGTGTTTTGAGATCTACAGTGATGACTGGCAGTAATTTCTGGTGGAAAACTCAGCCTTGCAACCAATATCTACTTAGCAATGTTCTGTAGAATAACCAGAAAATGCTAAGTGGGTCAGGGAGGTGAAGGCAGGTGAAAAGGAAAGGGATAGCTTGAAAGAATGCCTCCTTCACAGACTTTACCCTACCACCAGCAACAAGGAGAGATGAAGGTCTGGTATCAACGAAGTGACTTTTGTACCAACAGGGCTATGGTTGGGCACATTTCCACCTCAGGTGAAAGAGTAAAGCTGCTGATCCTGGTGTCCTAACTGAAAATCTCCCACCAAAGATCATGATGTTGAGATTAGAAGGGAAATAACGCATTCACTGTAAAGTGAATTTAACTCTTGACTGGCAGCTAGCACATCTGTTACTTCCCAACCCACACTTCTGCCAGCTTTGCATTTGCATCCCGTGTGGATCAGCATCGTATTTGCCACAGGGGAAACTAGAATTGCCATTCTCTGTGGTATTGGGCACATTGCAACCCTGACACGTGCCCTCCTTAGTAAACAGAGACACCACCAAGCAATAGCAACCAAATCCCACCCACCGGTACTGTCTGCTGTAAGTCAGGAGAGCTCAGCTGACTCCACCAGAGTCATGCAGAATAGCAGAGAGCAGAGCTGAGCCCAAGTAATCTGTGATCTGGCAACCAGTTTGTTTCCAAACAGCAGCTACCAGACAGAGGATCTTTCTCCCCAAGGAGGTAAAACAGCCAGACATCTTTTCAAGAAGTACAAACTGCCAAGAAATGACGGTGACAAATTTCACCCCAGAACCCTGAGAAAATTAATAAAGGTTAATGAAGCTTCAGTGTGGTGGCAGGAGTCTTTACTGACATCCAAAAAGGGAAAGCAGAGGAGGCAGAAGAATGATTCAGAGAGTCCCTCCTAGGAGCCAGACTTTATATTCAGCAGCTTGGTTGACAGAAGAGGACCATCCAGTTTGTGAAACTATGTTATTCCCCATTACTGTTGCCTGAAAGCAAGGAACCGAGGAACTGGTCACACCAACTCCTCCAAACTTTCCCGGCACTGACTGATTGCAGGCTGGAGAGGATGGGATGGAGCAGTCAAGCACCTGCCATCATTGAGGGAAAGTCGGACATCAGGACTACAAACATCCTGATATTTGCATACACCTTGGTTTTGTTTGGCTCTTTACTGGAATCGAAAGGACCTAAATTCTGTGTTTTCAGTAATTACAAAATCATGGTACTTGCATGTGAGATGCAATTTTAAAAACATGCCAACCTCTATCTAGCTTTCCAATAGCCGATGTTTTGAGTTTGCTTAAGGGACAGGTTAAATTATTTCCATATTTGGGACGCATCACAAACCCTGCTCCATTCCCACCATCCATTGCTGGATATACACATGCACTTTCATGCTGTCTGATTTGAGTCCTCTTCATGACAGCAAGCAAACCACAAGAATACACAAAATCTCCATCTGCAGTAAACCCCAAAGGTTTCCCAGAGATTTGTTCAGGCTGGAAGAAGAGGGGCTGGGCAACAAGGAGTAGATGTGGAGCTTGGATGGCTTTGTCAGCTGCTCAGAGCAAGGAAGGTGACAAAGAAAACCTGAGACTGAATATCCCAGAAGCAGCCAGTAAGTATGGATGGATGGATGGATGGACAGAGAGATAGCAAGCAGGAAAGATAAAATAGCAAAATAAAACTTTTAAATGCAACCTCAGCATCCTCGACCTCCTCTCACCAGTTATTTGAGCTTCATGTTATTGGTATCTCCTAATGCCTGATCCTGGTCTAGAAGGAGCTGTACAATATCATTTGCTCCCTGGTGGACATGACAATCCTGCACTGCTATTGCTCATCCTAATTAAAGGTGTTCAGGTCTAGTGGCTGAATGTGCGACCCTTCCATCTTTCCCCAAGCCTTCTTCAGTAAAGACTGCTTCCAGACCCATGCCGGAGTCATTCTGTCACATCAGACAGGATGCCTCCCCTTTGGAAAAGGTGTTGCAGAGAAGTAGGTCTGTCTCCATGTAACACAAAGCATGGCTTAGATTTAACCCCGACAGTCGCCTTGAATATATGCAAAAATCAACTGTGATTCTGAACAAAGCAGGGACAAGCCAAGACCCTTGCATACAAGGTAAAGTTGGTGCAAGCGATACTTTGCTGTGGGTTTTATGCACCTGAACATCACGGGGTGGAGGCCAAAAATGAAGAGACAGTGGGGAACTGGTTGGATTTCAGCAGCCCGCTTCGCACAGCAGAGTCAATGGAGAGGAGTAATGCCAGGATCAAAGGAAGACTTAGACTTGATTTACATCCCAGCTGTATAAATGTCATGAGGATGGCACGTTGTTGAAATAACCAGTACTTTGGAGAACCTAATATGAGGGCTAGATGCCCCCCATAATGCCTTCAGATGGAGCAAGGAGATAGTTCAATTGCAAGCGCAAGCAAGCATGTGAGATTTGGAAGAATATAGCTCAAATGTGGATAGGGAGGAGGATCTTGCAAGACTGGTAGTAATGGGAAGAAGCAGCAGGTGACAAACACTTCTAATGAGAACATGTAATGTGTCAGACAGCACCTTGCAACACAACCAAGGGAAGAAATATTGAACGCAATGAGTTTGTGTTGTTGTGGGCCAAGGTTTTAACATCCAAGCACGTCTCACCAGAGCTACACACTCTTCCCTCTATACTCGTTCCCCAACAGAGGAGGCAAAGAAAAGAGCAGGATCATGGAAGTTATTGAGGCAAGCTGGGGTGGTGGGAATGAAGAGACGGATCAGAGCAAAGAGTGGAAAGGGATTATTAAAAAAAAAAAAAAAAAAAGCAATCATTGAAATAGCTTAAATGTATCTGAGAGCAGCAAAAGTGAAGGAGAAGGTATTTGCTATGGAGTTTCTGGGACAAGTGCTGAACAGCTGCTAAAGGAGTAAAACTGCGAAGTGCAGAATCACTAACAACCCTTCACAACCAAGATCTCAGACATAGAAGAGAGTAATTTTGGAGACCTCTGGATAAATGGCCATTGCACCAGGTAAGTAAATGGCCCGAGTAATTTTGGTTTGGACATCTGAGATCTGTGAAAGTGTCATTAGGTGAGATGCATGACTCCCAGATACAAAATGTCTGAACCACAGTTAAAAGGGAGACAGAGTCAAGTCCCTGCCAGGAGCAGCAAGTACCTATAGGACAGGGTGCTCTTCCAGCTTGCAAAGAATTCTGGCCTGGCCTGTGTGGAACGAAGATGCTGTCACACATGCACAGGATATTTTAGCTTGATAGTTGCAGCAAAAATGTTATTTTTAACGAAAATGAGGGGAGGCAGAGAACGAGATTGAGGTTCAGTCTTTTGAATGTCTTGTGGAACATGCATTTCTTCACACCACTAACAGTTATACGGCTGAAGGGACAGATGCACCAGCATCACTTCTGCACCTGAGGGCAGGATGCATCCACTCCTTTCCTAGCTGAGAGGAGACGTATCTGCTCGATCTGCATATTCATAAATGTCAGGGATGGCTTAGCATTGCCTCTGCCAGATGGGATGGCAGGTTTTCAGTTGGCTCCTCTGCCGATTTTCGTTCCCCAGGAATAAATGCAGGCTGCCTGATTGTTCTTGCATTTCTCCATCACTGTTAAATTCCAGTGCCAGGGTGAGGCCCATGACATCCCTCCTCTGGTTTGGATGTTGTCCTGCCACATTGCCGATCCAGCCTCCCTGTGAGAACCTTCTGCATGCCAGGTTGTGAGCAATGACAGCTTTTAGCACTGAGCAGCCAAGAGGGGCGACCGGAGCAAAGCAGGTGGCCCCTTCCTTCCAAAGGGTGTGGACCTGGAGAGCTTCTCTGGAAGCACTTGCCACCACGCTCGGGTTGGCTTTTTTTCCTCCCTCTGTAAAACAGCAGCTCCTGGCCAAATCCAACAGATGGAGGAAATCTCCCCTGTCTGTGCCAGAGAGGAGGATATCACTAGGTCCTTTGCCTCTAGCAAGGAAAAATCAGACTTACAACAAACGCTGAATGTTGTCCTTCAGATTATGTCTCTTGAGTTGAACAGCTGCCATGGAAAAAAAGGCTCTGTCTAAGCCAAGCTGTTGTTAACAGACAAAGTTTACTTTCCAGTTTGGGATGAGCCTTCATTACAGTTTTTTCTTCAGTGTTTTACATCTTTGGGATTTGCCTATGGAGATAACTTACCTGGCTCGCTTGCTGTTGGGCTTGGGTATGTATCCCTGGAGAAATTTAGCCAGATGAAGATCATCAAGCAAGAGACTCCATTACAAGAAACAGCAGAGATGGTGACCCAAGCGAGTGGAAAAACATAAAGCCAATGTACAAGTGGAACCTGTGGAGTCATTCAGCCATCCCTGTGCTGTGGTTTCAAACACCACTATGGCCGCCAGACATTGTCTTCAAACTCAACTCTGGGAATCATACGGTTATACCTATATTTCGGCGACCAAGCTGCCAGAGGTCATACCTCTTGGAAAGGCTGAGAACTACCATTCCCACTACTGCATACTGAGACCTGCTGAAGGTCTACCTGGGGCAGCTCCAGAAGAAGAAAGATGGCAGGACCTGGAGAACGTCCAGCTGAGGGAGGAGCTAGGTGACAAGAAAGGTTAGATCCCTCTAGCACATTTGCCAGGGCTAGGCAAAATGAAACAACTAATGAAACCTTCACAGATCCTCTGCAGAAGTTTGTCCCAGCAGCTCCAGGGACCTGAGTGGCAGCACCCAAATTTATTCCCACTGAGAGTCAGTCACAGATGCAGTATCAAACTAAGACCTCTCCCTGCTGCTCGAGACCCAAATAAGCATTTAAAGACTCCTGCTAGTCACCCATCAGCTTATAAACCACTTTGGCAGAAGCAAGGAAGGAGAAACTGAAAAAAAAAGAAACAAATTTACCCTTGTGGGTGGTGATAATTTCTGTGTTATTCTGACCTAACTTACTTAGTCAGCAACTGATTTTGCTTTTCAGTGGTGGTATTAGTTTCCTTGGACAAGTTTCATTCTACCCCCACAGCAAAGAAGAAAATACCAGAGAGCTCATCTCTGTTTCATTTTGCAGTTGTATTGGGATTATAGATGGGCCTTTGGTCAAGGAAAATAGTGTTTTTTCCTGTTTATTTCCTACTAGAAAATGAAGGCATCAGCTACTCTACAATACCTAGTCAGGTATTATTATAAGCTAATGAAACACTGCACAATTCAGGATAAATACGTTCTTCTGTCAAGTTCTTGTTTTCATATTTTTTTTTTAGTTTAAAAAATGGAATTAGAAATTATTTAACTGTGGTGTATAATGAGCATTTAGGAAAATAATGGTTCAAGTGAAGAATTAACATCTTGCTCATCTCTAACCAATCTATGAGCAAAAGTCAGTATGACAGTAGAGTTACACATTCAAAATAGAAGGATTTCTATTCTACCTTTAAATCTTCTCAGGTTTTTAGTACAGATCATAGCAAAGAGAAGGAAAGGATACACACAAAAAAAAAAAAATTAAAAGCCCTTTCTGGGTCAAAAGTGCATCTCTCTTGGGCATGGCTGCAAAGGCAATAAGGGACAGAATCACTGAGGAGCAAGTTCAGAGCCAAGTGCACAGCTTCGGTAGATACGAAAAGATACAGGTTTATCTTGAGGTAGAACACAAACCTCAAGATGTGCATGGGCAAGTCTTGAAAGATTAATTTTCCATATCTTCCCTCAAATGCTTTCCAGCTTGTGAAAGCATTACAATAGGGCTCAGCAGTTTGTCTGCAAAGAGGCTGTTGGGAAAATTAACCAGAATTAACTTATTTGTTTCAAAAGGCTAAAGCAATTTGTTCTGCCCCACTCTGTGAGCATTCTCTCTTTCCAAACTAGGGCCTTCCAATTAGCTAAAGATCCTTTATTTCCAAAGAAGCAGTTCCCATCTGAACTAACAGCACTTGCAATTTGGTGCAGGAGTTGACTGGGTATGTAATGGAAAGGGGACAAGAAGACAAGTGAAAGCATTTATTGAATCCTAGCCCCGCCCCAGGCACAATCAAGTTTTTCTTCACTTAGGATCAACTTTGCTGAATGTTGTGTTCTGGAAAAGATGAGTGACTAAACAATGAGTAAACAGTCATTCATTCTTCACTGCTGTGCTTTGTGCAAGGAGGGGAGCTGGAAGCCCAATCCAGGCTTCCAGGCTCCATGGCTGCCCACCATCTCACTTCATCTTTCCTTGCCACAGCCATCTCAGGAGATCTATCATGAAGAAAGGCAGAATTTTGCCCCTGGGGTACATCAAGGTAATGTGTTATGCCCCTTGCTCAGTGCTGGTGAGGCTGGACCTGGAAAACTGTGTTCATTTTGGGAAACCCTAGTTCAAGAGGGATATGAAGGAATTGAACAGGCCTCACGGAGGGCTTTGAAGATGGCTAGGGGTGGGGATGAGTGTACAGCAAAGAGAATCTGCAGAGCTGGATCCCCTCCTTGTTTGTCCAGCACAGGAAGGGCATTCTAAGGAGATTTTTGCCTATTGTCCCATGTGTCTCCATGTTCAAAGAATGGCAACATCCACAAAGTCCCCTCTACCCACTCACAATGTCATGTCCATATTCTTCTCGTTCACAGCATTGTCCACCAAGACCGGCATGACCCTTCCTCTGGCTCCATTCAGGCACACTCAGGTCCCACAGCTGGACCTCTTTTCAGGTCCAGCTTTCCAGTCCCTGCCCACAGATGGATGCAGTCTTACTCTCACTGCCCCAAGCCACAGCTGCATTATCATTCCAAAGTCACCAGTAAGCGTTGGGGACATAGATTAAACTTCCCTAGTGTGGGCGAAACTCAGAGGGAAATTAGCAACTGTGAGTCAGGAGATGAAATTCAGTATACTAGAAGGTTTTATTAAAAAAAAAAAAAAAAAAAAAAAGCCTAATTGCAGCATGACTTAAATTTATGGAAGTGGTAAAAAATGCATGAAATCATTTTAGCCCTTATTAGAGGAATAAATTTATGTTCCTCTATTTGATCTTCCCCTTATCAGGAGATACTTCTCTGCCTTTGAAAACAGCTGAACTTTCCCTAGTTATTTGACTAGTCGGATTAGTTATTCAAACATTCTCTACTATGAATTTGAAATAAAAAGAAGGGAATAATTATAATCAGCCATTTGCTTGCATTTGCTGGGATGAGCTGCTTCTGCTGTTGTTTTTTCCTGTTCATTCCCCTTTCAGCTCAGCTAATCACAGAAACCTGGTGGGATGACTTGCACAACTGGAGTGCTGCAATGGATGGCTATAAACTCTTCAGAGGGGATAGGAAAGGAAGGGGAGGCAGTGCTGTAGCTCAGTATGTTATGGTGGGTTTTGATTTTCTAGAGCTTGATGATGTTGATTGTTGGGTTGAGTGCTTATGGGTAAGAAACAGGCAGATATCATGGTGGGAGTCTGTTATAGACCACCCAACCAGGATTAAGTATCAGATGGGAGAAGTCTCACAATCACTAGCCCTTGTTCTTGTGGAGGACTTCAACTAACCAAGTGTCTGCTGAAAAGACAATACGGTGGAGGGGAAACAGACTAGGAGGTTCCTGAAGTGTGTGGAAGATAACTTCCTGACACAGCAGGTGAGTGAGCCAACTAGGGAAGACATCCAGCTGGACCTGTTGTTTGCGAACTGAGAAGGACTTGTGGGTGGTGTGATGGCTGGAGGCTGTTCTGAGTATAGTGATCGCAAAATGATAGTTTTTGATTCTCGCATGGGGGTCAGCAGAACTGTTACCTTGGACAGAAAGTCTGGAGGGCAGACTTAGGTCTGTTTAGGAGACTGGTTGACAGAGGTCCCTTGGGAGGCAGTCCTGAAGGGCAAAGGAGTCCAGGAAAGCTGGACATTCTTCAGAAAGGAAATCTGAAAGGCACAGGAGCAGACTGTCCTCATGTGCTGAAAGACTAGCTGTCGGGGAAGAACATCAGCCTGGCTGAACAGAGACCTTTGGCTGGAACTCAGTAAAAAAAAAAAAAAAAGGACAGTTTATGACCTTTGGAAGAAGGAGCTGGCAACTCAGGACAACTACAAGGATGTTGTGAGGTTATTCGAGGGGAAAACTGGAAGTGACAAAGCCCAACTAGAACTTAGTCTGGCTACTGCCATAAAAGATAACAAAAAATGTTTCTAAAAATGTATTAGCAACAGAAGGAGGGCTAAGGAGAATCTCCATCCTTTACTGGATGCAAAGGGAAACATAGTGACAAACAATGAGGAACAGTCTAAGGTATTTAATGCCTTTTTTGCCTCAGTCTTTAATACTAAGACCAATTGTTCTCCCAGTACCCAGCCCCTTGAGTTGGAAGACAGGGAAGGGGAGCAGAATGAAGCCCCCATAATCCAGGGGGAAATGGTTAGTGACCTGCTACACCGCTTTGACACACGCAAGTCTATGGGGCTGGATGGGATCCACCCAAGGGTAGTGAAGGAACTGGCTGAAGTGCTCACCAAGGCACTTTCCATTATTTATCAGCAGTCTTGGCTAACAGGGGAGGTCCCAGAGGACTCAATGTTAGCAAATGTGATACCCATCTACATGAAGGGTTGGAAGGAGGATCTGGGGAACTACAGGTCTGTCAGTCTGACCTCAGTGCTGGGGAAGGATACAGAGAAGCTCATCTTGAGTGCCATCACACAGCACATACAGGGCAACCAAGTGATCAGGCCCAATCAGCATGGGTTTATGAAAGGCAAGTCCTGCTTGACTAACCTGACCTTCTATGGCAAGGTGTCCTGCTCAGTCAATGAGGGAAAGGCTGTGGATGTTGTCCACCTAGATTTTAGGAAAGCCTTTGACACTGTTTTCCGCAGCTTTCTTCTGCAGAAAGTGGCTACTCGGGGCTTGGGTGGGCATACTCTTTGCTGGGTAACTGGCTGGATGGCCAGGTCCAAAGAGCTGTGCAGAATGGAGTTAAATCCAGTTAGTGGTCAATCACAAGTCACATGCCCCAGGGCTCAGTATTGGGACCACTTGTATTTAATATCTTTATCAATCATCTGGATGAGGGGATTAAGTTGAGTTCACCTTCAGTAAGTTTTCAGATGACATTAAGTTGAGTAGGAGTGTTGATCTGCTTAACAGTAGAAAGGCTCTTCAGAGGGATCTGGACAGGCTGGATTGATGGATCAAGGCCAGTCATATGAGGTTCAACAAGGCTGAGTGATGGGTCCTGCACTTGGGTCACAACAACCTCATACGACACTACAGGCTTGGACAACAGTGGCTGGAAAGGTGCCTGGCAGAAAAGGACTCGGGGGTGTTGGTTGGCAGTCAGCAGAGTATGAGCCAGCAGTGTGCCCAGGTGGCCAAGAGGGCCAATAGCATCCTGGCTTGTATCAGAAATAGTGGGACCATCAAGACTAGGGAGGTGATTGTCCCCCTGTACTCAGCACTGGTGCAGCTGCACCTTGAATACTGTGTTCAGTTTGGGGCCTCTCACTACAAGACAGACATTGAGTTGCTAAAGTGTGTCCGGAGAAGGACAACAAAGCTGGTGAAGAGTCTGAAGAACAAGTCTTATGAGGAGTGGCTGAGGGAACTGGGATTGTTTAGTCTGGAGAAGAGAAGGCTGTAGAGACCTTA
Organism: Tetrax tetrax; assembly: GCA_009806455.1. Taxonomy (NCBI): domain Eukaryota; kingdom Metazoa; phylum Chordata; class Aves; order Otidiformes; family Otididae; genus Tetrax; species Tetrax tetrax. The sequence continues at coordinate 637,254 of WHYT01017972.1, forward strand.
TTGCTCTCTACAACTACCTGAAAGGAGGCTGTAGGGAGGCGGATGTTGATCTCTTCTCCCAAGTAACTAATGATAGTTTAGAAGGTTTAGATTAGATATTAGGAAAAAATTCTTTACCGAAAGGGTTGTCAAGCATTGGAACAGGCTGCCAAAGGAAGTGGTTGAGTCACTGTCCCTGGAGGTATTTAAAAGAAGTACAGATGTAGTGCTTAGACACACTTTAGTGGTGGACTTGGCAGTGCTCCTTTCACGGTTGGAGTTGATCAAGGTCTTTTCCAATCGAAATGATTCTGTGATTCTAAAGCAAAAGAGGAACTGAGGATGAAAGTGTCGGAAGTTCACCAGCTCAGCCCATTGAGATCTGAGTACTGACTGGCGTTGATGATCTGTCCCTTGCCTTCCGGAGAAGAGGACCTGGAAAGAGGCTGTATTACAGGAGGAGAGCAGTGCATCTGCTAAAGACTCTGCCTTGCTCAAGCTCTACATTTTATCTGTCTAATGTCCAGATCTTTCTCCCTATCTTAGAGGTGTAGACTTAATTGTGTAAAAGAAAGGGACAGCAACACTGCTCTTGGTTGGGAAGGTGAACTAAGCCAAAAAGAAGCAAGATTAGCATATCTTCTAGCTGCATGCTTCATTTATCTGGGACAGAGGCTCAAACTGTCAAAAAAATGTCTCTAAAGGTGTATATTTTGCCGTATCAGTAACAGATTTGTAACCAGCATATGAATGCCTGATGTAAGCCTGATTATATAGGGTTATATGGTTAACCTTACAGATTAACCCCTATTCTTTGGGTTAAAGGTCTGGATCTGCAGGAGTGTGCCTTGAAAGCATGTGTGTGTGTACATGCTCGAGCGTGAGATAGGCAAGAAAGGGCAGGGCCATGCACAGCCGAAATTGCGTGCTCCCTGGGTTTGCTGCTCCAACAAAACCCTTCAGCAGTTTTGCCGTGCCTCTAGAGCATCCTTCATTATTTATGGCGATGAGGCCAAACGTCTCCTGAGAAGAGCAACCTGCTCCCGCGCGTGCAAGAGAACATGCCACCACTTACTATTGCATGCCTTCCTATTGCACAGCCGTCCTTCCTCCAAGACTCCCTCGCAGACAAGACCTTCATTGGGAAGGGGCTTGCAGGTGCGCATGCGAGTCTGTAGGCCTCCCCCGCAGTCCTTGGTGCAGTCACCCCAAGCCGACCATGAGTTCCAACCACCTGGGCAAAATCCAGAAAAGTCCCATCAGCTTCGGTGAGAGCCCAGCACCCAGGAAGCCGAGGCAACACTGGCCTGGCAAACTCTACGACGTACCCACTGCTAAACCCCAAAACCAAGATGTCTTTGAACGTGGTAGGGCTAGACACCACAGAGTAGCCCAGAAAGCCAAGAGATAGGAGGGGAAAGGAGAAGCATTGCCTTTTCATTTACTTAGCTTTAACTATTTCCTATCTCTAAACAGGGACTTTGTCTTCCTGGAAACCCTGCCTCATTTCTAATTAGTTCAGCTCTTTTTGTGCTTGCAGCAGCAAAGAGAACCATCTGAGAAGATCCTCTCCTCATTTTGTTGCCTGTTGGCTCCTAACCCCAAAAGACACTTGGAAAAAAAAAACACTTTGCCATACACATTCAACATCGGTGAGGTTGTGTCTCCTCCCTCTTCCCCCATGCAAATACCTGTGCCCATGTGCAGACAGCACAAAGGAGTAGGGTTCCTACCACGCACTCCTCCTGAAAAGGTCACTCTTTTTCCCCACAATGCAGATACCACCAGCAGCAAAGCACCACCGCTCTCAAGGACAGCTGTGGTGGGGGAATGATATTCCCCTCCAGCACCCTTGCAGTACTCATGGGGAGGAATCTGGGAACACCATAAACTGAAGATGCTTTTCTGGCTTCCCTTCCCAATCATGCTCAGTGTTGGTGTCAGCAACATGCAGCTTTCTCCTTTGTACCACAGACCTGCAAGCTGATGGAGCCAGCAAGCCACTTGCTTCAGGGATGATCCTGCCACTTGCAGAAGGGAAATGCTGAGCCTTGGCAACCTTTTCCACCCTGCATCTTTCCAGCTTGCTGCCAAGAACAACTGGCCCTGGTGGGATGTCCATAAAGGCTGATGGCAGGATGGACCATGAAGACCATCTGAATCTGGCCTTCCTCCCACAGTCCAAAGCCTTGTGACAGGGCGCCTGCGGGGAACCCAGCAAGGCTGGGTTTCGAGTTGTAAAAAGACAGCAGGGTATCATGCAGGCCATTCAAGTGATGGATAAGCTGTCATCTCCCTCAGTGGTCAGTTCATTCCTCATTAGTCACATGCAGCAAGCTAAAATCTGTGCTGTAATAGGCCTCTGCTTCTTACAGCTGGTGGCTGCTTCCACTCCCATCATTTGCCCACCTCATGGAGAGGAGCAGAGGTGGCCCTTCATCCCAGAGGTGGCCACTTTCAGATGGCTGCTTTTCCTCCTGTGTGTCTTTCACTACCCACAGCTGACCTTGGAGATGTTTCAGGTCCAAGAAATTCGGCTATGTGCTATGCTCAGGCACAGGGAAAGAATGAGATAAAGATGTAGCTTTTTGAAGAGAGGAAACATTGTGAGAACGACAAATGCTGCTTTTTAAAATAAAAATGAAATAAAGCCTCTTTTCTTTTTCTCACCAGAGATTTCAGAGATTCAAATAATCCGCTTCAGCCGACTCAGCCTCCCTGTATTGATGTTTATGAGGTGATGGAGATGACAGCTGTCCTCTAAGCTGTGGGTTCTGCTTCTCCCTACTTACCCTAGGCAGGATATCAGCCCTTTCTGGAAAAAAAACAAAAGTCCTCAACAGCCCAGCGAGGTGCTAGATCAGAATACAGGGACTTTACCAGCACCCATTACACAGGGATGGGCAGATACTCATTCACTTCCACAGTATAAAGTCATGAGTTCATACTCTACTACCACCAGCCTAGTGGTAGTTGCCCTCTAACTATTGTTCCTGAGACAGAGTGAAAATAAACACTTGCTCAGCAACTTTGACACTGTTGAATGCAGTGGAAGCTGCTTAGACACATAAAAAAGAAAATAACATGGGGAAATAGAGCAGGATGGAAATGCAGGCTAGTGAACCTGCCAGCAAGGTGCTCAGAGATCCTGGCAGCAATGTGGAGGATGGACTTGTTATTGGCACACAATAAATGTTTGACCTTGAAGAAGATTGTCTTTCCCTTGAAAGTAACCTTCTCTGCTGGTTCATTTTCTGAACAGAATGGGAAAACAGGCTTGTCTCTCCCATTTCCCAATGGCAGACAGATTATGTTTCAGTTGCAAGAGAGGCCGTTGGCATAATGGCAGGTATCCTGATGCCTTGCTTGAGCCGATCATTAAAGTATCTGTAACCAGAAACATTTAGAAGCTAATCAAGTCTTTTCTTGCCCTTTTAATGACATATTTCTTTACACTCACTCCTTTGCAGATAGAGGAAGGGAGAAAGCAGCTCCATAGAAGCCTTGGTTAGGCTTGCAACTTATTTGCTCAGGATATTTTTTGAGTCAAAGTAGATAATTGCTCCAGCATCTTAAAAGGTTATTTTATATTGTGTTTGTAAGCAAAATACAGACTGGCTAATCAGACTGATTGCCAGTCTTGGTGTTCCCAGTTTGACGACAGGTTATTCAAACAGGTCTGCATTTCAGGACACAACCTGTCATGATGATATTAACCCCCTAAAAATGTGTAGAAATTGATGCTACCTGGTCTCATTGCAGGGAAGAGTAGGGGATAGTGTAGGTTACAGCCTTTCACTTCTTACACTGCTTATCTTCAGCAACAGGAGAACCGGTCAAAATACAATAAAAACCAGCATGATCTAATGCTTAACTGGAATGAAGTCTCTCTATGAGGTTGAGCACAGATAACTTCCTTATTCCTCAGTTTCCATCCCATTTGTGAGTACTAAAGAGAAGCTAGAGAAGTACCAGAGCACTTATTAAATCAACACAGGCATTTATAGCCAAGATAAAGGTATTCCCCACTTTATGGAGTAGTCCTTTTTTATCATCAGGTTGTCCCAATGTCCTGACAAATGAAATACTGCATGTTATTTATCCTGTTTATTGGCTGTCAGATAAACCTTTTGAAATCTCCCTTCTTTTCCTGGGTCTAGTCATTCACTGTTTCAAGTGATTTGTCTTTTTTATTGGTGCTGTAAACAAGCGGTTACGGATCTATTATATGAAGTTATACTCATCTTGTCTTTGAGGGGGGAAAAATGCTGTGCCATGAGTAAAAAGTCTTGGCTCTTCTGTCCAATACTTGAAAGCATCTGGCTGGTGGAAAGGGGTGGCTGGGTTACAAGAGAACGAGATATCATGGCTGTGGAGCAGCTGAGCTGCGGCAACATGCAGATACTGTTAGCCCAGTGCAGACGCTGCAGGAAAGACATGAGTGGGATTTTGTCACTACATTGGTGCACAGATGCCCCATCGCTCAGTTCACCATGAGTGACTTGTCGAGCTGCAGCCACCCTCATGGACTTCCCATCTTCTAGGAAACATTCCTTTCCACTCCTCTGCTGCACAATTCTCTGTTCTACCTCTTCTTACTTTTCAAGCATAGGGTTGGAGGAGACCTTTCTGATGCTGGGAAGCAAGTAACCCGCATGAAATAAAACGCAAAATCCCACTAATGTTAATGGGATCCTTTGCAGATAGTCCCTTTTGCCCCTGGAGTCCCATTTCATCAACTCTCATCAAACTGCTGCACCCTGCTGATTGATGCGGGTTGAGTTGCCATCTGTCCGTAATCCAGAAATAATGAATCTGCTGCAACTGCTTTATGAAGGATTTTGCTTTTCAAAGGCACTGGCTTCTGTGAAGGTCACGTACCCAACCCATTCTCACTTAGAAAAGTTTTGCTCAACTACAGCCTTGCAAAACTGCAGACCTTTCTCACTTTGCTCTTTATTCCCTTTAATTTGAGTAGCTGTTGCTCATGCGTCCAGCTCCAGAGGTTCCCATCACAACCATCAGCTATCATCTCAATCACACAGCAAAATTTATCTTGCCTTTTTTATTTTTTGACAACGGTCCTAGCGGACCTAACCTAACATGAGTTTTGCAAAGGTGGCTGTTCTGTGTAAGGCTGCTGCTCATGGGACTGTCTTCAGTGCCATGGAGACTGTCATTCAGGGAGGCCTTTAATCCAGTTTCTAAAGGGCTTTTTGATCCTCCTCAGTCAGTTCTTATCATGATCACGTACTAAAACAAATTACTTTTCACGCTAGGCTGACCCAATACATTCTAATTCTCCACAGTTAAATGAAGAAAATTTCAAGATGGACAGAGTTAACTGGCAAGCTCATATTTGGCATTTCTTGTTCTGAATCTTAAGCAGAGATTCCAAAAGAATAGGTCTTTCCTACTACAAATTAACTGAGAGACCTCTGCTTAGATGCCTCGTCCAAACACCCTTGATCTTTGGGAAGATTTGCATCCCATTCCGGAGTTTATCTTTGCAGCTGACAGCTGTGATGTGTCTCAGGCGCCAGTCAGTCAATCATGCTTTTTAATTTAACAGCAATGCCTTAAATCAGATGACAGCAACAACAGCAAAAACTAAGGAATCAACACAAAACAATCAATAGAGCACAGCAAAAGGGTCTTTGCTGACACACAATATCCATCTCCGATTTCGGTTTTTCTGATTTAGCTTCCCACTGACCCCAGCTGCAGACACTTCTGGTTGGCAGCTCTCTCAAACTTGGCAGGCCAGGACATCCTGTGTCTGGAAAACATGACAAGACTACATAAAGCCACCACAGTTCTGTGTGCTACCACTGGAAATATTTGTAGTGGATGTTATATTACAGTATCCGAAGGCTTGAGAATCATCAGCAGTTAGCAAATGAGTGAAAAAAAAAAATATTTCTTATACAAATAAGGGGAAGGATGCTGAATGGAGATTAAGAATGAGATTGTCTTACACCATCTGAAAGTTAAGTTTGTTATACAATGGGGAAAACAAGAGAGATGTTCCACAGGGTTTTATCACTGTCCTTTCTTACTAAACTGGGAAAGAGCAAGTCTAGAAGGGACTATTTTGAAGACAGCCCTCTATTACACAAAACAGTGATCTTTCCCTGGGGAGCCATGCATTCAGTTTGCTACTTCTGTAGAAGAAAGAAAAAAAAAATATTTCAGGAAGATATTTGCTCCAGATGCCCTATGTGATGAAGATAATTGCTCCAGTGGTTCATTCTCTGCCCTTTCAAAAACAAATCCCGTGCAACACTTTGCTGTTTTGCAGATTATGCACGCTAATATCTAAACTGACCCCCTACTTTCCCTAAAATCAAAACTATTCATTCCAGATGTTCTATACAGCCTTTCTCTTCCACATATCAAAGCTTTTGATGAATGATGTGTGGACACGACACCCCCATTATTGATCTAGAGAAAAACAAAAAGGCTGGGGATAAGAACCTTCTGCTCACTGTCCATACTGTGTGTCATGAGCTTTGTTAGGTTGCCTGGATAATGACAAATTTAATTAAACACAAAGACACAGAGATAATCAAAGAAACACAACAGGCAGAGGTATCTTGGTAATTTACTGAGTGAAAATAGACCACGCACAAGGAGTACCTACTAAGGAGACTAAGCGGTCCCTGGTGCGAAAGTCACTATAGTGAGTCATCGTGAAAGACACTCTTGGGAATGCCATGCAAACCAAGAAGGTCTCTTGCTTAATAGTCTATAGGAATTAGTGTCCTTCAGAGAAAAGATAATTTGGGGATGAGAGTCTGGAGATTGCACTAAACTTTTTACATGATTTTCAGGAGTGGGGGAAGAGAAGCCTGCTCCATGTACAAACTACTAGCAAGCTTCAAGCTAGACTAGCCACCAAGTAGGAGAAGGGAGACTCAAAACAGGGGTATCGACCTGCAGAGCCAAGATCATCCTTTCTGTACTGTGTGTGTTTACCTCTGACAAACTGTATATTAGCAACAGCCATAACCATACACTAGGACTCTTCTCTACGGAACAGATGGTGGGGACGGCAAAATGATGAAGATGCAATAAAAGTTTGTGAGTGACCAAGGTAAGGTAACCAGGGAATGGCTGTTCATCGTCCTTTCCAATACTGGAATTGAACGGTGTCAAATGAAACTAGCAGGAGACAAGTGCAAAACCAATGAAGGGCGTGATTCACAGACATAGGGCACTGTCAAGATGTAGGATGCTTGTCAGAGCGTGTAAAAGGTACCAGAATTTCTATGAGTACAGAAAGTAGCTAGGGAAACACATGAAAGAGAAACCCACTAAATGTTATTAGTTGCAAACACAGCAGCTCTTGCTCAGAAGGTCTGTAGGTCGCAAGTTGCAGGAGGCCAGAAGCTGTATGCTTGTCTTGTTCTGCTATTTTGCCTTGGTAGTCACTGCTAATGAGAGGATATTAGGCCAAAAGACACCTGATTTGGCCAACAAGATGGCTTCTGGTGCTTTCCCAGTTGCATGGCTTCTTTTTACCTCAACTTTACTCCTATGACTCTCTTTCACAGAGATGTGTTCAGAGCACAGACAGCTTAAGGTCAAGCCAGTATTCCCCACCACCATCCAAAAAGCTGCTCAGATCACTCACTTCTGAGTACTCAAACAAGTGATGTGATTTTTCACAGCTGTTGAGCGGCCAAAGCTGGCATTGCTTTCCGTTAACATTTGCAATCCCCTGCAAACGAAGGTAACGAGGCCCAATTTGGACAAAAATTTAGGACCAGTTTCAACCTCCCCCTGCTCTGGAAATCACTTAAGGAGGATAGAAATCAGGCCACAATGCTCAGCTTTCAAGGAAATCCAAGCATAAAGCTGTGCTTATTACACGAATCCCTGCAAATGAAACTCTAGGGATGAAGAGAGATTATTTATGTGGAAATAGTGGGGGAGGTGGGCAGGGAAATGAGAAAGGGAATGTTTAGTCTGAAGCAGGAGATCAAATACGACCATGGAAAACTCTTCCCCTAAGAAAGCCGTAGAGGCCTAATCACTTAACTTGTCTCAAAGCAGAACAGGCAAAATATCAGAGAACAGACTTATGAAGAAAAATCCAGCATGCACCACCAGGGAGGAATGAAATGCTTTCCCGCCCCGAACCTCTCTGATACTGCATAAATCACATCAGAGCTGAATTCACACACTATGTGCTCCTTCAAGTTATTGCAGACCTTGGTGCAAAGCACAGAGGGGACGTATTAGCATAGACACATGCGTGCCTCTCTATGATGATAAATAAATGAACGTGTTAAAATCTAACTGCGTTGCCCAAGTTGATTGAAACCGTTCCTGATATGAGTGTCGCTATCTATTTTCATAGACGCTTGTTCAAAAAGGAAATCAAAGAACAGAATTTTTTCCTCCTGCCCTGGCTTGAAGGTCTTCAGTTTCACCAAAAGTGTTTTCACCTTTGAAAAGGTACAAAGCACTCGCATAGCACTACATAAACCTATAAATGCAGTGATGTTGTAATATCCAGAGCGTTGCAAGTCCCATGTAATTTCAGCTTGTTTCCTGAACAGCATTTCCAGCTGAAGGATTTCTACAGTTCCCAAGACTGCAGTTTCTCAATCCTTCACCAGCTACGACACCTTTCTCTTCGCAAGAGTCGCGCAAGGCAAGGCTGCACTGTTATTGCTTCTGCAAGATGAAGCAGGGAGGGGCTGAAAAGCTGAAAGGCTTGCCCGCAATATCACAGAGCATCTGCTGTACAGCGCAAAGAGAATTTACATTTTCTTAAGGTAAGCATCTTACAGGAGGACATAGAGTAAATTACCCAGGAGGACAACCCGGGAGTCAGATGTCCCCTCTCAGAGCAGTTTTGCCAAGGAGATGCCGCTCTGCAGACATTATTCGTGGCTCACAGCACTCCTGGCTCCTCTAACTGCTCCTAAGACAGAGCCAGAAATGTGAACTCCAGCACAACGCTGAGGCAGCCGCCTTGGCAGTTATTAAACCAAATATTTAATGACGTTTCGATACGTGCAGCCAAACCCTCTTCACACAGAGATGTCAGTAATAAGGGTTTTGCCTGGAAGGGGAATGGAGGCGGTTGAAAACCACATGAAAGTGCTCGGCTTGTGTGTGCCTCTGAGGAAGGCTGGTGAACAAGCAAGTTGTCAGCAGGCGTTTCTGCTTTCGGTGTCCTCTCCTTCGCAGAGCTGTCGGTTACACTCGTCCTGCAGTGGGAAGATGCTAATCCTGGTTGCCTTGCTCAGCAGAGGCTGCCTTCACCAGCTCATCCTTTGACACATCATTCACGTTTTCCATCGCAGAAGGGAGCAGGATTTAGGCTTGCCTCTGCATGTAATTTCGATCTCCATCTCTTATTAAGTCTCCTCGTTAAGAGGGGGACAGACAGAATGGTTGGGTCACGTACCACTTGGGCAAGGTGAGTGAAAAAAATCCAGAGGAATTAAAAGCTGACGTGTGCCTAAGAGTTTATCTGCAAGCCAAAGTTGGGAGTCAATAAGGACTACGTGCCCAGGGAGCTCAGGAGGTCACTTTGCTGAGAAAAGATACCCATCTGTGTCCAAAGATCACTAAAACAGCCCTTGGGAGAGACGTTGTCTGAACTGGATTGCTTGGATCTAGAACTTTGCATTATACTGCTGAGCATCTGAGATCTTTTATTGGGTGAGAGACATCCCACTCTCACCAGGATCAGAAATGACATTACAGATTAATGCCCGGGTTCAGTGTGAGCATGGTAGCACCCAGCCTCAACCTTGACAACGATCAGAGGAAATAATGTAGAGCTATGTCTGCACTTGAGGTGTTCAGAGTAAGTGATGAGGTTACTGCACCAAGACAGGTCACGAAAGATGAGGAATGAATCTGTCTGGCTTTTAGCCTCTTCTGCCAGACCCTAAGCTCCCAAAGGAGCAAAACAGAACTATGAAATAGGCAGTGAGATGTGACATCTTCCTCTTTCTCAGGGATTTGGGGTCTTTGATTGGACGATGGTGAAAAGGAGGGGAAAACTTTCCCCTCCAAACCCCCCTGTGGGGGCAAGAGATTTCCCTCCTGGATATGCTCTTCCCAAATGTGTTTTAAAAGAAGGGAAATCTTTTAAGGTATTAATTACCTGTAAGATGGAAAAGATCAGATTAAGTTGAAACCCCAGGATGCTGCCTTGGCCTGGGCAGAGTTTGCCCTGAGTTTGTGCATAATTGGTAAATTCTAGCAGTAATAAAGGGTGCGCACACGATTTACAGGCACTGTGTAGCGTACAGCGCCAAATCTTTCCCTGTATGCAATAGGGAACTGCAGAGAAATGAAAGGTGTCACCTTCACACAGGTCTCCTCTGACGGCCATCTGAGGTATGCTATGAGCCTCTGAAACACCTCTCATCCCATTGCTAGTCATTTACCACAAAATGTATCTCTCTTTTCTCTGAGATACCAATTAGAGTGGGCCATTTAGTAGGAGATCAGGCCCTTGGCATCACAAATCTTGAAGTCAGCCATGAAGTCTTTCATTCATTGGCTTTGCAAGGTCTCCTTTATTTATTTGATGCTGAACAGCCAGTATTACCATTCTGCTTGCTCTCAGCCTATGCTTTTCTGACCGTTAACTGAGCACTCTTGGTTGCCCAAGTTAAACAGAGCATTTTGGAAGCGAAGAAACTTTTAAAATCTGTCAGCGTTTAAAGTATGAAATGGAAATCTGAGGTCTGAGCAGATCCACCTTGGGAATCCTGGCTGCAGATGAGTGAAGGTGATTTATTATAGAGCAAACACCTGCAGTCAGCGACACTGGGTTCATCAGCGTGTCCCATGAGGGACTGGGACCACTATGTACAGTCCAAGGAGAAGGAAGATATATGTTCAAACCGTTGGAAGCACCCAAATGAAAACTGCGACTAGATTGATTCATGATAGTTTAAGGAGCCAACAGCAGCACTTCTGCATCTGGGATAATGACCATGTGGTATGCAGCATGCCTTAGCATCAAGGGCAAGAAATCAATATCATCAACCTTGATCAACATTATAATTAGGAGGTTAATACTGATTATTTGACATTGATGCCAGGGTGTTGTAGGTGTGTAGAGTCATTCGCATCTTTGCTGGCAATCTGAAGTTGGGGCACTATAAAACAAACTGCAGGCACAGCAATTCCCTCACAGATCCCTTAGAGACACTGGATTATAACGATTAAAGCAATTCGCAGCCTGATTCATACAGAACTGTTCCCAAAGTCATCACCTTTTCTATCAATGGTGAGAGAGGATTACTCACACATGCCTGTTATGTCCCTTCAAAGTCCCAGGATGACACAAGGAAATGCAGCTCCATCTGGTCCCGCAGGCAGCAGACCTGTGGTCTTACACTGTGGTTTTTGTCCTGAAAACTAAATAGGAGTTGAGCTCTTGTTCTTCATAACAGAACGCCCTGTGTGGCCTTGCTACAGCTGAGGTTTCCTTCTGAATTCTGTTAGGATCACTAAAATAAAGCATTTTCCCTAATGAACATCTGAAGCATCGTCATGAGCATTTTCTAACCCTGAATCTGCTGAGCCAGACTCTGAAACCCATAACCTGACATGAAATTCCCTTGATTTGAGGTCCTGCTTAAGAAAAGAAATGGACAATATTGGGAGATTATATCAGCAGCAATGATGAGGAGATGCCATGAAGGCTCAGTATTTACCCAAGCATTTTTTCTGTTTTTCATCTTTGCCATTTATATTCCAGCAGTGTTAAGAGGCCTTGAGTAAGATGAGAGCTGTCCTGGGACTGGCACTCTACAGGCAAAACAGTCACAGACAGTCCTTGATCCTAAGAGCCTGCATTAGGCAGTGCCTAAATACTGCTGTGATTGGTACTACAGAGCAAGAGAGGCAGACGTGCACACAGAGGGACGAGGAGAAGAGTGGGTATATTAACAGATATACACAGATTCAGACTACTTTACAAATTATTGACCGTACTGAAGTGTTAATCATCAGGTGCATTAGCTATTTTTTTCTATGAGAAAACACAGACAAACATCCCTGAGCTGTAAGGTTGTCTGCACAAATGGGTGGACTCTGACCAGACCAAGGATGTTATTTTCCTCCCAGCACATTTCCCAGATTTAAGTGGAAATTAACCCATACGGGAACAGAGGATGGAGACTGACGGTGGGAGATTTTTCTGTAGCCTTTTTCTCCTTTTGTCACCATTGCTGCTCAGAGGAGTCAGGAGTGATTGGGTTACCACTGATTGCCAGGACTATCCAGGATGGACAGCCAGTACAGCAGGTGATTAATTTTCCTCTATCACTCCATGAAACCAGAAAGGTGGATAAATTCCATCTGAATAACCACATGAATACAACCCCAGGAGTTCAGCCCTGCTCTCCACTCCTTTCTCCATGACCTGTATCTGAAGCCATCAGTCATGATTTGTATCTGAAGTCATCAGATACACATGGCACATGGCACCTGTTCCACATAGCACAAAAGGATGATGGTGCTCAACTCCAGGTGACAGCTACAGCTCCCAGACCAATACCTGTTTGACTCCAGCCTCTCTCAGCATGTTTTAGTCCCACCATTTCTCTCTGCAGCTGTCCACACTACTTTCTTGACAAGTACAATCCAACACCTTCCCTAGGAATATTGACTCCTTGTCCAGCAATTCTCACTTAGCGCAAAGCAAACAACAGCTAATGATTATACCTACCAATTACAAGTGACTGCTGTCTGAGGAGTTGTGTTGTATTTTATTTTTCTCTGTAGTCCTGTGGGATGGTCTGTGATGGCCAAAAGTAGAATGCTAGGTGAGGGACAGATCTGCGCTGCATGGCTTCAAAGGGTTCCCAAATGTCTCAGGTTGATACATCTTTTTTGAGCAGATCAGTATGAGCCAAGAGCAACATCTACTGGCCAAGATGTTTAGTAAGAGCAAGTGTAGATCTGGCACAACCCATGGACTGTACAGACCACGACACATCTGTGAGATATTTTTAGTTAGTACCCAAACACAAAGGTTAGCACCACCACTTCCCAGCTGTGGAAGCAGTCACCAAAACACGTATCTTAGTCCTGCACACCTGGACCTAGCTCGCATCTACGCTTAACATGAAATTTTCTGTTCAAACCTGCTGTATCCTGGGTAGCACATCCTGGTAGAGAGTATATCTCCATAACTTCACAGCACAGTCCTTCTTGCACTTCCCGTAAAGTTTTCCTGGGCTGAAGCAGTCTGAAGGTGAGTAATGCCCATCTATTGCCACCAAAGCTGTGAGAAACTTACGGTGCTGGGTATTCAAGTGGTCTAACTTTAGACATAAAAATTAAAGGGTTCAAATTGGGAGGCTAGACATGTTAGTGTGTCTGCTGGTGTCGAGGGAGAAAGCTAAGAGCACACATTAGTGTATTTCAACGTAGGGGCTCAGCATAACAAATGATGCCACTAAAGCTGAATTATAAGGAAAGACAGGAGGAAGGAGTTTCACCCTCCAAAAGAGTCTGTCCAGTGTGTTAAACTCGGTGTTATCAGCCCTTGTTCTCCGTCACCTTCAGCCTCTCCCTTCACAGTCCTTCTCTAAAGGGAGTGTGAGAATGTGTGGGAATGAGAGAGAGAAATCGGTGAAGCAGCACCCAAAAAATGGAAACAAAAAAGACTGTGAGTTCATCTTATTAGGAAGACGGAGTCTAAAACTCATTAATAACAGGCATAACTTATGCCATCTTCTCTGCAGCCTGGAGGACGGGGCCATTTGGGCGTTGATGGGTGAACAGAGCTCTAAGGAACTCCAAATAAATTTGACATAAAATACAATTTCCTACCCTCAGGAGAGCTACTTCTCCCTGCAGAGCAAGATTTAAAGGAAAGCAAGAGCAAAACAGATCGATCTATATTCTGAGCCCACTGTAAGAGCACACACAATCCTCCAAAGCATTGCCAGAGTGGGCAACATCTCAGCTAGTGTTAGAGGTCTCTGGTACATATGTGTTTATCTGAGCACTTCATAATTAAAGGGGGGAAAATAAGCACTTTTAGAGTGTAGGCTACTATTTCATAGAATCATAGAGTCATAGAATGGTTTGAGTTGGAAGGGACCTTTAAAGATCATCTAATCTAACCCCCTGCAAGGAGCAGGGGCATCTCCAACCAGATCAGGTTGCTCAGAGCCTCATCCAGCCTGGCCTTGAACATTTCCAGGGATGGAGCATCCACCACCTCTCTGGGCGACGCAGGACAGTGTTCTACAACCCTCAGTGTAAAAAATGTCTTCCTTATATCTAGTCTAAATCTACCCTCTTTTAGTTTAAAACCAGTACCCCTTGGCCTACCACTACAGGCCCTAGTAAAAATATGTCTGCATTCCACCATCTTGCCTTAGAGTGAGACGAATCTCACCCCAGAAATGCCCATTCTCTCCGTTGATTGTAGAAGTAGACATAAAGGGTGCCATTTGGTCAGAGAAATCTTTCTCTCATAGCATAGATAACTCAGAGATGGCAGAGAACTGTAAGTGGTTAAAATGAGCAGGAACCACAAGCCAAAATTGTATAAAATGAAAAAGAACAAGCCTGCCTGCTGCAGGCAGGTGGTGAACTTGCTCTATATAGGTGTCTTGTCTGCTGACTCACAGTCACATCCATTTAGCAGTCTCCTTTCAGGACATGGTGTCCAGGTGTTCCTTGCAGACAAGATTGAAACCAGGATATCTGAGGTCTGCAGGGAGCTGTGCCCTTTGAAGGTGCAGGGATCAGCAGCATCACAGTAGTCAGGACTTCTGGTCAGGCTTGCTAGGAGTCTCATGTGTGACCTCAGAAGAGTTAACTTCCCCTCTGCCTCTGTTTTCTAAGTTAGCAAGAGTCTCTGATCATGATGGGGAATGGCATGACAGGAGGATGATGAAACTGGGAGAGGAAAGGTAAATTTTGTTCTTTTTGATCATGATCTGTAGACATAGATCCCAGATGGAAACAATCCTGTGTATATTTTACTAAGCCCGGTGCAGGCCAAACTCCATCAGACTCCTCAGTTCAAAGGTTCATCTAGAAGGGGACCATAACCAAACACACTTCGGACAGGTATGGTACCTGTCAATATAAACATAAGAAAGGTAAGGCAGATTGATCTTCTGCTTGATTCTGGTCCACAGATAATGGCACAGCTGAGTCCATTTTGGGCCCTTTTATAATCTCAGCACCTCACGGGCAAAACAAGCAAGTTCTCATAGGGAAAATGGATTACCCAGCTCCTCCAAATTGCCTTCAGGACCAGGAGAGAGAAATGATGGTTGGTACCCAAGGACAACAAGAGTTCAACAGGACCGGGAAGATCAGGATGCTCATTAATGCTCATTTTACCTCTTCCTGACAAGGCCTCGCTTTCTCTGATGCTTCGTGGGCACTACAGTGACTTCTACCTGGTTTCACACTCAAGTTTCTAGACATGGCTTCAGCTTGGCACTCTTGGGAAAACAAGGAAAGGCCATAAACAGTTTGGGTCTTCCTTCTCTCTCTGCTAGACCTGGTTTTCTAATCTCCTGGTTCTGGCTGTAATCTCCTGGTTACAGCAAAGAGCACACGGAAGGTTTTAAGGGGAAGTGTCTTCTTGTGCATGGAAAGAAGTTCCCCTTATGTCTAACAGAAAAAATTATTCTCTGCTACAGAAGCACTGGGATCCAATTTCAGCCCCATATTTCCCAGCTGGCCCCTATTTCTAGGTAATAGGTTCCATCAAAATGCTGCATCCAAGCAGATAGGGTGGTTGAGGTTTTCTGATCCCTGGCTGAGCAGGCACTTGAGGATGCACGCAGGTAATGCGTGAGCGGAGGCCAAATAAAGAACAGGATATAAACCCAAGACAGGAGGAGCACTAACCTAAAGGGAAAGGTTGAGCTCTTGTGTCTCCTTGAATAATGCAAGGAGCAAAATATTCTGTTACCAGCCTAGGGAGCAGACAATTAAAACACTACTTGAAGCAAATGTCTCCTGACTCTGGCTCAGAATTTCAATTAGTCTGCAAAGTCTTATTGCACTTAAGAGCAGGTTAGTGACATTTCAGGAAGGAGAGATTGATTGGGAGCTGGGTTACAGCTTAGCCAGCGGGGATCATGTCTAGGGGCCTGTCCTTAAAAACAGTGTGTGATCTCTGCATGGCATTTTCCTTGTTTAGCTCTTTTATGTTTCCTATGAGAATGAATAATCCCAGTAGCCAGGCCTGTGTCCTCTCCTTTCAAACGCTTATTTTCTTTCTTGTTTTCCTCTTATCTTTTCTTTCTATTGCCTTTTTTAATGCTCTTTAAGCAAACTTAGGTATCCAAACAGTAATTCCTGTGGCTCTTCACTTCCTTCTAAAGTAGTTAACCTTTTCTTGTCTTTAGAATTAGTCTCTGACTTCCAGGAAACTGTTTTCATACTAGTTTACCAGCATTGCAGAGCCAGAGAAATCAGGAGAGTGCCTGCTACTTTCTTCCCTGATGGGAAGTGATTTCTGAACTGCTGAATTTGGCAAAGCAGTCAAGAAGTGGGGGGACGTATTGCAGCAGTATCGCAACATTACCTGACAAATTACACCTGCAGGTGCAAACAGCCTCTCTCCATCTATACTGGTTGCAAAGCAAAGTGGAGAAATACCCTCAACCAACTGAAAAAAAAAAAAATGGAAAAAAAAAAGAATTGTTGGAAGACACCAAGTGTGCACTAAGGAAAGCCCAGTATCTGGTAAGTCCAGGCAGGACCAGCTACCACGTCTTTTGCATAGAAGATCCCTGTTGTGGTTAGATGTGCCTAGACAACTGCACCTTTTCGGAGATGTGCATGAGATAGGTGTCAAACATGGCAATGGTTCACAAGCACACAGATACAATAACTTTTCCTGCCATAAGTAAGTCAATGTGGGAGACAGAATTTTTACCATAAAGCATCCCAAAATTTGTTTCTCTGCCCCAACGGGGCCTCTTTTGTCAGAATTTCTCATGCATCTGTATACAACTGCACACACTGTTAAAAATCACCCCAAAATGAAACCCTCCCAGAACAAAACACTCTGATCTAGCACTCTAACTCCAGCATAACCAAAAAGGCCAGCAGGGACAGACACTGGAAGAGATGAGGAGCAATACAAATAATCAGATAAGATTAAGTTTTCTGCTAAAAAAAAAAAAAAAAGCTGTAGGTAAATGAGGCTCGTTTAGACCCATGATGGACATGTTGATGGACAAGTCAAATATGTGCTGTTAGCTGTTTCTTTTGTTCAGGGCTGATGATCTTATTTCTTAATCATCATAAATGGATTTTTTTTTTTTTTCTCCTTAAATCTACTGAAATGGTTTCTGTACCCATGGACTCTTTGCTGCTGGTAGTGTCCTGCAGTGAGTGGTTCCAGAGACTCATGATGCACCACCTTGGCATGCTGGGCTCTCCTACCACTCAAAAAGCCCTGCTGAAAGCCAGGATATATTAGCTCAGTAGGACACTAAGCTGTGTATACAAATTCTGGCAGGCCTGGAGACAGACTGCAAAGATAAAGCTTTTTACAAAGACTGCTTTAAATGCATCCTTTTCTCCAGCCACTGTGGAGACTGTACCAGCATGTGCTGGATCTGCTGGGACAGAAAGGCTGCAGCTCCAGAGGCTCCAGAGGCTCTGCACGGCTCTGGGTGGGCAGAGGTAACCATCCTACATGGCCAAACCCTCCCAGATGAAACTGCCATAGTCCAGTCTCTCAGTGTGGTCATCTTTAAAGTATGGACTTGCATCAGAAAAGAGGCAATAGCACTAGGCAGCAACTTTCTTCTCAGGCAGCAAACTGGCTGCAGTAAGGCCAGCTTTCATCCTCCCTTTTCCATTATGGTCTCAAACATTGCTCATGTGGGGTTTGCAGGTTCTTCCCACCGCTCATCCATGTAGGATGGATCCACACAAGTACCTCTAACCTCAGACACGGCCAACCTGAACACAGCAAACGTAGCAAAAACCTTCCCAAAAAGCCAGCTTTCGCCTTTGGGAATGGGCTTGATTGCCCTGAAAAGCAAATATTTGCCAAAGAAGATCTTTCTGGGTCCTTCAGAGGTCTCTGCACATACAGGTTAAATTACTGGTGTACTCTGCTTAGGAGCACAAGAGGAAAACATGTTGGTTTTCTTTTTTTTTTTTTCATGGAACGGTGTTTTCTTATTCCTTGATCAGCTATGAGAAAGGTTTCATTATCAGAGGAAACTGTTTTGTGTCATCACACATCCTTTCCCACCGAGCCATTCATGGCCTACATAAACCACAGCCACTCAGAAACCACCCCAGACCCTTGAAAGCATCCTGGAGGTTTTCAAACACCCCTTCAACAGATTGCTCCTCTTCAGATCTGTGGAGTAAGACAGATCGATGGGGGAGCCAGGAGGGTTGTTTTGCCCATGAATTATTTACACCCACTGGGTAATATTTCATTTTAGTCTGGCTTTGTTTTATGTTTGTAATTTTTAATTCTTATAATCCACCCCCAGCAAGCAGAGGCTCCCGAGAGCAGTAGATTATATCTCAGCGGGCACACTCTCAAACGCATAAATAGTCTTTCCTCTGTTGACAGCACATGGGAGATGGGCTGGGCTTTCCGTGAGGTTAGGTTTCCTCCCCGTCCCCTCTTAAAGGAATCTTTATCTCTGTGCAGCTATTCTGTAACACGCTTCTGTTCAGTAGCAAAAGCACTATTTAAATACAAATGTTGACTTTTTGCCAGGGACGGGAGGCAAAATACTTGTCTAATGATGTCCTTCCAAAAGTGCAACTGGTGCTGTTTATAAAGGAACTGCATCAGAAGGAGCCGGGACTTTGGTTCCCTGCACTCCTAACCACCTCTGTCAATGCTGTCTTTTACCTCTTGAACTCGTTACTATATTTGCAAGGAAAAAAAAAAATATACATATATATAGACTAAACTAAAAGCAAAGCAGCCTTTTAATCAGATTCCCCCTTCCTCTGCCTAGCCTGTCCAAAGATGGAGGAGACCGGGCCACTGCACACTCACTCCAGTTCAGGATGTTCAGGGCTTTTTTCTCCCCTGTCTTGAGACAAATGTTCCAGATGCTGAACATCTGGGTGACAGGGACAATAAGGTGACTGTTGGGCTGGGGTCTATTTGAAAGGGAAAGGAGGTAGGCAGGACAGGGAAAGAGGAGATTCAGACTCAGGAGATGGGTGAGAAGGAAGGGAGACCTGGGATGAGTAGGAAAGGGGATAAGATCCCCAGAGCAGGGTGATTAATTTTGTCTGGGGAAACCCACCGTCTACTGTTTTGTACTATTTTCCTCTGTTGAAATACTGATACTGGTTTAAAGACAAAATTAGGCAGATCTTCCAGACGTGATTGCAAAGGTAAACAGCTAAAGATGCTGAAAGAAGATCAAAGTTAGACCAAATAGGGAGAGCGGAAGAAAACTCAAATACTCAACCAATTTCCCCACAGAAGTACCTTCACCCACAGCCACAGAGCTAGCAGCAAACATACACCCTGGGTTTAATTTGGGGCACATCCACTGCACCCCATAGTGAAGTTTTGTGTTGGAGCAGGAAAGGCTCAAAGCAATTGGAGACAAGGCTTGTCCTCTCCCCAGATGTGCGGGTTTCATCAGGAATGGATGGGGCAGAGAAAGTGCACGGGGACAGGACAATTTTCCTTGAAAAGTGTGTTGGGAAGGGATGAATGTGCTGCAAGACCGGTCACACATGGAAGCTGTAGCACAAGCTGGGACAAAACATGCAGCAGTGGAGGCAGTAGGGCTGTCTGCATGATGCACCTCACCAGCCAGACCAAGGCTTGCCACATCTTTCCCCTTCCTTCCCATCTCACTGCTTGGGCTCTGCAGGCATTTGTGTTTCAGTCTGGTTTTATCTGATGTTATTCAGTTACCAAGGAGACAACGATCTGCAAGTGGGAACCTTTGTGAATCCGGGGGAGGGGAATTGCAGATCACTCAGGGGTTGAGGATGGCCCCAAGCCCAGAGCTCAGGAGCAGGGAAGCATTTGCCCTGGCCCATGTGAAATGTCCTAGTCAGGCCTACTTAAGAGGACTTCATAAGTACCATTTCAAAAGAAAACAGTTTATCTGCAGGATGAGGAAGAGTCAGTCTGCTCTTAGCGCCAGCTGGATACTCACATCCTCTGGGAAATACGACTTGATAAAGTTAGAAATCCTTTATCTGCCTGCTCCAGTGGCTTCTGAAGCATTAGAAGTCAGGTCAAGCAAAGTAGGTTGCAGTCTGGACTAACAGACCTATTACTGTGGCAGAGCAATGGCATCAGGACTCATGTTGCCCCTGCTATTCATCTACTGTCTGCCCCATCCCTTCCCCCTCAAGGGCCCACACACAATAACATGACCCTCAGCAACTTCAGCTCAACACCACTTAGACCATCCAACCAGGACACTAGTGATGAGAAATGGTTGTTTCGTTTAACATCACACTATGGCCTGATGAACCTGTTGGAGAAATAAGGATCGTGGTGCCTTCATCCTCACTACAACTCCTTCATTTGAGAAGAGCTAGACAATCAAGGCAAAATTTCTCCTTAAATCAGAGCCGATTTTTTAGAGCAAGGTAGCATTTTAGTTTAACCCTGATTGGGACCAGAGTACACAGTCTCTCTCTCACTCCCCTCACCCTCCCATGGGACAGAAGGGAGAATCAGTAAACTAAAATCAGCAAAAATGCATGGATTGAGATTAAACAAAAAATTCAGAGAATTTCAGAGCAATAACAGAAGAAAACAAAACAGTGATGGAAAACAAATGCAGTACAATGGCTTACAACAATTCTCAACATCCAGTTTCTTCCCACATAGCAGAAACCTCCCATCAGCACCCTCCTCACTTATGTACTGAGCATGCCCCATGGGATGGAATAGCCCTTTGGCTACTTTGGGTAAATCAACCCCAGCTGCTAGCTAATTAGTAAACTATCCCAGCTGGTGCCCCAGCCACAGGGGCCACCAGCTCCAGTTCTCCTCCCAGCTCAGGTGAAAATTAACTCTGTCCTAGCCAGAACCAGGACTGGTAGAAAAGTTTGGTAGCCTACTGCCAGTGTCCTGACCTTCTTTTTCCCTTACCCACCATGGATTGAGCGACTATTACCCTGTCGAGACATTTGCCCAAGCTCGGATGGAGTTGAGACGTGCAGCAGGAAGGGGAGGCTGCGTTGCCTTGGAAGTCAGATCATAGAATGGTTTGGGTTGGAAGGGACATTTAAAGATCATCCAGTCCAACCCCCCTGCAATGAGCAGGGACATCTCCAACCAGATCAGGTTGCTCAGAGCCCTGTCCAGCCTGGCCTAGAATGTTTCTAGGGATGGGGCATCCACCGCGTCTCTGGGCAACCTGTGTTCCACTACCTTCAGTGTAAAAATTTTTTCCTAATATCTAATCTAAATCTACCTCCCTCTATTTTGAAACCATTACCCCTTGTCCTGTCACAACAGGTCCTACTGAAGAGTTTCTCCCTGTCTTTCCTGTATGAGACATATCTCCAAATATAAGGCTTGTGAAGGATGGAAAAAACCCTTGGCTGTAGCAATGTGACTCTTGTTATTCCCGACTTGTCTTTAGTAATGACTTGTTGCAAAGCATGGGGAAGTACAGAGCCAGCACAAACCCTCTCCCTCCTTTGCTGCTGTAATGCTGAGACTTGAAAAGACTCCTTCCAACAGGCAGAGCTGCCGGCAGACAGGGTGTTTCTTCCCAATCCCAACCTGATGATCAAATCATGACCGCGAAAGATGAGTGCCAAGGGACCTTGCTAACTAGCAAGAGAGATTGTTTAGTATGTGTCTGCAGAAGTGGGTTAAAAAACAATAGCTCAGGGGAAGATCCTTCCTCCAGCAGCCGGGGAAGAGGGAAAACATATTTCAGTTCTGTATGTTCTCCTCGCCTGGGGAAGGCTCCGTAACTGAGATGTCAGGTTTAATCTCTTCCTAACATGTATTTTGCAAATAACTCCTTTGTTCCTTTTTAAGTTCGGCAGCTAATACACCAGAGCAGTGACAGTCTCCAGCAATCATTTAATGGAAGGGAAGGTAGGCTTCTGCTGTGTCACCTTTCAGATGCACTCAGCATGAAGGAAGCTGTGAAAAAAATGATGCACTCAAGATGTGGTGACCTCACAGCAAGCACCCAAGGTTGCCCAAGCCATGGCTCTTCTCTCTTCAGGCTCCTCTACCGACAGAAGTAAGCACAAAACAGGGCACGGATGGAGCTGGTGTGGGACCGTGTATCTATTAACTATCTAGGAGAAACCAACATCCCTTAAAATACAAATCTTTATTTTTAATAAATTTCAAAAGGGGAAGTGAGCCTTCAGAATACTGGCAGTGTAGGACTGAGCCAACACAGTGACACAAGTTAGATGGATTTTGTACCCTTTTTTGATAATCCCAAAGACTCACAAGACATGGGAATAAATCTTCTGGAAAGATGTGGTGGCTCCCTCACTAGTTTTGAAGAACAAATTATTAGGGATGGACTGGGTAAGGATTAGGGATGCGTTGAGTAGTTCCTACCCTAGGGATGGACTAGCGAGTCCCAAGGTGGTTCTGATTCTTGAGTCTTGATATATCAAATAAAAAAGATTGGTCCCACTCTTACAGCACATTTCAGATTGGTCTGGAGATAGATTTGTTCAGTTAGATTTTTGCATCCCCACCCCATCTGAGGGACCACAGGACCTGATATTAGAAGGGGAAGAGAGAACGTGGAAAGCAGACTTGGAGTTGTCATGCCAGGGGTTTGTAGCAATGGCGCACATTTTCAGCAGTTATCACTGCTATTTGTATGTGCATCAGTTTACAGGAACATCACACATTTGAGACAAGTGGGAAGAATAAGTCATTCTCTGTCTGGCAAGCCCTCCAACTCACACAGTCTAAAACACCCACAGTCCCTACCCAGGGTACCCCAGGCCTCATCGGGACTGTGCTTTTCAGGTAGGAGTTGTAAACCATTTCCCAAATCCCCAGCTATCCTGAAACAATTCTTCAGGTGAGGATTAAAGATCTGCATACGAAAGCACTACTAAGACCTTACAAGATGAGCAGGAATTTACTAAGTAATAAATCAGATTATTTTTTCTTAAACGGCATCTGTCTGTGTCTCACAGAACACAACACAGCTGTGCTGAAAGGACTGCAAAGCTTATTCTACCCAGCTCCAAAATGCAGCTGGATCTGATGTGGAACACGCCAGATGCCAGCTGCACAGCAGCGTGGGGAAAGCCATAGTCCACAGTCGTTGCCCCATAACTTACGCTGGGCTATCAGGATCTCCAGTTTGAGAGGTCCTTCCAGCACCTCTATTCTTGGACCCTGTTCAGGAGTAGGATAAAAAAAAAACAAAAACCAAACCCTAAAAAAACCAAACCTAAAAAAGCCCCAGTGTCATCTAACAATCAGTGAAGCCAAGACTTCAGCACGGATGACAGCAAAGAGGTTTCATCAAGGTATTTGATGGTAGGGGTTCTTTAAGATACTTTTTATTATAAAGAGTAAACTACTTTCTGACCCCAAGACAGATTTTCCATGGAAGAACATCTTGGTTTTGCTGTATTTTTTAGTGAAAGAGAGGAATATTAGAACTCAGTGTTCTCTGTGGGACATTCCCACAAGACCCGTTTTGGAGGGGAACAGGAAGACAAGAACGGGGAGCGTGTCTGCTGGGGGAGTTAGGAGATTTTTAATGGGTTTAGAAAAATAAAAGGCAGGCAATTTTAGATAAAACTTTTCAAGTGTCTGAAAATATCTCCCCATGTTTAATTCAGAACTGGTGGAAGGTTCAAAGGGGAATGAAAGATCCCGATGTGAACCATCTGAGATTCTGGAAAGAAAAGAAGATTTTATATCCTTGCACTTGGATTTCCGGTGCCCTGGGAATGGCTCAGCAAAAAACCCAGCTCATAGCACCTCCCTGAGGCAGTGGGGCAGCAGACTCTTCTTTGGTCCTCTTGTCCTGGGTAGGGGAGTAGACATGTCTGGATGGGAGCATGCGTGGTTGGATGGAAGGGAATTGCAAGGGGAAAAGGAAAAAAAAAGGAAAGGAGGAAAGAGAAAAAGATGTCAAGAAAGAGAGAGAGGAAAAAAAAGAAAGAAAAATTGCTTTTTCTTACTAACCTCTATCCTCTATCTATGTCTTAAGGATGTTTAAATCCTTTATTCAAGTGGGGAAACTGAGGCATAAGAAACACATAAGCAGACACCTAAAGCTCCTTTCTCCTCTTGTGATTGCAGCAGGGTGAGGGAGAGGCACTGTGGGGGATGAAATCCGGACAGTCCTATGCAGAGGTACAGATGCTGGGTCCCATCAGCGATGACCTTGGAGCAGCCGCGTTTACAGAGCCCTGGCTCGAACACCCTAGCTCCAGGTCACCTGTGTCTCCTAGAGCGAAAGCAGCATCTGCTTGGAGGAGCACAGCACAACCAAGCAGAAAAAAAAGGTCAACCGTTTCCCCTCCTGTTACCCGCCAGGTTGGAAGCAGAGAGAGGCTCTCCCTGGCACCGAACGGCACTGCAGGGTTTCCTTGGGCTCATCATCCCCCCCTCATATTTATTCCACCAGGCCACATGAGGACACAAAGGCAAAGACCCCTTCGGGCCAGAATGTAGCAGAAGAAAGCAAAGGGGAGGACAAGCTGCATGCTCCCGTTCACCCTGTCTCCTGGAGAAAAAGAAATTCAACCAGCCAGTCCCTTCCCCATGACCTGAGCTCACCCTCCGGTCCGGGAAACCTTATGGGTTGTGACACAGGAGCAGGTTTGCAGGAGGGGGATCGCGGTTTCTCAGGATGCTGAGAACTGGAGGGGACACTGCATAGATTCAGTGTCATTTCAGGGCTCTGGGATTATTTTCCTGCTGTGTTGATTCAATGTGACAAACTCATTCCTTTTGCAGCTCAGCTGCATTTAACCAAATGGCAACCTCTATCCTAGGCTGAGATGTGGCATTTGGGAGGTCAGAACTGTCTTTGTGAGAACCCACAACCGCGTTGACCTAAGCTGGTCATGGCAGATGTTTGGTCCTTTCCTGTTGTTCCCAAGCTTTACAGGCTGACCCCAAAGATGAACACATAGCCTCACACCTGGCTTTCACCCTCTCGCCCAGCATTCCAGCCCCTTTTTTTTTTTCTCCCTGGCTCCATACATCCACTACAGACCACCCCACTCTGCCTAACACAAGCTGCCTCTGCAGCATTGGTGTATGCATCGCCTACCCTTTCTCAGTGCCTCCACGCTTTGGGGACCTGCACTCATTCTCTGGACCCCTCACAATGATAAAAAGTCAGGGGTCCATCTCTAAATAGCCTCCAAATCTGACCACCTCCAGGTCACTGGGAGGTGGAGACCTTCTGGCAGGTCCCAGACCGAGAGGCCAGCTGCCAAGTTCAGCTCCTTGAAATCCAAGCAGGTCTGAAGCCAGGTCACTCATACTCATGCCAAATACCTGCTGAGCCCCAGAAGAGCATCCTAGACAAACTCCCCATGCTATCTACCCTCCACATCCCCTGCTTCACAGCACTGATCAGTGCACAGGAGCAAAACCTCCCCTTTAACGCCCTAAGGCGGCCAAAAGCAGTGCGCCGGTGACAGATTCGAGGCCTGCAGGAAAGAAAACATCACTTTACACCCTCAGCAAAGGGAGAGCTTTGCTTTCAGCACAGCATATGCCATCTGTTCCTGTCGCCCACAGATCCGGTCACGCTGTGCGGCCACGTCACTGGGCTGCCAAGCACAAGATATTAGCGACAGGATCCAGCAAGGCAACGCTTAACCCCCATCCATCCTGATAAGGATAATGCTGCCAGAGCAAAACCAGACAGCAGGGCACCCTGAAGACCATTGCCCCCGACTTGGGTAACGCAGGGCTGACAGATCTAAGGCGGCGCTCGATTAAGTTGCTTGCAACCTCCCCGATGATTTCGCATCCAAGCAGGGTGATCTGCAAGATTCAGGCAGAAAGACTGAGGCACGTACAAGTTTTCAAAGGAAAGGGAAGACATCCATGTTCGGCTCACTGCTTCGGGCCTTGGACCATCCCGGAAAATCCCTTGCAGACCCATGGGAGGAGAACTTCAGCAGCAAAAGAGCAGAGAAGCTCCTGTGGGACGGAAAACATTCCTACCAGAGAGAGGAGATCTGTAGTAAAAAGGACAAAGGAAAAACCTGTTCCCTATGCTTTGTCCTCCAACTGAAACCTGCTTTGTTCTGAGAGGACTCCAGTATCCCTGTTTAATGATCCGCTCTTCACTTATGTTTAATTAGACAAACGAAACAGTCAATTAACAAGATCTACACTAAATGCAAACAAAAGGGATCACTGGTGACTCAGACTCAGGGGTAGAGCCAAGAGCTGGGGCTTTGCAGGCAGCTTCACCAGACCTTAAGGCAGGCTGTGGCCAGAACTGTGTGTCCCCTTTTCTGAAAGTTGAGTGGTTGCACCATGATTTGGGCCATCTCATGGATCCAAATTAAAATTCATCCCTGTTTTTCTTTCCTGGAGTTGGCTTTCAGCTGGATCAGCAAGCAGAGTTACTCACCACCCACTGCAATCACTGATATCCATTGGAGGGATACCAAGACCGTACTCAGGGAGAGGAGGAGAAACCAAAGCACCCCTCTCAGAGCCAGTCCAGGATGATTTTGGGTCACTTGGATCTCAGAAACGTGCTGAAGGATACAGGTCCACGTGCATAGCTGCTGTGGGGGCTTTAACTTGCACCCCTGGCCGTTCACCCCACATCCTACATCACCTGTCCTGTGACAGCATGGCTGCCTGTGGATCCATGCAGTGAATCTACCTATTAGAGTGATTAAAAACACTTATTTTTTCTTTCTTACTAAGCTGGGCCAGCTCCTCATCCAATTTTGCAGGTGGTTGCACATGCAGCTGTGCCTGCACTGCTGAGAAAGGAGGGAGGGCTTCAGCATAAAGGAGAGGAGGCTCAAAAAGCAGTGGGAGGCATCACCTAAGAGGGTCAAAGCACATAGGTTGCCACCAGGCCACCTTCAGCCTTGCTTTCTAGGCAGTCTCTCTGACAAGGGTGCAGGCTATATGGTGTTAGGAGCATGTGCCTGCGTCATGCTCAGCTCCAGAATTCTGCAAAACACAAGCACTGCATGGTTGTTTCTACTCCTCCCAGTGCAAAGTGAATGAAGGAGTAGAAGACCATGATGTCTCACAATCCAGACTTTCCTCCTGCGCGGCTGGGTGAGAGAGACAGGCTCATAATACGGGCTGGTGGACAGGTCTGTGCCAGCTGGTCCCAGCTGCTCCTGCAGTGTGCAAATCATGTGCAGTGAGGTTGAATGGGCTTCCAACGCCGGTCCAAACCAAGTGTGAACAGACCCAGGTGTGCCAGCACAAGCTTTACCCTTCTCTCGGGGTTGTGTCTCATGAACCTCAGGTGGAGAGACATCTCCTCTGCTCTGTGAGCCAGAGCTCATGGCTAAACTCAGCTTCAAATTAAGATAGGCATGTGAGGGGGTGGGCAAGAACCACTTTTCATGGCATCCTTTTAATAAGGGGTCATGGTTGAAAAGAAGGGACTAATCAGAGAGTGGGGAAGGCAAGATCTGGTCAGGGACTAGGCATAATTGTGGAGATGAGGCAGGCAGAAGGATAATCTGAAGATTTGTTGAGGACAGTGTAACGGTAGATCTCAGCAACCATGAAATGGAAAACCTCCCAAAGGTTTAGACTTACTGAGAGCCTCTTTTTAATTTTAGTTCTGATAGAGTTGGCTTGTTTCAGTTCCTGTGAGAGATTTCTTTGTTTCCTTTAATGCTGGGGAAAGAGACAGCTTCAGCAGGAAGAATACTCTGGGATGCACGGCTTTACTGACATCCTCTCTGCAACGCTTTTGTACTCCAGCTGCTAGAGAGATCCTGCAGAAAAACCTTTTCTGGAAAGTGGATAGAGAGGAGCTAGCAAGGTCAAGTGGCTTTTACCAGGGATAGGTTTGTATCAGGGGTAACCTGGGTACTCCATTTCAACCCAAAGACTTCAGTCATAGTGCAAAGGTTGCACTTGAGATGCGATGTCACACATAACCATCACTCATCCTCCAAATCAACTATCCAGTCCCTTAACTAAAGGTCCTGACTCCTTCCCTCTTATGTCTATTTTGGGATAGGATGAAACCTGCTCTCATGTCCACCACCCACCTCGAGCAGCTCTTTGTTGACTAAGAAGGGAGCTCAGGGCGGCTTGCTGAGATGTGAATGTCTCTACTGGGGACAGTTGTAGTTAGTCACTACAGCACACGGGATACCAAGAGTTGAGATCCTCTGCTGCTCACAGTCAGACAGACAACTCAAAACAGATCTGAGAGCCAGGGCTCATGGCTTAAAAACATCAGGAAATCATTTACTGTGAATGTGAATGTCCCAAACATAATAATGAAGGGTATTATCAAACTGAGCTTGGAGATCTGTGATGCAATGGTACATCCCAAGACATATGTAATGTCCTGTCATTACATGATCTGCCTGAATCTTGGCTTTCCTTCCTCTCACAGTGCTGTCAGTAAAGTTTTGCAAGTATTAAGGAAGAATTTTCACTTTGGACTCTCACTGGGCTCCCCAGCTACTTGGTTGCCTTTAGACTTTGTTAAACCACCAGCAGCTCTGTCAATGTACAAGAGAGGACTGTGGATCCTTTATCAGATAATAACTTTGACTTGCTCATACAAGCAAGAACAGTCCAAGATTTTCACCTCTAGAAATGGAGCATCACAGAGGTGACAGCACCTTCATAAGGCAGAATGGAGACTTCTCCACCGGATAATCTGTTATTAATCTAAGCCTACCTGTGTGCTTGTTCATCCTAGTGTAAATTCAGAGCCCTTCAACTCAACTAGGCAAAGTGACCTTATCTTTGCACCTTGGCAGCTGACTGTGAACTCTGTCTCTTTCATGATTTAGAACGGAAGAATTCGGTACCAGGCATATAACAAATGGAGTAATCAATGTGATAGATAGACACATCCTCAGGGCACAATATAGTTTATCACTAACACACCGAAAGCCTACTTCGGGTGACATAAGATATTTTCTCTGCACGACCCACCTGCCTCCTTTAATGCTGGACCATCCCTCGCTCTAGCTGCCAAGCAGCCTCAATGCAAGGGTGTCACCCTGTAAGAAACGATCCTTTTCCTGAAAGAGAAGTAACTTCGCAACCAAACTTTAACCATAGTGACCACTGGAGTATTTATTAACTATTATGATTATTTATATTCAGTCTTACTAAGAGCTATCATCACAGCTGGGGAGTGCTGGTGCTAGGCACTATATATGTGTTTTCTGAGAAAGCGCCAATTGCTCTCAAGATCTGAGTCAGAACAAAGAAGGAGAGCGATAGGAGGATAAAAACAAGACTAAGAACACCATGTGCACAAATGCTTTGACTTCTTCAAGGTCATGAGCAGATGCAGGAGCACACAGTCTTCCCTACAAAGTTCTGGTCCAGCATCCTTAGGACCTCACCCCAGCAAAAGACCAGAGCTAACCTGGGTGCAGAGGCCCATGTCATGCAGTACAGATGACACATTCAGAATATAAAATTAATTTCAGCGTGCTGCACCATAAGAAAACACCCACACAGAATGAAGTTTCATCTAAAGTTATTTTTCTTCTTTTTTTTTGGCAAAAATACAAAACTGGCAATACCAGATGTTTCACAAATTCATGCATTCTATCAGCTTGTTTGTCTTCAATTAAATCAAAATCCATTGCAGAAATGTAGTCAATATTTGCGCTTTTCAACGCAGAAATATTGGGGAAGGGGACTGGTCCAAGCCTTCCCTTTATTTTATTTTGTCAAAATCATAATCCAAATTAAAAACAAGGCATTCAGCTTCCAGGTTCAGCAAAAGATCACATTCAGCCCAGAACACTCACAGCCCTGAAGTGTCCTTGGTTGCTGCAGCTCTGCTTACATCTCCACCCACCCGTCCTCTGGATGTAAACCACTGCCTTCCTCTGCCCATTGCACAGCCTGGTCCTTGTCTGGAGGAACCAGTCCCTGCAAGAGGCCCATGAATTTATACCATACTCCACATTTATAGAAACACATTACAAAGCTATATTGAGGAGCACGTGGATTATGGAGGGCCCACTGGCTAAATGACCCATGGCTATAATTTCTGTGTATCTTTCAAATGTTTGTTGAGGGAACATATTAGGCTTTTTATTTCTTAGTCCCGTTTCAAGAACAAACAAAAAAAAATGTGTTGTGCCTCAGGCAGTCCTTTTATTATCTTACATAGAGTTCATGCAATAAAGTTTGTTAATTAAAACATGACTATTTAAAACGGCTTTCAAGAATGGCAGCCTTATCTCACCAGAGGGAAGAAGAAAGAAGATGGGATAAGAAGGAGAATAAAAGTGGTAAAACACAGGAAAGGCAGGAGAAAGTTAGTTTTGCCAGAGGAGCATTCAATTATTTAATTGCTGAATGAATGCCTTTTCCCAGCTGCCATCAGATGTTCATTTGCAGCGAGAGGATCGGAGTGGAGAAAGGTATGGAGGGAAGGAGCAGGGCCAACCCAAACAGGTAGAGTTTTAATTATAATATGAGGTAAGGAAAGATGTCATTTTTGTCAGTGTTGCCTTTTGAATTTGAGACTTCCTCAATGCAACAGTTCTGCAAAACAACAGCCACAACTGTTCATTGCACTGAGAGTGCTCTGACACCTCAAAAAGAGCCGATAGTGAGATGAAGCTCAGCATCTCAACTTTAGAGTGACTTTGCTTCTCAAAAGCATGTCAAAGGGTCCTGGCGTAATGAGAAACAGGCCCCAAGACTGAGAGGGCAATGGTGCATATGGAAGTCAGAGGTACATGCCTGCGTGTACAAACCAGTGCGCAACTGGAGATACGTGAATGAGTCTGGATGTGCTGCACAGAGCTTGTGCATAGGTACCCACATCTGAGCTGAGATGTGGGGAAGGCAGCAGTGGACATGTTGAGGAGCAGTGAACAGTCTCCAAAGCGACAATCATCCAGTAAAACTCCTCCAAAAAGCAGTGTGCATGCTGACGCTGCGAGATCTCCTGTTGATAAGCCACACATCAGGTAGTGGAGAAAGAGCTTTAAGGCAGAGGTGCTCATCCCTAGGAGTGCCTTGATTCAACACACCACTCAAGCATGTACTGGACTTTAAGCAGATCAGAAGCCTTTTACTGAGCAGGCTGCCCAAGGAAGTGGTGGAGTCACCATCCCTGGAGGTGTTCAAAGAATGTGTAGACGCGGCACTTCAGGGCATGATTTAGTAGGCACAGTGGTGTTAGGTTGGTGATTGGACTTGATGATCTTGGAGGTCTTTTCCAACTTTAAAGATTCTATGATTCTATGATAAGACCGCCGCATGCAGTGCACTGCTTTGCTGTGGGAGGGCAGGGCAAGGGGAAACATGTCCCACCAGCAATAGGCTTGGGGATAACTTTGGATAACTGTAATTTCAAAGCAAGGACTTGCTTTATCCTCTCTGAGTGGCAAGACATGTAGGTTGTCTTTTTCCACCAAGCTATGAAGCCACACTGACAAATCCATCAGCTTGCTTTTGTTCTTGAGGGATTAACAGAAGTTGTAATTTTCATGGGAAGGATCCCATAAGTATAAACAAAACCAGCTTCTTCAGAAATGCACCATGAGGCACTCACTTTCCAGATACATCTCATGGTGCGTTTTGGAAGAAACATGGAAAGGATGAAACATGAGTCAGCCTTTCATTCCTGCAGTGAGTTTGCACACGGTGGGTCTCGATGGACCTACAGCCTCTCTTGAGTGGGAAGCAGTATAACCCACATCTCTCTGTGCATCTGGTTATGGGGCTTCTCATGGGAGTCTCAACTCCTGGATATGTTGATAGGTGTGTACTGGCAGTCACGGTGGGACACAGCTGGGTGACAGCATGGATAGGTCTGGGCATGCCACAGGCTCATGGTTGCACCCTTGAAAAGGGATAGATGCTTGCTGGCTGCTGCCTCCTCCTCTGCCTCCTCTCTTGGTGTTGATGCATGCCCTCAGTCAAGCAAGGGAAACGCAGCTACACTGTTCATATTTAATAACTGCTGCTTCTGGCTCTCCCCCACCATCTTTTCATTTATTTTCTTTTTCTACTGAAGTATTAAAAAGCATTTCTTTGAGAGCACAGTGTCTGCCTTTCCCTAGCCATTGCTCACCTAGGGGAGTTCTCTTTTGAACCAGAGAGTAAAGGTGCAAGACAAATATTCCTTCACGTACTTCTGAAGCCTCCAGCACTGTGTATAGCATTTCTCCCAAGGCCTCCTGCTCACCCCTGCCTACCCAACCCTGCTCCAAGACTCACTCCTGCTATGTGAACCAGATGTTTCCCCAGGGCTGTGACCTACACACCAGCCGCTTCTGGCATTGCATACCGAGGAAGACACTTCAGAGCAGCCCTTAGTGAAAGAAACAGTAATTCCTGTAGTTGTGGGAAAGGCTAGTGCATGATGGGCTCGTACTTAAAGGGCTTCCACTCAGAGAGACGCTCCCCTCCCACAGCCACACACCATCATGCATCCCATCACACCACCTGACATGAGGCCCCTGCTCCAGGAGGAAAAGCAGTTGGCGAGCTTGGACAAGAGGTTGTTGCTTTTTTTGTGCCTATCCCCGTTTAGATCTGCAGCATATTCAGGTGGAAGTAAAAGCTAAATGAAGTACGAGTTAAATCATACTGGAGCAAGGAAAGGAGTGATTCCTAGATACATAAGTAAAAAAAATATTTCACATATTTACCCATATTTGTAACATGCAGAGTGAGGGGCTACTTGCTCCCCTAAAAAGTACATTGAAGTGCTGATGTGCGTCTCTGAGAACCCTGTTCTCTGGAGAGACTCAAGCTCCATGGACCAATGTTGCGTTTGCTACCAAATGGATAAAAAAGAGAGCATGGATAGTGCTCTCTTTTCATGTCCCTTTGCCTCCAGCACCCAGTGCAGGAGCATCATCAACCCCAAGAGAGAAAGTGCAACCTCAAAGCCAGGCTAACCTGATGGCTGTAGTGGGACCATGTGGGAGAGGTCCCAGGACACAAACTGAAACACTGGCTTGGGTTTCCTTTCCAGGCAGGTCCCCAAAGAAAGGAGGTCATTGCTTTTGTCTGCCTGATATATATATATTCTTTCAACTAGTGATGTTTTCGGCCAGTCTCACCCCAAAGATGCTCAGTCGATGAAGGTTTCTGGCGAGCATGCGGTGAACCTAAGTGATCCCACTCAGAAAATAAATAGCTAATACAGCAGTTACCTGCTTTATTTGGCACACCATCCAGGAAGATGCTGGTAGCAGGACAAGCCCAGAGGCATTGATGGAAGATGAGGATCATGAAGGATTTGTGTATGAGCAGCAATGAGAGGAACTGGGTTGTCACAGTAGGGGAATACAGGACTTCACATAGTAGGGAATCAAACTTCATCCTTTCCACTATTCGCAAAGCCCAAAGAATAGAAGGGATACACGAGCTGCTGAGCCATAAAAGCCATTCCTGCCCTGACAGCTGGTGGGATCCATCGTGGCTCTCCCCTGAGGTCTCTTGTTCTCCTTGACGGTTCCTCAGCTGCAGTGGGTCTGCAGGGGCAGGTGGCTAAGCTCCCCAAAGGGACCTCCTGAGCTCCTCTGCAACCCAAAAGCACAGAAGCATGAAAACCAATCTCTTTAAATACCTCTCTATAGTCACCTGGGGGACTGTCCTGGTCCCTGCATCTTTTCTTCTTCAGCAAGTATCTCCCTGGCAAGCCAACCATATTTCTGAGCAGCTCCTCTACTGCTCGCTGTCTGCTTATAAACATTACTGATATCAAGTCTGTTAAAATCATTACTGATATCAAGTCACACCACCCCATTGATCTTGACTGTCCCTAATGTGCCGTAGCGAGCTAAATTACAGGTTGATTAAAGAAGGTACCCTCAGAATTTAACATCTAGACACGCGAGAGGAGAGTTTGGGGAGGCTGACAACTCCGAGCATCTCATTTCTGTGAGGAAGGTGGTCAGCCAGGTTTAGATGCTGTATTTCTAGGTTGTGATGAAAACACAAACTGCTACAGCCCTTACAAGAGTCAACACCAGCCTCTCTCTGTGCCTGTTCCCCATTGCTGCCAGTGTTTGTGCAGATCAAAGTCCGTGTGTTGCAGAGACAACACAGCTCAAAATGCCCCAGAAATGATGGGACAAAGCAGCCGCCCTGCCAGGGCAGCCTCTTTTCTTCAGTGGGCTGGAGTTGCAGCATTCACCTCTCCAGGTCTCTTCCCTTCCTTACTGCTTCTAAACGCTGGGAATATCCCAAGCCAGTAACTGTTTGTTTAATGGCACGGACCACTCCAGACCTACTGAGAGCATTCAGCTTAATGAGATGTGTGGCAATTATTGCTCTGTCAAAACTAGAGCCAGGGAAGGAAAAGAAATATATTTAAACTCAACAGATCTGCACTTCCGATGATGTGAGAAAGGACATCCTCTCCTAGCTTGGTTGTCTCACCCAACTGGAAGGCTGAAATGTAAG
Source organism: Tetrax tetrax (assembly GCA_009806455.1). Lineage (NCBI taxonomy): Eukaryota > Metazoa > Chordata > Aves > Otidiformes > Otididae > Tetrax > Tetrax tetrax. The sequence continues at coordinate 671,788 of WHYT01017972.1, forward strand.
ATATCAGTATCAGATTGCTGTCTGCAGCAAGCGCAAGAAATGAGTGTGCTACGCAGAGATTCAATGACTGGAGGTGACATTGGCAGAGCCACCCCGGGACACACAGTTACTGAATCCTCTCCAGGCTGAGGGCCACAGAGTCACACTAACCAACACCTACTGAGAACCAAAACCAGTTTTCTAACCTATTTAGCCCAAGCTTGCTTCAGTATTGTCTTGGGGGACAATGGGCTCACAGGAGACAGAATCAGCACCCACAGATGTTGCAAAATTTCTCAGATTATCAGAATGGGAACAGGAAAATATGAGAGAAAAGATGACTTGCAGAGGTGACAGTGATGCTTGAGAAGAGGCATGAAATCTACTGCCCAACATGGAAAGAGATCGCTGTGGCTTAAAGTGCCCATGCCCACTCTCAGAGTATTCACAGATAAGCTCTCAACACTTCTAAGCCTCTCTTCCCAGCCTGTTAGGCAAAAATCAGACCCCTTCTTCCCTTGATCTGTTGTCTGCTAGATCTTTAAGGCAGCTGAGGAGTCTCTAAGTCACTTAGTCTCTAAGCCAGGACTTAGCTAAGCACAATGTCTACTAAGTTCTGGCTTCACCCAAAGTCTCTGGGAGCTGCACCTGGATAGAGGAAACCAGCACTGAAAAAAGGGAAAACTCCCTTTCAAGGAAACATGGGAGAAATCCCAGGTCTATATCTATCATGAGAGACAGGATCCATTAGGTCAGAGAGCTCAATGTGAAGAAAATCCAGGGAGGTCAGGCACCTCAAAGATGAATCAGGCAGCTGAAAAATTCCATGGATCCATTTCCCCTTGGAAACCACAATGTTTTCCATTTCTCAATCTGCTCCCATCACCTACGTACATCAGATATTCAGGGTGGGTGATGAAAAGGGCCAGGACTGTCTCTGTGCACCCTCCCTTCTGAGACATTAGCATCCTCATTCTCGCATCCAGCAGTTACAATTATGAAACTACACTGCAGATGTGACGATTTTGAGTATGACATCCTTATTTCCCTGCATCTAAATTTCATCCTGTATTCCCATGCAAAATATTTTGGGGCAGCTGCTGTGGGTCCTGAGTACAAGAGGATGCAATGCAAATTAAAAAAAAAAACAACAAAACCAACACCAAAACATAATCACTGAAAAGCTGAGCCTTTCACCAGGCTAGCACTCATTAAATTACCCGTAAAAGCCCCCTCATAGCAATAATCAGAGAGGTTGCCTGTGAAACTCCCTCGGCAACTGGATGTAAATTCCACCTTTAGTCTCCCTGCTACAACAATAACGCATTCAGATGGTAATTGCTGATGTTTCTGCATTGTGATCATGTCCACAAGCTGTTGGGTTCACAATGGAACTGATCACTTTATTTTTCTCATTGTTCTCCCCACCTCCACCCCATCTTCCAGATAGGACATCTCCATACAGACGCATGCACGAGTGAATTTACTGCTGAAACAGTATCAGGGACCCAGGAAATCTGCTCTGCCCCTGCGAGGACCCTGGTACATCTTATGCTGATGCTTAATTCTACCTGATATCCAGTGACAGGATGCATGGGAATGCTTCAAAGCTGCACTAGGGGAGGTTTAGACTGGACATCAGGAAGCATTTCTTTACTGAGAGGCTGGTCAAGTGCTCAAACAGGCTTCATAAAGGGGTGGTGGATGCCCCAAGCCTGTCAGTATTTACGAAGAATTTGGATAATGTCCTTAACGACATACTTTAACTTTTGGTCAGCCCTGAATTGCTCAGGCAGTTGGACTAGGTGATCACTGTAGGTTTGGAATTAAGCTGGGGAGATGTCAGGTAAAATCCCCAGTGCTTTTAGCAGGGTAATATAGGAAAATTTTTACAAGTGAGCAGAAACTGAGCCTTCCTCGCCATGTTTTTTTTTTGCTGGTGATCTCTCACTGTATCCTAGCTCTGCCTTCAAGGATGAGCAGACTAGACAGCAGGGGCAAACACAGATGGAAAAGCGAGGAGCTGGAAAGGAGCACACCTTCCCCAAGCACACTCAGCAAGCCCATGCCAGGAGGAAGGAGAGGCAATGAAAACGCACCCGTTCAACTCCCTTTGCCATTTGTTTGGCAAACTTAAAACCGAGGCAAATCCAAAGCCAAACACTTTTCTCTGCAAACTCAGCTGTTGTTTGGGCCTGAGGGACTCTTGCTGGAGGAACAGAGCCAGTATTGTATGAAGGAACTGAAGAGGTCAAGGAGAGGTTTGAGATCCTGCCCCTGGGCAATTACTCTTTATCCATTTCCAAGCTTTCATGGTCACTAAAGCTCACCACAAACACAGGAAATGATTTATCGAGTTATTTCTGCCCTGGGGGAGATTCAAGGGGAGGAAAGCTATGCCACACAACCTGATTTCTGCAGCAGGGAGGATGGCATTTGATTAACTTGTCCCTATGCCTCTGACACCTCTTCCACACCACAGACCCCCTTCAGAGGTCACTCAGCCACAAGTCCAAGCAGAAGCTCAGCCCTACTGAGAAGACATCGCGTTTCAGCCACGAGAACTGGCCAAGCACGAAGCAAAGCTTCCCAGCAACCACTGAGGTTTGGAGGATGTGTCCTGCAGTGAGAGATTTATGGAGTTCACTCCATTTAATGCAGCAGAGGTTAAGAAGCAACTTGTTCATGGGTCTTAAAATGTCTCTCCAAACAGTAGAGAACGGATGCTATATGACTTCTTAATCCAGTAGACAGATGTAGAAAAAAAAAATCTACTGACCGGAAGGAGAACACCACTAACAAAATAGAAGTGAAGCAATGAGCACGCGTGAGGAAGGAGAGTCTGCATTTGTTCAAAGCAATGGGGACAACAAACAAAAGGAAAAGTTTAACAGAAAAGGCAGGAAAACCACCAACACTTCAGAGTAGAAATACCTTGATTCAGGTTTGTTTTTTTTTTTTTTTTGAGAACTAGGAAACTTCATTGAAATCTCAGTTTCAAATCCTTTGCTAGAATAAATTCATGAAATTCTCTGGCCTAGACATGAAACCAATCAGACTCGTTCATCATGAAAATCTCTCCAGCCCTGGAGTAATCTGCTTTACCAAGGAGTAAATAATATATTTCAGGGGTGCACTTTTAATCCTGTTTTGCAGTTAATATCCAAAATGGCAATATGAAAAGCAGAAGGACCAGAGCATGCTGGTTATCTCTTTGGGCCACCAAAATGTGACAGCACTGCAATGGCCTTCCAGGAATGCATTATGTGGAAATAAGACTAATTAGACATTCATTAAGTATGTAGCTCAGCAGAGCACTTAAGCACACATTTAACCTTCTCTCATTACAGTGTCACACCAGCATCCCTTTTAAAGCTCCCGCTCCGATTACAGCAAAGCCATCTCACATCTGGGAGTACCACAAGGATTTTCTGACCTTCAAGTCCCAATGGTCCGTGTTTCAGGAAGTTTCTCATCTTCAGCCCTCTGGTCTCCTACCTCGAACCAATGTGGGAGCCTATTCCAGGAAACCCAACTTGCACCCCTAAAAAAGAGTTCACCTCTAAACATCAGGACCTACAACCGGTCTCTGCCTTTTTCTCATATTACCCTAGTTGGCCAAGGGTTATCTGATGCTGGCCAAAAATATTTCCCCTGCTGAATTGTCTTCCAGAAAAAAAATCCCATTCAAACCTTCCTGGAGTAGCAGCTGGAGGTAGATGCAGCAAGGAGGGGAGATGTGGGGAGTGGGCTGCTGTTGCCAATACATTTCCATGTGTGTCTTGCTGATCACCAGGACAAGCTCCATGTGCAGCAAGACACCCAAATATCTCCTGCCGCCTCTGCATCCTGACAGATATTTCCCACGCCCACCACCACCCGCTGTAACCTCTGCAATGTCTGCGTGGGACAGCGAGTACAAAGAGGGAAGAAAATTTGGAGCGGTCTCTCCTACCTCCAGACATTGAAGAATAGATGCTGCAGACAAGGCTGGGTGACTTTGGCAGAGTTACTTTGTGAAGTCCCTCGTAAACGACCACAAACATCCCTATGTACCTGAACCAAGCGTGAAATCATTGGCCATGAGTGAATCAGGCTGTTAGGTTTCTTGAGGTCAGCGTGGCCACTTCTCAGTCATGGCCAGGAGACCGGTGGTCTGGGTGGGTAGCAGAAGTTCATTTCCCAGCTCTGCTTTTCAGCCACCAAAGCCAATGTCCACCTCAACAGATCTATTCTCAGCTTGCTCTTGAGTGTCTTCCCATACCATCTAATCCAGCATGCAGCCACATACATCTGTTCTCCATCCTTCAGTATACCAGTGCCCAGAGATGAGGAGTGAACTTTTTCAAAACAATCTCACCCACAGACTGGGAGCCAAAGTATTGCTCCTTCCAAGGCATCATCTCACTGTAGCCTCTGTAGATGTGCACCCACTCATTTCCTTTGGAAATATCCAGGGTGTAGAAGAGGCACATCAGGAAAACTCAGGCTCCACATTTTGGGATGGTATCTGGCTGTCTGGCAATTCTTTATGTGCTTTGAAAGTCATCAGACTAGACGAGTACAACACACACACATACCCTTGTTCAAAGACGAAAGTGTCAAGACAGGTCCAGAAACAGCACATAGCTCAGGAAGCAGCAGAAGAAAGAAAAAAAAAAAAAAAAAAAAAAAAAAAAAAAAAAAAAAAAAAAGGCTTGTAGGAAAAAAAAATGCTACAAATGCAATCAGGACAACAATGACAGCGATAACCAGCGTCAGCACTTGGAAATCGGGAACCCTATCAAAATATTCCACCCACAAAACGCTGTTAAGGGATTGCTGGCTCTCTGTCCAAATTGGATCTCGCCTCCATCTTCCTGATCAAGCCTTTGCAAAAATGAAAACAGACACGGTGACAGACAGAGCAGCACATGGAGAGGCTGGGCACCCTGCAAGCACTGTTTCTATGTCGATGGCATCCCACCAGTGAGGATGATAATACTGTGTCTTCAACATGGAGCAGATGTGAGCAGCTAGCAAAAAATTATCTGCACTCTCGACAAATATTTGACACCCAAAAAGGATTTTGATTCAGTCACCTTTGAGCCTCTTTCATATTTATTTTCTGAGAACATTCAAGCACTCAAGCTGGACTAAGAGAGATCTTTACAAAAGCCAATATTAAGCTCGAATGCTTCAGGATTTGCTAAAAGTCTTATCTCAAATTTCACCTTTGGTTGCAATGAAAAAGGTCACGCTCCTTGGGTTGAACGCATAAATCATCCAATCAGCAAATGCAAGGCGTGACACATGACTTAACGAAGCTTGCATCACTTTGAGGAGGCAGCCAACACAATGCTCCTTGCAAGCTGCTCATGCAAGAGAAAAGGGCACTGCAAAGAAATCTCTGAAATCTGGAGAGCGAATATTGCCGTGTGCTCATGGCTGAGGAGGGAGGCATGGCTGAAGAACTAATTTACAGGATTTATGACTCGGCTGTGTGCCTTCACGTATTGATTCACAGTTCAGTGAGAAACAAAATCTCCCCCAAAATACACTGACGGAAGCACTAATACCTGATCATATACTAATCTCTCAGCTAACACCAGACTGCAGCTGCAAGAAAATCATGTTGTACAGGTTGGACTTGTGCCTGGTAACCTCCTTCCTACTGCAAGCAAATTTAACCTCCTTCCTCCTGCCTTGAGAAATTCCCCCCCGGTTGGAGGCAGCTGCAAAAGCCAGGTAGAACCCCCAAAGTCCAGAACCAGATGTATGCCAACATTTTCCCACTGGTAGAGGACATTGCAGTCCAGCAGCTGAAGAAGATGAGACTTGGGGTGGAGGTCTGAACCTCAACAAATTTGGGCTCCCCTCCCCACCACCCAGATTCCTATTTAGCATCACTCCTCTGCTTTACATAACCTGTCTGCTGGCAGGTGGGATGGGAGCTGAGAAAAAATACATCAGAACAGATCTGACACAGGCACTGAAATAAAGGATTTGCTTTCAGAGCCCCTCAATTTCCTTCTGCTTTGCATGGCACCGTAGCACCGGTGTTGGATCTCTGCAAAGAGCATTTCCCTCCCCAGACCAGTGCCCAGATCAGATCTCAGGAGCATCTCACCCTTATTGTCATGTCTCTTCCACCTCCCTGGTCCATTTCCAGCCCATACCATACTCAAGATAATCATCAAAACACTGATGAAATACTTAGGAAAGAGCTGCAGCAACACACCAAGTAACCCCACAAAAGCAGCGTGGTGAGGTTTTTTTTTGAAAGCCTCCAGAAGGAAAATGAGGCCGAGAAAAAAATGAGAGTGCCTTCTGTTGTCATCGCCTTGAACCAAGCCCAGGAATTAAGTTTTTTTCCCATGAATTAAAATGGTTGATAGGGCTGCCGAGTGCAAGCTGCCTGGGGAGGTAGCTTGGATCCACCTTTTCTAGGACATCTGTAATTACGTTGGAAAACTGTTTGCCCTCAGGTAAGACTCTCCCCTCAGCAGCTCTGAGGCTGCAGAAGTAAAACAAGCAAGGCACAAGCCCCGGGAATGAATTAAACTATTTGAGGTATATTTAGGAGAAGCTGCTTTAGAATTCCAGGCTTGTAAAGAGCCACCGAGGGTTATCAGATCTGTCTATCAATTAGCAAACGAGGTTTTCATACCAGGGGTTTACAGATGCACAGAAGTGATGGGGACAGTGGGAGACCCAGGAGAGAAGAGTCCAACCAGCCCTCCCTCCCAAACACACCCAGCTGCCCTCCACTCACCCAGGAACTCCGCTCCACTGCTGTCCTTGGGGCTGCTCATGCAGTTCTCCAAGTAAATCCCATCCTTATAGCAATCTTCTTTCTTCCTTGTGAGCCCCAGGATCTCACTGGCCTGATCTAGGACCTCCCCTCCTGAGCAAGAGCACGGGGTCTGCATAATGCCACAGGGGTGGGAGCTGCTGCTGATGGCCAAGCATGCGTCCAGCCACTTGCAGAGCATCTGGCAAGCAGCTTTGCTAGGGTTCCTGTTGCCCACCACGAGGTACTCCACCGAGAAGTCCCTCTCCTGAACCTTTGTGGGCTTCCACCGCACGGGCCAGCTTTCCACCCCCGGTGGTGCGGTCTGCTTCATCTGGAGGAACTGCTTGTTGGATTGGAGGAAGGCGTAGCGAGTGGACCCATCACAGAGTTTCAACACATCGTCGAAGCTCTCCATGCCCAGGTAGGTGCGGGTGGACTCCAGGAAGGAGTCAAACTGGTAGGTGCGGATGTGCTGGTGGTCACATACGCCAGTAGGTTTTAGAATCTTCATGTACAAGGTGTACCTCCGAGGGTCAGGGTTCTGGATAATCCAAGAGCAGAGAGAGGAGTTCAACGGGAAGACGGCAAAGGAGGAGAAATACCCAAAGAATTTTCCCTGGACCAAAGTGGTACAGGGAGTTTGTGCCAGGTCCAGAGCGACCACGGTCCACACAAAGTAGAGTGGTGATACCAAAAGCAGGTTCAGGGCAGATCCAATGCTCCTCATCCTAGGTCTCTGGTCCTCTGGAACTCAAAGTAAATGTCAAGCAGGCGCCAGATCCTGGACATAACAGGGACCAGCTTAGAGGAAAAGTGAGAGTTTAAGAGGCTCTGGATCCAAAATTAAGCCAATCCTCCCATGTCTGGATTTGAGCTCCCTCCTGTGGCCATAAACAACACCTGGAAAAAAAGGGAAGAGGGGGAGGAGGAGAGAGAAAGAGAACAGATTTGAGATTTTTTTTTTTTTTTTTTGGTGGGGGTTTGTTT
>WHYT01017972.1:697049-769868 GCA_009806455.1 Tetrax tetrax
TGCCTAGGCATTGGCTGGGAAAAAAAAAAAAAAAAAAGGAAATACCACATCAGGGTCCAATTTTACAGCAACCCTGAAAGTGCACCGTGCTCAGTTTTTGAACGCTGCAGTCTCAGCACAACTAAAATGGGATTGGGAATGTTTCCCCTTCTGACAACAGAAATTTAGCTCATCATTTTAGGCATTCAGTTTCCAGTGCCCAGTGAGGATGTCTTTAAATGGCACACAGAAGGACTGTGGGATGATATTGCTCAGACATGCAATTTTCCCAGTGGCATGGAGAGGGTAGAAATATCTGAGCTTGAGCAGAATGTTGGACTTTTCTACCAAGCTGAGCACAGACCCTGAAGGTGAAGACAATCAGAAAAATACCTGATCCCCATTAAAGCCCCAAGTTTCAGTGGTTTTGGATCCAATCATGACCTTGGAGCAGCAGAAGTTTGCAACTTGAACTTATAAAACAAAATGATAAATATGTGTGTTTCTACAACACCTTGTCTCCAAGGTCCTGTAGGGACATGGGGAGCAGCAGTGAATTAAGTCTCATGACACAGAAAGCCATCTTTACTGACCCCAAAGGCTGAATACAAACAAAAGGAAGTACTTTTTCACACAGCTTGTAATTCAGTTGGGGATCTCGTTGCCATAGGATGCTGTGGGGTTGAAGGTATAAAAGAGTGCCAAAATGGATTAGAGAATTTTTGGAGGACAAGTCCATCAGTTGCTACTGAATTTGATGGTCTGGATGCAACTGCCAATCTCGGAAGTGTCTACTCTTCTTTACCTTTCCATCAGGCTTTTGTTGTGCATCCAGATGGATTTGGATGGCCCTGCATCAGGACAGTCCCTGGCATTAATATAGACTGGCAAGTGAATGGATTGAGAGAAGCCCTATGGAGAAGACTTGGACATACTGGTGGATAAAAATTGGACATACATCAGCAATGTGTGCTTGCAGCCCAGAAAGGCAAGTGTATCTTGGGCTACATCAAAAGAAGCATGGACAGCAGGTTGAGGGAGGTGATTCTCCCCCTCTACTCTGCTCGTGTGAGACGCCACCTGGAGCACTGCATCCAGTCCTGGGGTCTATGGCACAAGACAGACATGGACCTGTTGGAGCAGGTCCAGAGGAGGGCCAGGAAAATGGTCAGAGTTCAAGCATCTCTTGTATGAAGGCATGCTGAGAGAGCTGGGGTTGTTCAGGCTGGAGAAGAGAAGGCTCTGGGGACATCTAATTGCAGTCTTTCAATATGGAAAAAGGGCTTCTAAGAAAGACAGAGAGAGGCTTTTTAGTAAGGCCTGTAGTAAGAGGACAAGGGGTAGTGGTTTTAAACTGAAGGAGAGTATGTTTAGACTGGATATGAGGAAGAAATTTTTTATTATGAGGGTGGTGAGACACTGGACCAGGTTGCCGAGAATAGTTGTTGATGCTCATCCCTGAAGATGTTCAAGGTCAGATTGGACAAGGCTTTGAGCAATCTGATCTAGTGAGAGATGTTCCTGCCCATGGTCGGAGAAGGGGGAAGAGATGATCTTTAAAGGTCCTTTCCAAACCAAATTGCCCTATGATTCTGTGATTCTATGATTCTATGAACCTTGCGCCTTCCCTAAATAAACATTCTTGTGTTTATTATAGAGAGGTACCGGGATATTATTAACTACCCTTAACCCACAAGAGAGACATCCATACTGCTAAACAAACCATGACCAGAGCCTGAGATTTAATGAAGTGCCAGAAGTCACATCCATGTTGCTACACTCCCCTACCAAAACAGGTTGGCCTGATCCATGTCCTCCTGTTCAGTCTGCTATGTCCTTCATGATGCCATTGCACTGCTTGGGAGAGCAGTCGTTGGGATGGTCATCTGGCCCGACCTAAACTTTTCTGGAGTGTCATGCCCACACCCATATAGTGCCATGCCTGAGGTAACGACGCTGTGCAGCAAAGGGTGCCTGTCTGCTTTGCTCCCTGGAGACCTCCCTTTTTCCTTGCAGACTCCTCAGTGCATAGACTGCCTTCTAGGCTCCCCTATATAAATCCTAAGATACTCCAATGTAGACAGGCTGGCAGAGGGATGTAATCAGAGCACAGGCACTAACGAGTTGGATTATTCCTTGCATCTCATCTATCAGCCTCATGACAAGCAGTTCAGGATTTGCATAAATGAGACAGATGTATGCTTTTCCCCTGTACAATCTTCTCTCCAGGAACCCTTGAACAATGTGACATGGGAGTGAAGATAGCTTACTGGTGAGGGGCAAACACAGGGGTTATTGGAAAGCAAAGGACTTCTCTCTTTCTCACTTTCTTAGGCTTTGTTTAATTACAGGAGATGATGGGGGGTGTTATGGAGTGATTTGTGCAGCATTGAGAATGTGCTGGTTTGGGGCTGGGGTTAGTTAGTTGTCTGTATGTAGCCTTGATGAAGATGAAGGATTGACGGAGAATGGTTTATATCTATTCTAAGAAGGGCTCAGGTGATGCTTCATCACAGAGATGACAGTAGAGTCTGTGATTTTCACATACTCCTTCATTTTTATGGGTTTTCACTTCTTGCTTAGAGGATAGGCAAACAGGACTGGAGTGGAGAGCTGGAGGGCAGCTGGTAGACAACAGGCAGGGTTTAGATTTAGGTTTCTAACCAAGATCCAAGGCCTAGGAGGGGACCTCAGCTATTAAGCCATGTGCAGGCAATTATTCTGCTTCCCATTTCCTCCAGAGAAAGTTTTTGAGACTGTTCCTCCTGCTTCCAGTCCATCATTGTTTAGAGAAACCTCACAGCAAGGCAGCAGCATGCACAGACCCACAGACCTGAGCAGCCCTGCAACGACAAACCCACATGTGCAGCCCAGGAACCATCCTCAGTAAGCCAGGAAATGCAAAAGGGATGAGCACTCCTTCTAGGAACGTGCCAGGAGATGAGGATCTTTGCCTTTTTTTGGCCAGAAGGTAGGCTGACTTGGCACAGTGGGGCACAGTAGATGTCCTCAGTCTCCCAGGACAACATTTGGAGGGTCTACGGCATCTCCACATCGAGTGGCAGGCTGAAATCCAGCGCAGGTTTGTAACAAATGAAAGCCCCCACCTCGTGCGAGACACAATGAGCAGATGGCCCTTCTTTTGTTCCTAAAGAACAGAAATTCACATGCCAACTAAATGCTAATTTGCCCTTTTGCTGTCTGTCTCCACAGGCTATGTCTATACTACTGAACAGAGCAGGGGCTGTTTTTTGGCTCTGGGGCCAAGCACGGCACCGCTTGCAGCCACACACCTCAGCTCTCCTGCCCTGTGAAACAGGCTGGCCTCATCTCACAGACCTGTGGCAGAGAGTCCCTTGGCTCAGCCATCTACTAAACTGTGTCCTGGCACAGTTTTGGGCCAAAATTACAGCAGGGAGCATGCAAGTAATTAAACGGTCTAGAGGATCACGAGACCACACTCGTGCCTGCATTTAATTCCTCATTTATTTAAGAGGATAGACATAGCCTCAGAGGGAGCGAATGGACATGAACAGCAAAGGGTTTGTCTTCTTGCGAAGAATGAGGGGTGGTAGAGATCTCAATATGGGGACTAAATCTGGGTGCCACTTTTGTTGGTTCAGGTGGACCTTTGTGTTGGAGCCCCTTCAGTGGGCAATCTTCTCTCTGTCTTACCGAGCTCTACACATAGATGAGGAGCTTTGGCCTTGAGAGAAGACTGTGAACCCTGTCAGCCCCACCACGGCTGATTACAGCACTCCCCTCGTCACTCAATATGCCTGACCTAAACGACCACACAAGGAAAAGCATTAATTCAGCTTCTCCTTTTTGTCAGTGCTGCCCATCGGCATCTCGCAAAGGGCCGGTACACATGGATAGGATGGGTTGAACCTGGTTAGGCGAGCAGAAGCACAATGTCTGCCACCGATGCTTTTTATGAGAACTGGATTGCTGCTTTTTCTCTTTCCCTCTCCCTCCTTCCCTTCTTCTCCTTTGCCTTTGCAAAGTGCGACAGCGTGGGGATGAATCGCCTGATTGTGTGCTCCTCTTTCCCCCACCACGCCGCACCAACAGCAGGGTTGGGGGATGGAAAAGGAGCCCAGCTGCTTCTTGTGGGCTGTTCTCTCTCCACCCACCAGGCACTTTAAATCAGACACAAATTGACACCAACTCCTGGCATCCTTTATTGATCGTATTGGCTCACTGTTAGTTTGCTTTGCTTCCATCTTCTATTTTAATATTTCATTTTTTCTTCCAAGCCCACCTTCCTGAAGAGCGTACCTAACAATAACAGCAGTGCTCCGCAGAGTGGAGATGGCTCCTGAGCTGTTCCAGGTACTGATCATCTCCGATTTCTCAAACTTCAAACAAAGCATCATGCCCCAGTAGGGGACAGCAGTCCCTCGAATATTGCATATTTCAGGAATCTTTTCCATCCATAGTGCTCTCTAAGATGCGTTCAACCCCAGGCACACAGTCACGAACATGATGAAATGCCACCACTTTTAGGGTACTGTATATCTGTCATTTATCATCTGATAAGAGAGTTATGTAAGATTTCTCCTCCTGGCATAAGAAATTGAAGTAGCTAAATTTTGACTGCCATATGTGTGACATAGTGGAGGTAAAAACCTACCTCCTGTGTAGCCACAGGTCATCACTGTCTCCAGAGGCTCCACAACAACTTCAATCAAAAGATGGCCGGAGCATCTCTCCAGTTTAGCCTGGAGAAGAGAAGGCTCAGGGGAGACCTTATAGCAGCCTTCCAGTGCCTAAAGGGGGCCTACAGGAAAGATGGGGAGAAACTTCAGCTGGGTCTATTTTGATAGGACGAGGGGTGATGGTTTTAAAATAGAGGAAGGTAGATTCAGACTGGATATAAGGAAAAAATTTTTACACTGAGGGTGGTGGCACACTGGTCCAGGTTGCCCAGAGAGGTGGTGGATGCCCCATCCCTGGAAACATTCCAGGCCAGGTTGGATGAGGCTCTGAGCAACCTGATCTGGTTGGAGATGCCCCTGCTCCTTGCAGGGGGGTTGGACTAGGTGACCTTTAAAGATCCCTTCCAATCCAAACTATGCTATGATTCTATGATTCTATGAAATGTAAAGAGGTGTTCCCACACCCTGGGGAAGTTGGTACCAACAGGTACAGTCCCCATCAGCAATATTTATGATGAATCAAGAGGTAAGGAGCAACTTATGGGTTTCCTCATGCTTAGCTATGGCTTTCCTCATGTTTAGCCATTGTTTGGCTCCTCTCTGCTCTCTGTGTGGCCATGTTTATCAAGGCACTCAGTCCAGCAAGCACCATTCGGCAACTCTCAAATCTTTTGTGGATTTCCGTCTCTGCAATATTCGTTTCTTAGCAACTCTGTTTGCTTTTAGCAAAAACAAAATGTCTCTGCCTGTGGCATGCTATTTTGAGTAGAAACGGTGCTGTTTCAGGTCCATGCTAGTCAGAGGGACCCTAGTGAAAATGGTCCTGTCCGCCTACTCACTTCTAACAGCACTGGGTGAAATTCTCATTTCTTTCCTTGCCGATTCACCTGCCGCAGGGAAAGCATAGCTATCCTGGGCATGGATTGTGGCAAACAGCTAATACTGCAACATTGCTCTTCTACGGTCCTTGCCATTCTGGTGATCTCAAAGCATATTGTATAACTCAGATAATAAAGGTACAAGTCAGTAGCAAATCTTACAGCTGAACAAAGTTTCAGCAAGAAAAAACAACTATGTGCACTTTATTGGAAATGTCTCTGGTCTTGCAAACTTTGATTGAATCCAGCTCTACAAGAAGCTTCCCCAGCACATCCAGCTTAACTGAGAGATGACTGAACTTGGAGGTCCAGCCACAGACTCTGACAACCTTGCAAAAAAATTTCAGCAACAGCAACTTCTACCATTGACCAAAAATGAATGGCAGGAAGGTGAGGGTCACTGTGTCATTACAGGATCCATATTTTTCTTTTTTTATTTTTTTTATTTTCAGTGATAGCAGTGCCAGTTTTATTCCCACCAAAATGACACAAAACGAGTGTCTGTCTAGTGAAGACTGGAACAGCTGGTCGGCTCTACTCACAACCCACCTGTAAATCCTTCTTAAGTTATCAGTAAAGGTAAGGACACACAAACTCATGTAAAACAGAATAAACACATTTTAAGATTATGATTTAGGACTTCTAACTTATGAGAAACTAATACTACTTAAAAAACCAACCAGATCGAAATGCTGCCTCACTTCACAGAGTCAGGAAAGAGCTGGATGAAAAGAGGGCACAGAAAAACAAATGGGAAAACTCCCCCAGCCCTCTCGCGAAAGGCTTTTAGCATCACAGTAGGGGAGACAGATGAACATTAAGTGGGATTTTTGGAAGGAGAAGATCACCTGTGCCTGAAACATATCTACAGATATCAATTCTCCTGCCCATTCCATCATTTCTCTACTTTGCATTCATGGTTTGAGTTTAACTATACACATCACCCTGAACATACCCTACACCTCTGAACAGCTCAGAACTTTTAGGACAGGATAGAGATCTCACCTCACCAAGCAAGTCTACCCCTGGCAGAAGGCTCCCTTATCTTCTCCATCTCTCCATGCCCATGGGAACAGCTGAACCCCTGAGAGATGTTTTGCAGCATTTTATCTATTTTCCAAGTGACTCAAATAATGACAATTTTCTGTATGAATCCAAAAATCTCAAAAAGCTGGTTAAAAGCTGGGGAAGATGAAGAAGGAAAAAAATACTTACATTTTAAAGATCCCTAAATGGCAAAACTATAGATGCAGGATGCAAAAAGAGGAAAGCAGATGACGTAAGATGATCAGCAACTCCAGAGTTAATATCTTGAGGCCATCATATCTCAGGAGGCCTGTGGTAGTTGGTGGAGTTAGAGATTGAATTTGAGCAATGTGGGAACCTACTTGTATATTTTGTAGACATTTTCATAGGAAATAAGTACCATCCGTCTTTGATTATATATCCAAAGTTATTCACTGAATCCAAGAAGCCTCACTGACGTCAGCAGGGCCAGGAATTCATCTCTTTATTCCTAAGCTCAATGCCTGCATATTGTTTTCATGCAGCTGTAAAGACCTCTTTTATGCATCTTCTTGATTTTTCTCTCGCTCATTCATCCTGATTCATCCTCCTCTGCTTGGAGCTCCTTGAATATCCTGTAAGAAACCCACACACTCAAACACATTCTTGCCCAAACCTACATCACAGCATATTTGTCCAAATAATTCTTACTGAAATAAAGTTCCTGCTTTGCAAAATTGCCAAAAGCAATTGTTTTGGTGAATCATAAATACTGCAGAAAGTAAATGTTGGTTCAGGTTGTTTGTTTTTGCCTTTGGCAGATCAAGCTGTAAGAGTATATATATATTGCTCAGGAAACTTGAGATTTTATCAGTAAACAAACTACAATGACAATGGTTATTCTTTAGAAGACCCCTACTTTTGACCTGAGAAAAGACTACATATCCGCGAAGTTATGTCCTAATGTGATCAGGAAAGGCTGCTTCAATCTCAGCCTTAACTGTATCCTCAGATGCATCAAAAGAAGCACGGCCAGAAGGTTGAGGAAGATGATTCTCACCCTCTACTCTGCTATTGTGAGATCCCACCTGTAGTACTGCATCCAGCTCTGGAGCCCCCAACATGAGAAGGACATGGACCAGTTGGAGAGGGTCCAGAGGAGACCACAAAGATGATCATAGGGCTGGGGCACCTCTCCTATGAGCACAGGCTGAGAGAGTTGGGGCTGTTCAGCCTGGACAAAAGAAGGCTCTGGCAAGACCTTATGCAGCCTTCGAGTACCTAAAGGAGGCCTACAGGAAAGACAGGGAGAAAATCATTAGCAGAGCCTGTTGTAATAGGATAAGGAGTAATGATTTTAAAAAAGAAGGAAGCAGATTCAGACTGGACATCAGGAAAAGATTTTTACAATGATGGTGGTGGAACACTGGATCAGGTTTCCCAGAAAGGTGGTAGATGTCTCATCCCTGGAAACATTCAAGGCCATGTTGGACGGGGCACTGAGCAACCTGATGTGGTTGGAGATGTCCCTGCTCCTTGAAGGGGGATTGGACTGGATGGCTTTTGAAGGTCCCTTCCAACACTGAGTGTTCTATGATTCTTTTTGGCATTGATTTGGCGAGGCAGCTTAAGAGTTGCATACATCAAAGAATCTTGACTCCATTGGGCAGTGACCAGATCTTGCAGAGGAAATCTTATCTGGGACAGCAGGATCTCCAGCTCAGTCTCCCCTGCCTGATATGAAGGACTAATGGATACATCTGATATAAGGTGGAGTAGTTTGGCATGTTCTCTGGAAGGTGAATCAGCAGCACATCATGACCTTCTCCCTGCCAGGGATCACCATCACACCAGAAAGGGTGGTGGAATAGATGTGTGCTTGCATCCCTGACTCTCTGCTCAGGATCCTCACCTCACCTGCAAACCTGCTTCTCCAAGCTAAGGAATGACCCAGGGGAAGATTCAGGAGGATCCCAGAGACAGAAAGAGAAGATAAAGTACATCGTGCCACTGCAACTTGTGGGTTAAACTGTAATATAGAAAGATACTCTGCATTTTATCTGAAGCCTGTTGAAAGAAAAGTGCACAAATTGCCCAAGACTTGAGAAAATGGAGATTTTCAGTCTGATAATGTAATGCTTTGACCACTACGTTTTGATATTTATGATGTAGGAAGGACCACCTGGAAGATACTCATAAATACTCTCATACATTTGATGACTAAAAGACAAAGGTATAAATCTGAGCTGTCCACTCAAGGTTTCTCAAACTGTCCATGCAATTTTGTCCAGGCTTTTGGATAAACCACTGTGATATGAAAATCTTAGTGTTTCAGTTACTCCTGCACCAGCAGACAAGCTTTCATGGACACATTTGTGAACCACTGCTGTTCCTATGCCTTTGTGCGGAGGCATAAGTTTCCCTGGACAAATTCATCAGCAGCACTGCTTAGTGAGGACAATGGATGGGAAGATAGAAAATAGACTCCAAAATAGAGATCCAGACCCCAACGCCAGGACCACGTGCCAAAAATTTTGTTATTAAGCCAGAGTCCTTTACTAGAGCTCACTATAGGGCTGTTGCATAGTACTAGTGGAAGATCACTGTCTTCTTAAGTAGATACCAATTAAAAGGTCCTCTAAGCTGTACTTTAATGCAAATAATGCATAAACATAACACTGTCATATTTCATAATATGGTGACTGTAATTCCACTCTTGTTAAAGAGCAATTGCAGCGTAATTATGATAAGTATGTTCTCTGACACACTTTAATACCACAAATACAAGTGTAATATAATTATACTCCATTACAATATATATTAGTGTTGCAATATAATTTTACAATAATGTAATAATATAATTGGTAATTATAAGATGTATTATATGTATTAGTATTTTACATATGTGCACACACACATGCATACACCCCTGATGTCTTGCAAAACAAGTGACTGAATGCTTCACAGTGTGGCTGAGGATAAATGCTGTCAATGTCACTGCAATGGTGTATATTCCATTCAGGTAGCATAGGGACACCAGAGAGCTAACACAAACCACTCACTCATGCAGTTAATGTTCTTATTATATCAACAGAAATAATTATTGATTGAGCAAAAAAAAAAACCTCACAGAGTAATTACATTTTAATTGCAATATAATTCTACTGTAATTACACTTTTTTTTTTCCTATTATTTGCCTTGGCCAATAACAATCAGATTAGCAAGGCATTGTTCTCATAATTTTAAAAGATTGTATTATTGCATAACGTTGCACAGCCTCCCAAGAGAAGAGGATTCATCATTGATCAATTGTTTAAACCTAAACCTGGAATAGTGTTGGAAAATTAACTATCAAGAGCAACATTGCTGAGTAGCCCTCCTGAGCTCTTTATAGCTCTAGTATCTCCAAATCACTGGCACTCGAAAAAATCTGAAAAAAATACTGAATGAAAAGATGAGATGCCAGAAGATGGGTCCTTGCTCTCAGTTTAGCATCTTTTGTCAGCTTTTAAGGGGGGTATTTGAAAATGCTACAGTGTTTAGAGTAGAAAGAGAATATTATTCTAATTCTGCATTTTCTCTTCAAAATCCCACTTGATTCAGGACAGTTACCTATCCAGAATATGAGAAAGGAGGTTATTCATGCTGATCCCACCTTACTCAAGATGCAATGTTATTGAGCACCCCTGGGTCCCTCTGAAGTCAGTGGTGATGGAAGATGTTGTTCCACAGAAACTCTTAAAGAAAGTTATTTTACTTGTCTCAGAAACAAGAAAGGTTTGGAAGACCTCATCAATTATCTCATCATCAACCTAAAAGTGTTTTTGTGTTTAAAGCACTGGGAAGAACAATTAGTATCCTTCCTTCCTCCATTTCCCCTCTTATTTCCTATTCATTAAAAAAAAAAAACCCACAAAAAAACAATTGAATGAAAAGTCGGAAAAGGAATGAAATCCTGTGTGTCTCCCAGATACTCTGGATGATACTGTAGCCATGGCAACAAGCAGTTCAACAGAACTCCTTTACCTTTGATTTTTCCATTTTTATCTTAATGTTTACATGAAATAATGGAATTTTTGTTCCTAGTTCACCTCCTGTATAGGCCAGTTATTACTGGACAAAACACATGGTCCAGCTTCTCATCAGCTATTCTCCCTCTTGTTCATTACTTACATGAGGGCATGACCCAGTCCCAGCTGAAATCAAGTTGACCATGAAGTTTTCATCAGCCATCACTACAAATCCCCCCCCAAAAACCAACAGGAGAGGAGGATGGGGGATGAGTTGGAGACAAATGCTGAACTGATTGAGCAGCGCATAATGGTTAAACACCAAACACTGTGACTCATTGCCACCTCATGCCCTAGAGGATAAATGTTCTGGTGGATCCTAGAAGGGATTAAACAGGTTCATAGAGGCCCAGTCCATCCATGGTTACAGAATATATTTGTTCAAATACAGTTTTCCCAACAGAAAAAAAAAAAAAAGTCTTTAATTCACTGACTGCTGGACGTAAGTGTACATCAAAGATGGCATTACTTTACGCTTACTCCTTTTCACTTTATTCTTCTCATAGGCATCTGATATTGGCACCAGCTCCATAAACCATTGGTCTCAACCAGCATGGATGTTAAGAAGGTTTTGTACTCAAAGTCACACCCAGCCTTCAAACTCCCCCTCGGTCCTGGTGAACAACGGTGTTGCAAGGTGAGGAGTGATGATACCAAGAGAGGGGCTGAGCAGGGGAGCCTGGACCAGCATTCGGCAGAGCCTCCAGCCTGGTCTCCAAGTTCAGGAAGGATCTCTGGTGAGATCCCATGTCTGATAAATGCAGGGCAGGCCCTGGCCAAATGGTATAGTAAACCATGACACTGTGCAGATCGTGGGCTGCTCATCTGACAGTCTCTCTTAGTCTGGAGCCACCGAGTAGTCTCTCCAGAGCTGGGAATGGTTTATGAAATTTCACGGCATTCCAGGGAAACCTGAGGCAAGCGCAACAGCGTAGGCAATGAGCTCAGAGTCATGGCCCCATGCCTGCCACTGCAGAGGTACTGAAGCCTGATGTCTTGCTTGGGTTTCTTTGTGAAAAAAAAGAGCTAATTTCAGCCCAATACTGAAAGTGACAGTTCAGGGTGGTGAGACCATACCCCACAGGCACCAGATGCACCCAGATTCTCCAGGAAAACAGGGTTCCTCTCGACTATGAGGAATAAGTTCAGCAAAAGAACCGGAGGCTTTTTTGTTTGGTGGGTTATTTTATAGTGTGTTGTTTTACCAATAAACCCCACAGGAGACACTGAGAGGGAGCTTGGTGTCTGCTGCTTTGATTTTTGCCGTTTCTCACCTTGCCCAGCAGAAGCACTACAGACACATGAAGAAAAAGAACCCTTAACTTGCCTTGCGGCTCCATCTCTGCCTTCTCTCCTGGAACATGCAGGCAGACTGCAGCAGCTATGAGAGAGGGGCCAAGTGTTTTCGTGCTTCTCCCTAGAGCCAGGAGACTGTGGCAGAGTCAGACTCTGTGCTAGGGCTTGGGCTCGCAACCAGCGCTGACACTGCATTGCAGCACTAGGGAAAGTGTGGAGGGAGGAAAGTCGGCGTGCACCCTGCGGGGAAAACAGCACAGGCAAGATCCTTCTGCCCCTCTCTGGTGGGAAACCTTGTCAAAGGGGGCTATGGTCCCATAGCACCTTGTCACAGGAAGACACAGAGAGAAGTAGAGCACTGGTATGTGGAAAAAGAAAATAAAAATTAAAATAAAACTCACAACTCCCCCCCCCAAAATCCCAAATGTATAAAGCATAAACCTAGCTGAGCTGGCACTTCTGTTTCCTTCCACAGACTCTGTGCTGCCAGTCTAACCCACTACTTTATTGAGTGCTCTGGGATATTCAGAGTGTGAGGCTGCGCTCTTAGAAAATACACCGCTGTCCTACAGTCAATTCCATTCCTGCTCAATGGAAAGCAGATCAAGCTATTACAAAGAAAGCCCTGCCAGAACCAATAATGGTACAAGGCATGGCGTTATGCTAAGATGCTGCTTCAATAAATTATCAGCTAAGAAGGGCCCTGGATCCTTTAATACTCTGCGGATTCGTGGCTGCACAAACCTATGTGTGTATACAGATAAATGCAGTTAAATAGATATACTGTATGCTGTTGTCAGAGGATTCTCTGAGTAACAAGGAATGGCACATTTAAAACTCTACAGTTAAAACTGGTACTTACTGACCCATCTCCAGAGAGGAAAAAAGGTACATTTTAGGGACATGGTAGCTAAAGAAGGGGGAATTCTACACATCAACACCCCTAATACTATGTTTATGTAAAGGACAATCTTTGCTGTGGATCCTTGGGACTCATTTACGCTGTCAGGTCATGGTATATGCTGAAAGCAACCTCCACAAGAGGAAATCAAAGGCTGGCTGGTGGGAGGAAGGAGATTTGTCAAGACTGCAGACAGAAACCAGAGAAAAAATCAGGAAGTAACTTTCATCTCTGAGAGGAAAAAGTCATTTAGTTGTATGCACTTGAAGAAGGACTGGAAGAATGGGTTGAGAACAGGTCCACTAAGAAATGTCAGAGGGACTTCTTTCCCCTCAGCACATGGTTAATGCTAAGGACTCAATGCCATGAGCCTTCCTGAAGGCCTTGAGGAGTCCTTCTACAGGGAGTGAGTTTTTTCCAAGAGTCTAGGTAGTCAGTTTCAGGAATCATAGCAGGGTTGATTACCAAAGAAGAAATCTCAGATTTTCCTGATGGCCAGACCCTTCTGAGTGTCCTGAGCTGGGCCATCTGGTGAGCTGAGGCTTCTGTTATTGAGGCATCCCTGAATCCTTCGTGACACTAAAAGCAGTTCAGTGGGAATCTGTGAGATACTTTCCTCCTTACCTAAAGAGATCCAGCTTTCATCTCAGAACTGGGGCAAGAAATCAGTTAAAAATTTCCTCTAAGATCTCAAGGGTACTGCAACTGTTTACAATATCCATCATTGTGTTTACACATCACTCATCCCTTTAAAATGTCCAGTATATCTTTAGTGAACTAAGCTGTCAAGGCCATGTATTTTACTGTTACATCTGAAAATATTCAAGCAAGGCAGGCTAGGAAACAAGGAGAAGGCAAGGTAGCTGTGAAAAAATGACTGAATATTAAGTTGAAGAAAAAGAACTTCACCTTCCCAAACATTATCCTCACTTTTCTTCCTTCCTCAGTGGACTCCCAGCTGAACTACCGATCAGCCTCGACTCATTGCCTAGCTGATGAACTTTGAAAGATTGCAGCCCCAAGCAGTTATCTTCCAGGGACTTTCCTTGGATTTCTCTGCACAGCCTCTAATCGAATATGAAGCTTTTTTTGGGATGCATTATCACAAATGACGCTCTGCAGAAACGAACTGTGTTGTGGCGTCTGCTGCGTGCAGACTTAAGTCCTCCCTCCTTTCCTAGTTGTTGTTACTATTATTATTATGGGTTTCATAATAACATGACTTGGAGGGTCATAATTTGGCCGGGAGACACAAACTCTAAAAATGATATGTTCTTCCTTTCCACGTCTCCCTTGCCAGCAATAGGATGTTGACATTATTTAATTCCTGGGGAGGAAAGAAGAGTGGGGGCAGGCAGTGAGGACAATGTGATAGTGGAATTGAATTCCCAGATCTTGAGCTGGAACAGAATTTGCCATCACTAGTGTTTGTAAAATGAAACACTGCTGGCACTTTTGTTTAATACTGGAGCTTGCATGAATTATGGGGGTTTTTGCTTGTTGGCTAGCTTCTTCCTGAGAATCCAGCTTTACCAAAAATGAAGGGAGTTGCTTTTGCAGTGCTGGAGAGATGCAGGTTTTTCTTCTGGGGAGAACCTGTTTACAGCAAGATCTATTTTCCTGGGAAAGCCGAGATAGAACAGCTCAACTTCTTTGTGTCCTGGAGAAGTGCCATGGTGGGAAGTTGGCTCAAGGGAGCTTGGAATGAAAAATGTGGAGTTTCAGAGTTTCATTTCTAGAGGACTGGCTTGATTCCTGTTTGGACCAATGAGGAAAAAAAAAAAAAAAAAAAAAAAAGGAGGTTTCTGTTTGGATCAGTCATGAGAAAAGCAAATATCTTTTTCATGTCTCCCTGACTTTGTGGTCTTTCCTCAGTTCCTGACCAAGTTGGTGCTTGCACCTCAGAAACTCAAGGGCAAACAAGTACTAACAAGTTTATTTATTATATTCTTCAGTGAAACTGAGAGACTTCTCCTCTGCCATCAGAGATCTGGTCTGGAAGACACTACTCTCAGGAACGATAGATGGAGTCCAGCTTTATTTAGCTTATGTATTTTAATCTCCTCAGCTTTCAGTCCCACACCTTTTATAGGCATGAAATTAAGCTTCCAAGCAAAGATCTGCTGGTGCAAACCAGATAAACTCTATCGTATCAGTCAAGCAACGTAATTTCAAATTAACTCATTATTTTTTAACAAGGGATCAGAGAGATAAAGTTTCCTTTCTTAAGTAAGACAATACCTCTCTTTGGCAATTCAAGGAAGGAACAAAAAAAACAACCATGCTCCAGCATCCTAGATAGCTCTTGGTCCCTGCAAAAGAAACAGCTTGGCTTGATGCTCATACAACACCAATGAACCAGGCAAAGAGTGCTCTGGAGAGCCCTGCCTCACACCCCCTGGGATTTAACAGCAGTGATTGCTCGGTGCAATAATCCTAAAAAAGAGCTGGTCATTTTCCAACAGCTAATGACAAGTTTGTTAGTTAATGGCCCAGATCAAAGCCAAGGGCAATTAATGATCTAACAAACCAGTCGATAAACTGGTGATGAAGATCAATTATAATCTGTATCAACAGCCTCCATCAAAGAACAATTTTTATTAGTCTTTTCTTCCATTTGCAGGGTCCAGGACAAGCAAGGGGCTATTTCAAGATATTGTTTGCTCCTCAGAAATCAATAACAAATTAGCATCTGGAGTCTATTCTGAAAAAAAAAAAAAAAAAGTACATATGCCAGAAAACAAACCCTCTAAGAAACATTTTACCTAGAAAATAAATGACCCAATACATAATGGGATTTGCTTTAGACTTAGCTTTTCAACGGCTTGTTCAAGGGAACTCTTCTTTTTCTTTCTTTAAAACTTTTACCAAAAAAATATACAATGTTGAGGAAAAGCACACGTAAGTAGAAGCCCATTTCCTGAGGTGTGATATGAATGACCAGAGTGAGCTCTTTTGCTATGACAGGGAAAAGATTTGTTCGAAAGAAGCATGTATAACGTAGGGATGTTATTTTAGGAACTAGAGAGTTCAAAATCAACTTCCCAGGTCCTTAAACAACCCAGGGCTGGAAGAACAACATTGAATCATAGATAACACAGGGAGAGATCAAATCCATTTTCCTGCCTCTAGAGATATTTTACAGTGCAGAAAGCATCCCTGAAAAACGACCTTCCGATCTGCTTTTAGAAGCTTCCCAACCCAAACATCCCAGTGTGTCCTTACCCATCTCTCTAGGAAAAGCTCTGCCATGTTTAATTTAGACATCCTGCAATCTAAGGAAATGCCTTTTTGTCCTGTAGATTGAGACCAACCTTATTTCCTTTCTTTATCATAATTCCTCTTGTAACCCCACACCAGGCATAACAGCTTCATGTCTCCCTTTGTTCTACTTTTCTGCAGCTGAAAAAATTCAATTTATGTATGTATGTATGTACGTATGTATGTATTTATTTATTTATTTTTCAAGATCAATACTGTCTTAATCTAAACTTTGAAAGCACCATCTCATAGCAGAGCTGATGAGAAAAACGCCCTACCTGAAAAGCCTAGTAATCTATTTCCAGTAGTGCCAACAGGAGACACTATTTAGGGAGAGCACATGCTTTTGACCTCTCTCTCCTATTCAGAATCTAGAACTGCTGGTTCAGAGGCATTTCAATATCCACCTGGTTTCATCACCAGCCAACTTCTTTAGAAGATACCATTGGACATCTTACTGCTGTGGTCTGCACTGATGTATTCAGCTCAAAAGAGAGTGCCAAAATATCACTCAGGAGCTTTGGGAACTGTTGGAGCCAGGGACTGACCTCCTCTGTCTCCTTTACCTATTTAACCATTTATATGTCACCTAAAGTATCTTTTTCCTACTACTCCTTCTTTCCAGAAATATTTACTGCAGTGGATACCAATCTCTTTCACTATGGGAAAAATGGAGACAAAAATATGGGCATAGGGAATTGGGTGGGAGAAAGTGGTGATACAAGCAGATGATAGTTTTGAGGTCAGTACGCAGAGTTAAAAGGCTGTTAAAATATGTGTGCGTGTGCAGTAGGAGTGGGGTAAAATAAAGTCTGTAGGAAAACAACTGCAGCTGATGTCCTGTTGTCCTAGGATGAGATACCTGCATTGTGCTAAGGCTTATGTGTGAGCTCCCTGCTAAAAGTATGAAAGGCTTTAACTGCGAGAGCCAGCACATACACAAGTTTTACTAAGAGTTTTAATAGTAAGTTTACTAGAGGCACACAGGCAGAAAGAGTGGTAGAAGAATGCAAGTCCTCAAACAGTCAAAAGAGAATGATAACAACCTTTTAAAAGTGATTTAGCTCACCAAAGAGCTACACCACTTTGGCCTTATGAGCAGATGATGATGGTGGTTTCAAGGTCTGGTTTTCATTTCATGCCTGGTTGCGCCACCAGCTTCCGTCTTTAGGGGCAGCAATGGATACAGTGCATTGGTGCAGTCTGCATCAATGGCATCAGCCCAGCCTAGCTCTGATTACTTGAACTGCACCGGTGTAAATCATCTCTCATCCCCCCCTACAACATTGTGAGTCACTGATCCTGGCACTTGGCTATCTTGGCAGGTCTCCCAGAATTAGTTGCATGGTGCTCAGCAGTCAGAGCATACTTTCAATGGGATTTGTGGGCAGAGGTATATTGACTTCTCTATGCCTTGGTTTCCTCATCTGTGGAACAAAGCTAATAACCCTTACCCATTCCTTAAAATAAGAAAGGAAAGCCTTCATAAAAAAAAACTTAGGCAACTCTTGTTTATATAATGCTTTGTGATCCCATTGCAGAGAGAACTCTAGAAGAGAAAAGTCAAGTTATTATGAATACTCTGAAAAGTCTCTCCTCCACACACTATTAATTGGTTCACACTGCCTTAATCTCTCAACTCAGCTGAGCATCTGCTTACTCAGAATGAGCCCTGAGGATGGGAAGCCCAATTCACATTCTACTTGCAACCTGCAAGGTGAGGCAGTGATCTTATTCCCCAGCTGGAGCTGACTAGAGGGCATTGTTTTGTTTCCTTTTATAAACACTGAGATGTCCTGCTAAGATTGTCCCTACTTGTCTTACTCCTTCATTCCCTGACGATGAATTTGACTTCATTTCCTATTCTTCTTCCACTGATTTGCAAACCTTTATAGTAGAGCAGCTACTACTGCTGCCAAACTTTTTTAATGTCAAGTTCCCCTCCATCAGCACTCCATCTAATCTTTATTAATTAACTAGTTAATAACCTCCAATTATTCTGTAAATAAATGAACGGCTGAGCTGCCTCTGTGTAGTGCTCTCCTCCTGCCAAGCGGCACGGTACCAAATTCACCAATTCACAGTCTTTGCAATAGATATTTTGATAGAACAAAATTTGTTCCCTGGGATGAACTTTTTGCCCTTGCCCCAAAAATGGCCCATTTTGAATGTTTTGAGTACAACAGAGTAGGATTACAACAGGAATCCCAACAGTCTCACAACAGTGCTCCTCACCTCCACAGGCACCTTTCTAGCATCACAACTTTTGGGGTAGACCTGCAGAAGTGTTGTGATCTATGCTGTGACATCAAATTTGTGATGGGTGGCCATCAGCTTTTCTGTTTTGGACACATGTAGTCTCAGTGGGTCAAAGCCTAGCCTCATCTGTACCACCACAAAGAGGGTGGCCAAAGAAATGCGAATGGGATGGATATTTCTCTTCAAAACAAGATAAAGGATTGGAAACGGTGTTGAAAGGTAGAAGATCAGAGCCCATCCTTGATCCCTAGATATGTGATTTCCTGGGTGCTCTCAGGTAAGTCACTTAGTTCTGTGCCTTGGCTGCTCTGTGTGTTAAAAAATGCACTGTGGGGTATTGAGTCTTCCTTAGAGTGTCTCAAGCAATGCTTTGAAGTCTCAAATGAAAAGCTCTGCAGGAGGGAGCAGCTTTTACTAGCAGAATCACACCAGCTTCACACAGATGTGAGTGGGTCTGTAAAGTCTCAACTTTCTCCATTATCTGTCCTCACAGTAGCAATGTTACGGTGCCCTCCTGCTCTGTCACATAAGCCACTTGCCTGAAGGTCCCCAATGCAGATAAGATCAGACTCCTAACACTCAACACAGGCACGGAGTAGTGCAACTTTACAGATGAGAGCACGAATATAGAGAAGCGTTGAGGTGGGCTCATTGTTGACCTGGCTTCTAGACGAGCCAGTCTTTGATCCTGTTTATTGAGATATTGGTCATCCTCTTGTACATATATGGTCGAGGTTCTACCTATTCTGCAGAGAAGGGAGATACTCCCCAATCTCAGTTTCTGATATTGTTCTCTATGACACACCAGCAAAGTGACTACTGCTTTCATTGACAGAAGATCAGTCTTGTTCTGTTCGGGGCTCACTTCTCTCCCAATAGACCCCCAAAATTAATAGCAAAATTCTCACTGATTTTAGGAAAGAACACATCATGGCATTAATTTCTTACTTTCCCTCTCCAGAAGAAACCATTTACTCCTCTCTCTCTGGAACAGTTGGAGAAATTTTTCACCACTGCACTGATGGAGGAAACGACTCTGCTTAATAGAAGCAGATGGAAAAAATATGGGGTCATTTGGTCACAAATGAAAACCTTGCCTGTTCTAGTAGTTTAATGCAGAGTTTGCCTAGCCCCCTCTATGATTAGATTATTACTTATTCACTTATTCATCTATTTAATCATATCAAAGGAGGGTGCCCTACATGACCCTTCTGGGTACTTGCTGATTCCTTTGTTCTTTTATTCTACTTTTAACTGAGATTATTTCCATACAGGTTCCTTTCATAATGAGCCTTGAATTATTTTACTTTATCATCCATAAGGTGTTCTATGGTATGCTGGTGTGTCCCTGTCTATCTGAGCTATTCCTGCAGGACATATTACTCTTAAGTGACTCACAAGAATCAGCCATTCACAGAGGCCTGGATTTTAAGGCTGGTTGTACTCTTTCTTACCTCCTGAATGGTGATGGCCTTAGACATTACACTCTTCCTCAGCTTTTGGCTGTTAAAGTGTGTCTTTTAGAACCAATATGAATTCAATCAAGAGGTGCAAAACTTGTTAGGGCACTAAGCCACAGGACACCTGGATTCTCCTCATAGCTCTGACAGTTTTTTTTTTATGTGGAGTCTAATTACAAAATCTTTTTTTTTTTTTTTTAACTTTACCTGAACTTCCTTACCCATAAATTGGGGGTTTCTCTGTTGAAGTGTGAGGGTTTTTTTTCTCTAAAGGTGAAACTAGTTGTGTAAGAGAGAAGGATCATGCCAATATGAAAGCCTGCACAGGACACACAGTTTACTGATTTCTTATGAACAGCTATTATATTTTTTAAAAAAATTGAAACCTTGTTTCCTGGTGGCATCTGCCTAGTTTAACTAGGAGTCATTACATACAATAAGGCTTCCTCTGTCACAATAGCCCTGGAGCTAATTTTGCTCTCAGTAGCTGGTTTGTTTTGGATTTCCTTTGTGAAGAATGTTGATAAACACACTGATGTTGTGAGTTGTTGCTAAAGAGACCAAGGTCACTGTCTTCCCAAGTTTCGCTAATGTGCAAGTAGAGGAAGCTGGGAGGGAGAATAAATGACCCAAACTGTCCAAAGAGAGTATTCCATGCCATTAATGTCATGCTCAGTACTTAAGTGGGGAGCGAGCCGGTGAGTGCTCTCTTTTTTCCTCTTTCACTGTTCGGAATCACTCCAGGACCGTTTACAGTTTCTTTTTCATTCCATGATTGCTGCTCGGGATAGGCTGTATCGGTCATCGGGTCGTCGGATGGTGAGAAATTGTGCATCATTCATTGTTTTTGGGTTTTGTTTTGTTTTGGTTTGGTTTTTTTAAAAAATAATAATTATTATTATTTTCCTCTTAGTATTATTGTCATTATTATATATAATTATCTTTTCTTTTTCTATCCCAGTAAACTGCCTTCATCTGAACCCACAAATTTTATCTTCTTCCTGCTTGTCTCCCCTGTCCCCTGGGGAGTGGGAGGGTGATTGAGCAGCTATGTGGTACCTGATTGCGGATTGTAGCTAAACAATGACAACAACACATCCAACAGATAGTAATATTAATATTATCTTACTTTAAACGATATGTAGGGAATAAGGTGAATCGCTTTTGGCTGTATTGTTTAGTCAGTAGCAGAGTTAGAAGGAAAATCCTGGGGCTCTTATCACAACTTTTATGGTTGAACCATCAGACCGCATCCCTATATGATGGGTTATTTGTAGTGTTACTTAGCTTTCCTTAGCAATGGGACTGCATTGCATAACTTCTTCAGCTTTTTCTTTGCGTCACCTCCCTTATATCAAGATGGATGCCTAACTATGTCTATAAAATCAGAGGAACCTTTCAAAACAGCGACCAAATACTGAAGCTTAATATTAATCTGCAATAGTACTGCTGCATGTCTTGTTAATAAAAGGTACAGTAATCAAAACTCCTTTTTGACTTCAACTAACTAACCAGTCATAAACGCTCAGTTTAATCCAAGCACAACAAAAAACAAAACTCAGAAAGGTGACTCAGATCCCGAGCCACGTGAAATATAAAAAGTTGCGTGTTCAGCTTTGGTCCAGAACACTGAAGTATGGACTGAGACACTTTCACATGACTGGCAGCTGAAAGCTGTGCTCTAAGAGGAGAGCCTGGGAAGAAAACATGCTCAAAGAAATTCCAAGAAAGCAATGAGGCATTTGAAATGCAGTTATCCTGCCTCATCTCCCAGGCCAAAGGTTGCTACCATTAAGATTTCATCCAACAAAGGAGCTGTGATCTGCAGCAATCTGCATGGCCTTGGAAGGGAACAAACTGGCTACAGGAGGAAAGAGTTGGAAAATGTGCCACGCACCTAAATGGCATTCATGGCACTAAACTGCAGCAGGCCTGGCTCTGGGAAAAGCTGATTAATAAACGCTACAGCACTTTCTCAAAAATCTATTGCTTTTATGGTGTTGCATGAACTATATGAGTCACAAAACACCAAAATGTCCAGGTGCAAGAATACTAGAGGCATGGAGTAGTGTTAGCATCCCATGTTGGCACATGGTGAATCAACATATCAAGTGTGTATGCAGCCATGTTTTCAACTTCTCCATCCACAGTGACCACACCAACCTACTCCTAGAAGATTCCTGACCTCAATTTTCATATATATTTGGAAGTAGAGTTTCAGGTCTTTCTTGGTTGCCTAGGTACATTGAACCAGGGTGGGCCAAGCTTCGCCAGCAGCTATTTACTTGCTCAGGTCCTTCCAAGTATGGTGCACACACTGAAGCTTAGACTAAAGTTTGGCTAACAGTCAGAAAGATTATCTCTGCTCTTCATCTCACAGACAATGATACTGCACAATGGTATGTACCCTAACATCTTGCAAAACTGCTCGTTTAAAGAGTCTGATTAGATCAAAAGCTGGGCATGTATGAGAGCTACAGAGCTTTCTCAGCACTCACTTCCCAATACTAGGGTCTGAGACTAATGGATATAGGCAGTAGGTGCCCTATTCCCTAACTTTATCTATTTTCAAGGTAGATACTTTCATAAAAGCAAGTCTGCAGGCTACCCAAATAGTCAGCAGTAATCTAGACAACGTAGTCAATGAAGAGTAGGACATGACTCATCAGATGAAAGGTACATACCTCCCCATTGACTCCACAAATGTATCACAGTCATGACTACCCTGGCAAAACCATGTGATTCCTGGACATTTGAGATATACAGGAACTCCAGAAAGAAATAATAATACAATTTCAACTGGGATTTAACTGGAAAACAAGCAGTGTGTACTCACTCAGTATTTGACCAATGCAGAAGGTGACTGTCCATCGTGTTAGACAGAGATAGTCATCAGAGTTTGTTCTGTAGTGGTCAAAAAATCAAAGGGCAAAACTAGTAAGCAGATAGAGGAGCTGAGTTAGAGAGACTACAAATTCAGCCAAAAGTAGAAGGAATAGCCGCCTACAAATAGCTGCCTGGTAGGTGGCAAAAAATCCCTAAGACTGATATTCTTCACAGAAGCTAGGTCCACTACTTTACGGGCCAGACCCGGTGTGTGCTGTCAGATGTGATCACAAGCACAATGTTTTTCCAGATCAATTGTAATTTTAACACCTTCAACAGGATGAGGAATGAACTTGCCTCTTTGCATTGTGTTCATTCATAACACAGGATCAGAAACACACAAATAACATTCACGTCATGCTGTGTTTTTGATGGACCCAGAGCCAAGCAGTGGTTAGGCAAAAGCTGATCAGAAGTCTGAACAGTGATTAAGGTGCAAGTTTATAAAAGAAATTGGCAGATTATGAAAGGAAATTGTCAGGTGATGCAGTCATGAAAGGCAAACAAATAAAAACAAATTCAGGGAACAGCAATTTTTTTCTGAAGGCAGAAGAATCAACATGTCTAAGAGGAAAGTGAAGGGAGTGTACAAATGAAAGAGAGGAGATGTACAGATGAAAGAGAGGAGACAAGACTCTGTATTTCCATTCTGAGGAGAAAAAAACAAGTTAGAGACCAGACAGTCCAATGAGATACTTTATTACTTCAGGTTTCCAGCAATTTGTTGTTGTCTATTTTTCTTCTTATTTTACAAAAGTACTGAATCTATCTCCAGTGTACACTGTCCATTACACAGAGTAAAAAGCAGTTTTCCAAGACCAATATGATCCAGATTGCAGCAGGAGCAATGAGTCAAATAGGGAAATATTTCTCATCTGCTGCTACCTTTTCCAAAAAAAACCCCAGTCATCTGAATGTGTTAATCTGGACATAAAACCATTACAGCATTCAGTGACTGGGATCCTAGAAGAAAATGGGGTCAGAAACTCAACCTTTCCAAAGATCGAAGCCTAATACTATGCCTCTTAACAAGATGGGTGAACAGATTACGTTATCATAGTGGACAACACGTGAAGGTGGGAACAGCTCTCTGATATTATCCTCAAAAGTGATATCATTCCAGCTCACTTATGCAGTCTCTTCACTTTGTCTTCAAACACAGGGGAAGAAGGAAAAAAAAAACAGAAAAACTCAGGACATCACATACATAATGGGGTTTTAAATCCTGTCATTGTGGGAGGTACCAAACATCTCATCTCAGGTTTCACTTGGTGGAAAATAGGAAAAGCAACAAGAAAAACTTACTGTGCTCGTAAATATTTATGATGTAGCATAGAAAATGGTGGGGGATTGGTTGAAGGAGAATTAGCTCTTATTTTCACACTTCCTACTGTAGTCACACTAAACTTGTCAGATCTCCATTGCACTGGACTATTCTCATTACAAGGAAAGCCCTAGGAGATGGAGTCAAGATGATCAGGATGATCAAGGACCTGCCTTTCTCTGGTCTATAAGATTAATTGGCTGCTGTTCCTCAAGTGAAGAATGAATACCTCTTACGTGTCAATCTCAGGTCTGAACGAGCTGTTGCAATTTAAAAACTGAGGTTCCTCCTGAGTGGAAAAAGGGAAACATAACCCTCATTTTTCAAAAGGGAAACAAGGAAGGCCCAGGGAACTACAGGATGGTCAGTCTCACCTCTGTGGCTGGCGAGGTCAAGGAACAGATCCTCCTGAAAACTACGCTAAGACACATGAAAAATAAGGACGTGGTTGGTGACAGCAACTAAGGGCAAATCATGCCTAATCAATTTGGTGGCCTTCTATGATGGAGTTACAGCATCGGTGGACAAGGGAAAACAAACCAATGTCATCTACCCGAACTTGTGCAAAGCATTTGACACTGTCCCACATGACATCCATCCTCTAAGCTGGAAAGACATAGATTTGACAGATGGATCACTCAGTGAATAAGGAATTGGCTGGATGGACAAACTCTAAGAGTTGTGGTCAACAGCTCAATGTCCAAGTGGAGATTGGTGACGCGTGGCGTTCCTCAGGGGTCAATATTGGGCCCAGCCCTGGTTAACATCTTTGCCAACGATACAGACAGAGGGAGAGAGTGCACCCTCAGCAAGTTCGCCGATGACACCAAGCTGTGTGGTGCGGTCAACAGGCTGGAGGGGAGGGATGTCATCCAGAGGAACCTGGACAGGCTGGACAGGTGGGCCCGTGCCAACTTCATGAAGTTCAACCAGGCAAAGTGCAAGGTCCTGCACCTGGATCGTAGCAATCCCAAGCACAAATACAGGCTGGGCGGAGAATGGATTGAGACCAACCCTGAGAAGAAGGATTTGGGAGTGCTTGTGGATGAGAAGCTCAACATGAGAAGGCAACGTGCGTTTACAGCCCAGAAAGACAACCGCTTCCTGAGCTGCATCAAGAGGAGCGTGGCCAGCAGATCAAGGGAGGTGATTCTGCCCCTCTACTCCGCTCTCATGAGACCCCACCTGGAGTACTGCGTCCAGTTCTGGAGCCGCCAACATAAAAAGGACATGGACCTGTTGAGGCAAGTCCAGACAAGGGCCATGAAGATGATGAGAGGGCTGGGGTACCTCTCCTGTGAGGACAGGCTGAGAGAGCTGGGGCTGTTCATCCTGGAGAAGAGGAGGCTCCAGGGAGACCTTATAGTGGCCTTCCAGTATCTCAAGGGGGCCTACAAGAAAGATGGGGAGAAACTCTTTAGCAGGGCTTGTTATGATAGGATGAGGGGTAATGGTTATAAACGAGAGGGAGGTAGATTCAGATTAGACATCAGGAGTAAATTTTTATGCTGAGGGTGGTGGAACACTGGAACAGCTTGCCCAGGGAGGTGGTAGATGCCCCATCCCTGGAAACATTCAAGGCCAGGTTGGACGGGGCTCTGAGCAACCTGGTGTGGTTGGAGATGTCCCTGCTCCTTGCAGGGGGGTTGGACTAGAGGACCTTTGAAGGTCCCTTCCAACTCAAACTACTGTATGAGTCTGTGATTCTAGAAGAGTGTTCACAACCTCTCCATGAAAGAAGCAGAGCTATTTCCAATATGTTCCAGACTGGGGCTCCAGGCACAGAGACATGGAACAAGTTTTTCAGGGTTACATAGAGATCTCGAAAGTGAGTTGCAGTTTCCTGCTCTGTATGCCAACCATTTTCCTATGGGACCCCTGAAACCCTTCTTTAGAGGATGTTCTCTCTTTGCAAGCTCAAAGAGTGAAACAGTGAGCGGAAATGACTGGGAACACAGGCACACAGCTTCAGGCTCTTTTTGCACAGAAAATACTCAATCGACTGTTGTCTCTGGATACCTAACCAATTAATGCAACAACCAAAGAAATTAAATACATTATCTTAGTTTAGGGGGGGAAAAAAGCCAACAGCTGTTACTTCAAGAAAGAAAATTGTAATAGTCCAGGAACACATTTCTTAGACTCCTGTAAGGCCCTCTTTTACAGCAACTATCCTAGGTATAAAAAAAAAAGAAATTTTTTCTACCCTGGGTAGAAGGGCATATCAGCCCTCCAGCTTCACTATTACGTCATTTAATGCCTGTTGCCTAGATTAATAGGCATCTCAATCGAAAATACTTTTTGGAGCAGAACTTGGCTGCAGCTGCTTTCCTTTCTGGGGATCCCCTACGGTGCTCTATAAAGCAGTAGATTAAATACTGATGGAGCAGTGCTGGGAAATAGCAATTGTAACCATGGTGATTGTTCACATTTATGCCTGGACATTAGATCCTGGCATCTGAGTGAGGGAATATTAGTCGAGACGCTGGGGTCATACTTTGGTGTAACAGGACTCATATTTAGAAGGTGTATATACAGCAGCAAACACCTTCAGAGTGCTAAAGGCACGTTAATTACACTTTCTGTGACAGTCTATAGTCTTGGTGGAGATATATACACTGATGATACATTCTAGGCTTGAAAATCCAGATGTTAATTTGATTTATTAATGGCAGAATTATTTCTCTTTAAACATAACCATTCTAGGATGTTCAATATGTTCAATAAGGGCTTGGATCAACATTGCTTTTCTTCATTCCCCTGCAGATACCTAGCAAACTCATATTTGTTTACAGAGACAGTCCCAGGTGAGAAGGTTTTAAAGAAAAAAAATGCCAACCTGTCTTTCTTCCCTTGCCCCCCATACAAAGCCACTTGGGATAGGAGCTTTTCATGTATAGGCAGCATTGGTAAATCACTGATTCTTGTGAAGCACAAAAAGCTCAGTAGAAACTTGAACATGGGCAGTAACTTGAACATGGGCAATCTCGTGACTGTGTGTACCCATGCTCTCCTATCCCAGGAGTTAAGTCCAATGCTATGTGACCATGAGGTTGACGGGAAGCAGTATAACCCTCTCATGATGCCAAAGCTGAAGTCAGCAAGAGCGTTCTGCACTGTGGGAGGCCGCCCAGCGTGAGCTTTATTGCTGCCCCTCCTGTGAGATGCTGCACTGATGTATGCCTTGGTCTGCCTTGCAGAGAGGCCAGGTTCATTACACCTAGGGTTGATCTGCTAGTTAGGTCTGGGGATGAAGGTGAGTCAACATCTGTGATCTTCTCTGCTGCATCTATCCTTGACCAGACATATTCAATTCTTCACTCGTTACTTGCGATGTGGCTGATACCTGACTCCTATGAGCACCATCAGCCTGAAGTGGTGTGAGGTAGTCTTGCTGTGATCGATGCATGGTGGATTAACAGGTGTTTCCAACCATACCCCCATCCCTGGTCTACCAAGTCCTTCCTACTGTGTGCAATCAGAGCCCAGAATAGTCCTCCAAAGGGCACTACAGTAAAGATCTCGAGGTAAAATTGCCTAACACAAGTCTTCTCTATTTTCTTGCAACTAGTATCACAGAGTGGTTCTTAAAACACTGCAGCATCCTGGGCTTGGACAGTAATCTCAGATACCCTGGGAACAAAAATGTACTAAGAATATACAGCCCCACGTGTTTACCCTCAAGCTAAGAACGGCCAGAAGATGTTCGCTGCCTCTTCCAAACCACCATCACTTCTTGCATGGGATGGCCACCAATCCCTACCTGCTGCCATCCCAGAAACAAGAAGTTTGAAGCCAAGTAGCTGTGAAGGAGAGGAATACAATAGCTCATGTGAATCTGAGAACAGATCTAACGCTATACTGGGGCTTGCTAATGCCTTATAAATGTCAACCTTGTCTGCTTTCAAGTAGGAAGGGAGAATAGAGCAAAGGCTACTTGCACTCTGAGTTACTTGAGTCTGACTAATGCTGCCAGAGCTGGGTCTGGTGGACTGCTGATAAAAATGTAACTCAACATCTTTAAACACCTCTCTCTGTCTCCCTAGAGAAAAATGGGATCTGAAGCCCTTAGGGATGATGTGAAACGACAGCGGAGGCATCCCAGAGGGATGTGCAGCCAGAGGCTTGTAAGTGAAAGAATCAGAGAAAAGTTGTGATGCTCAATGGAAACGTAATTCTCGGGGGTGTAGCAAGCTTGGCTAAACAGCTTTTCACCCTGTGTCTGTTCACTCAACTGAAGTCACCCCCACGCACACCCACAAAAACCAGGAGTTCCTCCTGGTCATCCCTCTTCGGAGTCAGTCTGCTCCTCCTTGAAGCAGTTGCCAGAAGATGCGAGGATTTAAAGTACATCCTCAGGATAATATTGTTTTACTTCTAAATTATGTATCACCCCCCCCAGCACACACTCTAGTAGATGTCTCTCCTGAAGCTGTACAAGGGCACTATCAGCTCCACACTTGTCAACCTGGAGCAGTTTCAGAGGAGATGGTCCCACCTCTCTTGGTGCTTCCCGTTGTTTTAAAAATTAAGTCAGCTAGGTCAGCAAATTAAAAGCTATGTTCATCTGACTTCTGCAACAAAAATAGGGTTTACTGAGTCTCTGTTAGGCTGTGGTCTAGCTCTGCCAGGATTATATTGGCTTTTCTGCAGCACAATCAATAAAATTCTTTCCAGTTTAATCTGTTCTTCAGTCAAGTGAGAAAGTGGGGAGGTCCAAAAAGAAGCTGAGCAGTGAATTAAGAAAGTCACACTGCTTTTATGCTAGCTCACTGATGTCCATTTTTCGTTCAGATTATGTCCTGTGGTCCCCTTGCCCAGCAAGACTGGACTGGGTCAAAGCATGGCGTGACTTACCACATGTCTCACTAAAAAAAAAGGTCTTCCCTTCTTCCAATGCACTCACAGTACTGGCATGAACTGTGCCCCATAAGTGGTACAGACAGGGCTGAAGCTGAACTAATCTCCAGGGGAGGATGAAGAACTGGAGAAGGGAATTTAGCGAAGCTCCTTTAATGTGTGTGATGAATGCCTGACCTGAGGGGACAAACTGCAGCAAGTGACTTTTCCGACATCAGACCTCCTTCACCACAGCTGGAGTTATTCTGTAATGCTTGCAGAAAGGACCCTGAGATCTGTCATTACAGATTCAAAATGGCTATTAAAGCCATCTGCCCCAGGCTTGACTCAGTTTGCTTTCTCATGCCAAATAGGTATCAAGATCATTTCTGGAAGATGGGGAAGCACTGCCCTTACTTACACAGACACATGCAAAACCTCTTCCCAAACTTCTAACCCACATTCATTTCCTCCTTGGACTCTCCTTTGAGGTGATCTTTCCAAAATATTGACCCAGTGACCCCATTCCCTCCCCCACTCCCCCAGCCCTGCCCCCAGTAGGCCTCCAATTAAATCCAAAATTGCCTCTGTACAAAAGCATCTCTGTCAGCCTCATTCAGAGAGGAACAAGTGGCCTGAATAGCTTCGGGTGCATTGGAAACCGAGAAACAGTGTGGTCTTGTGTTAAAGTTGAATGGCGGCGAGGGGGGCGGTTGGAGGTTGAGGGGGAGCGTTGAATCAGTTAAAGTAATTATTGAGTCATTCAGGAGGCTGGTGAGGGAGGAGGATTCTTCCTAAACAAAGCCCTGCAATAGACACATAAGAGATTTCACCCCTTAAGGGGGTCTTGGGCAGAAAAGGAAAGTATCAGGTATAAAGCAGCAATCTGTAGAAGTCAGAGCTATTGAGATGGTCTGGCCTCTTGTTCCTCTTTGGTCTTGATCTTGGACCTAGCTGTTCTTCACTTCTTTATTAAATTCAAAGAGTTCAAAGGTCTAATTCACTAATTCTAGTACAAGGAGGGGGGTACAACTGAGTGTGTTTACATATATCATGTAGACAAGGGATCTGATTGCTTGTATGTCCTGGAGTCATCTAGATGATGAACCCAGAGAAATGCTGTCAGGATCATTACAGAAAGCTCTCTATCATTTGTCTGACAGTTAATACTAATCTGACAGCCTCCTAAGCAAACTACTTTGGGTGTAACCCAAACCCTAAAAATCTGTCACCCATCAACTCAGCAGGAAGAGCATCTGTGTACATGTCAGTGCTATCCATCAGAAACAAACCCACAGCGAGAGGGACAGAGAGGACAACAATATAAAAGGCCAGGAGAGAGAAATTCTCCAGCAGAGAAATGAGGCAGTCGTCCAAAACCAGCAGCGGCTTATTGCAGAGGTTCCTCTGCCTCTGCAGGGAACATGCATCTCTCCTAGAGCAAGCTGCAATTCAGAGGCAGGAAAATAGGCTCTGGTACTCCGTCACAAAGACCAATGTCCCGGTAGCATTACATCCATTACAGCATGCCTCCCTCTCTTATCAGGAGGAAGAGCTCACGTCAAAACCTTTTTGGACAAACCTTGGTAAAGAGTCTCCTGTTCGTGCCCTACCAAGACCAACGTGTGCCAAAGACGGAGAGGACAGGATTTGTAGCAACAGCTCATTTTATCCACTCATTCCAGGCCAGGAAAGACTGCCCAAGTGTTCATTTTCCAGTGTTTTGCCTGTCCACACTGAAATGTGAGTCCCAAGGCAGGAATTAGTGAGTAGTCAACTTCAGGTAATAGTCCGATACAATTTGTATTTTTCCCTACTGAGGGATTAGGATTTCAGCATGTTTATTAGTTATTTTCACTTATTCAATTATTTGTTCCTTAGTGAATGCATTTTTTTTTCCAATGTCACTTTCATTACAAATAGGAAGAAGAGCTATTGGGATGCCATGCTGGTTAGTGATATCGGTCAGAGCAGCCACAGATTGCTGCATCTGCTCCTTCTTGGGCAGTGTATGATAGTCCTGCTGTCAGAAACAGTCTTGTGCGAGGGTAAAAATCGGTATACCTTAATTCTCTTCCCTTCTAGAAGCTGTTCTTCCTGCCAGTGAAATAATCACCTTGTTTATTACTATTTATTCACGCTGCAGTAGTTTCCTGAAGCCTGGGGTACTCAATAGAAACTATAAATCTCCCATGCACTGTGCACGTCTGGCAAGTAAGAGGTTAATGATAGAGACTAAGACACCGGGATAATCAGATTTCTGCCTTTTTTTCTTTTTAATATGAGTAAATATTCACAGAAGACCTTAGATTTTTAGGGTTTTGACAAGATTATATTTTTTCCTCCTATGGAGTACAAAGTCATAGGCTTGCAGAGCTCTTCATTAGCAAATACACTAAATATCAGATGCACACTTTTCCCCCTAATTACCAGAATTAATTATAACCACGCACATCCAGCATGTCCGTGCACACAACCTACAGCAGGGACCAGCCAGCTAAGCCTAGAAACAGTTTAGCCTTATAGTCAGTCTACATTTGCGTAGGTAATCCATGCTAGCATGTCCAACATGCTCCCGAATTGTGAGATGAACTGTACAGGATTTAACAGCTCTGTGCTGTGCCAATGCAGATATATGCTTAGATGCATCTGAAATCGTGAGTTTTAACTCCTAAAAATTCCCTCTTGCTCCTCAGCACAACCTCAGGGCCCTTCTCCTGCTCGATCTTTTCTTTCTCGTGTGGCATTCTCTCCGCTCATTAGACTCATCGCTACAGCTCGGAGTCAATGCCCCCTCTCTCGCAACAACAAAACACGTTACTACAACCTGCTGAGTCACGGTTTGGCGCAGCTGAAGACAATGTCATCTCCTAGCAACGGTGAGACGATGCTCATGGGATTCTTCCACGTGCAGAGCTGCAATGGCAAGCGTATGCAAAGGCTACCAAGGGCAGGTTTTACTTCTGGATCTCCTGCTATACCTTGCTCACCAAAGATACAGGTCATGGCAAGATGAAGCTTTTAAGCAGAGCTTCTCCTGGTCCATGCTGTGATCAGAATTATCATGAGCGATAACACCAAGACAGCAGATAAATCCTGGCTGAAAGCACCACGAGAAGAAACAAGCAAAAGGGCTCAAGCCGAGCTCCATCTCAAAGGGAAGTTACTTTATGCTCGTCTTACAACAGGCAATTAGTCATAGACTGTTAATGACTTGGCTGGCCTTTGTGGGAGCTACTCCCACGTGGAATCTGAATCGCTGACAGAAAAAAAAAAAAAATAAATGTATCTCAAGGCCTGAAAAGGCCCCATTACCTTGAAGCTGAGTTTGCTCTCACTGCAGCTGTTGAAGCACATGCTTGCTGCTGTAGTGAGATCCTGCAGGTGCTTAAGTAGCTGTGAAAGAAGTGTCACCTCCTGGTTATGTTACCAAGCTGGAACGAGAAAGCTCTGAGTGTTTTCTGCCCTACAAAAATTGTGGCCACATTGTTCGCTGCTTGTCTTTGGTAAAGCAGAGGCAAAATAAGGTTCCTGTCTTGTTAGCACTATGATTTTCATGAGAGCTTGGTGCTTTAAATGAATCACGGAGATGGCCCTATGTATTTGTAAAGCATGCGATGAAATGGGGTACTGTTTTAGCCACAGCTTTTAAGCCCTTCCATGATACCTTTTAAAGTCCTCACTTTTACAGCCTTTTCCTCCACCCTCTATAAAAAGAAGAAGGGCAGATTTACGACATCCATTGCAGTTAAGAGGGTGGAATAGAGCAGAGGAGTAGATACTTCCAATGATGCAAGAGCTGATTAAGGAGTGAGGTTTTTCGGCAGATCATTGAAGTCATAACTAAGGACACAAGTCTCCCTTTTTGAACCCATCCTGGAGCAGTAGCCTTAGTTTTTTCCCAACTTCACATCTATTCCTGCTCGGCTCCACCTCAATTTCCCTTTAGGCTGATCCTCCTCTCCTATGAGCTTGATGTTAATTTCCTTTATCATGTTCAAGATTTGTAGAATAATAAAGAACGGCTTTAGTCTAACAGGATAGAAAAAATAAAAAGACTGCCTTTTTTTTTTTTTTTTCCTTTTTTCTCCATCTCTAGCCTTGTTTCACTATTTTCTTGAGGAGTCATATATGAGGCACAGAGGAAGCATGCAAAGTGGGCAGGCCTTGTCAAGGTAAATTAAATGCACTATGCCTCTACCAGGTACTAGCTGACTGTATCATTATCAGCAATGGTAATAAAAAGTGCGGAGGATTTGAGTCACTGACATTTTAATTAACAAGCTTCCCATCTCCCGGCATCAAGTTTGCATTCTGCACAAACTTCTCCTTGCTGTAATGGAAGGAGATCCGATGCCCTTTGCCCCTCATGACAACAATGCCACATGGAGATGATATGTCCTGTTGTGGGGTTCCCACCGATCTCAAAGCAAAATGAGGAGGAGAAGGCACATCTAGCAGATTATGATCCTTCTCTTTTTAGGGGGAAAAAAAACCAGAGGAAGCAGTTGGCAAAAAGCAGGCTGCTGGCAGCCAGTGCACACCAGTCACAAAGAATGGTCACAAAAATCTTGAGGAGTTTATCAAAATATAGAAACCTAGAAATAAATGAGCAGACAGGCTGCTTTAAAATGGGAAAACCAGGAGCAGAGCCTGGCACAAAAGTCTGGTAAAGATCACCTAAACTATTGAATCTCTTCTTCAGGCATTGCAGATGATTATGCAATACATCCAGAAAGCTCTCTGAAGTCTTTTCTTCATGGTCTCACAGGCCATAGAACAGGCTGACCAACACGTATATCTTGGCTACCACACATGTGAGGCAGTACCTCCCCTTTTTCTTCCCCGACATTCATTTGTGGAAGCAAAAAATGGGACAAAAAATGAATGAATCTCACTTTTTTGCTGCCCAAGACAAGGAATAGTGAATCTACGGTCCAAGGAGGAACTGGAGATGGCTGGAAGAAGCCCAAGGAGAGAAGAGATGTAAGTGGCTCTGTCTCTAGTATAAAAGCCTATAGACAAAGAAAAGAGAGAACATCGGTATTTCCAGCATCCCTGCAGACAGAGGAGGAAGGTGTATGTGGGATTTTCCCAGATGACAGCAGGAACCGGGTTATATCCAGCCCCACTGCCAGCATGACTGGCAAAACATCTACCACCTAAGATCATAGAATCATAGAATGGTTAGAGGTGGAAGGGACCTTCAAAGGTCATCTAGTCCAACCCCCCTGCAAGGAGCAGGGACATCTCCAACCAGATCAGGTTGCTCTGAGCCCTATCCAACCTGGCCTTGAACGTTTCCAAGGATGAGGCATCCACCACCTCTCTGGGCAACTTCTTCCAGTGTTCTACAACTTGCATTATAAAAATTTTTTTCCTAATATCCAATCTAAATCTACCTCCCTCTATTTTACAACCACCACCCCTTGTCCTATCACAACAGGCCCTACTGAGCAGCCTCTCCCCATCTTTCCTGTAGGCCCCCTTGAGGTACTGGAAGACCGCTATCAGGTCTCCCCAGAGCCTCCTCTTCTCCAGGCTGAACAGCCCCAACTCTCTCAGCCTGGCCTCATAAGAGAGGTGCTCCAGCCCTCTCATTATCTTCATGGCCCTCCTCTGGACCCTCTCCAACTGGTCCATGTCCTTCTTATGTTGGGGGCTCCAGAACTGGACACAGTGCTCCAGGTGGGGTCTCACCAGGGCAGAGTAGAGGGGCAGAATCACCTCCCTCGACCTGCTGGCCACGCTCCTCTTGATGCAGCCCAGGATGCCGTTGCCCTTCTGGGCCGGAAGCGCACATTACCAGCTCATGTTGAGCTTCTCATCCACCATCACTCCCCAGTCCTTCTCCTCAGGGCTGCTCTCGATCCATTCTCCGCCCAGTCTGTATTTGTGCCTGGGATTGCCATGACCCAAGTGCAGGACCTTGCCCTTGGCCTGGTTAAACTTCATGAGGTTGGCACGGGCCCACCTCTCCAGCCTGTCCAGGTCCCTCTGGATGGCATCCCTCCCTTCCAGCGTGTCGACGGCACCACATAGCTTGGTGCCATCGGCGAACTTGCTGAGTGTGCACTCTATCCCACTGTCCATGTCGCCGACAAAGATGTTGAACAGGGCCGGGCCCAACACGGACCCCTGAGGGACGCCACTGGTGACCGGTCTCCACTTGGACATCGAGCCATTGACCACCACTCTCTGAGTGAGGCTATCCAGCCACCGAGTGGTCCGTCCATCAAACCCATGCCTCTCTAGTTTAGAGAGAAGGATGTCGTGCGGGACAGTGTCAAAAGCTTTGCACAAGTCCAGGTGGATGATATCCGTTGCTCGTCCCTTGTCCACCGTTATCTTCACTATGACTTTGTGTCAGTGCTACATTGATAAAACCCAGCATTAGCTCATGATATGGAGCACACATAGGAATTTAAAATGGATA
Source organism: Tetrax tetrax (assembly GCA_009806455.1). NCBI lineage: Eukaryota > Metazoa > Chordata > Aves > Otidiformes > Otididae > Tetrax > Tetrax tetrax. The sequence goes on from WHYT01017972.1 coordinate 732,306, forward strand.
TTCAATATCTGTGTGTGTATGTGTGTCTTCTGAACTTTGGTAACTAATCACAGAACAGACAGCAGCTTCCCTGTCACTTAGAAAGGTTAAACTGAGACCGGATCTAATTCTCCAGCTCAGCCTGAGTTAGGGGACTGTTTCAGAAACTGCTGAGTGAAGCGCTCTGTTCCGCTACACACAGATGGCAGATCATGAGGTTCCCTTCCGGCTTTAAAATGGTTTTGTTTAGTGAAGCCTAGGGGGTCTTCTCTTTTCTGCCCTGCCCAGCAGCAAGGATCTCCCTTCATTTAGATATGTTTGGAAAATCATCCAGTACATGAAAGAAAAAAAATACAATTACAGTTTTCCAAAACATGTGGATTATATGCATAAAAGTAGCTATCTCCTATTCAAGTGTTCAAGAGGCAACAGAACCCCTACAGCCATGTATAGATCTGGCACCACATAAAGGAAAAAAAAAAAAAAAAAGTGTTTTTAAAATGAGGTATTATCTTTTGTCATTGTTGGAAGTCCTAGGAGAAGGCCACAGAGCACAATACATCTTTAAAGCACCTTTATTTGGTGTATGTTAGGAAATCTCTTCAGCCAGAAATTATTTCAGTCGAAAACTACCCAACTGCTTGAATGCTAAGTACCTCCAAGTCTTGCCTGAACATAATGGAAATAAGGACATGAGAGTCCATCCTCCAAGCTTCTGTATTTTTGAACGCCATAAGGCAGAAGATAACTTCTGCAAACTCCAACTAAGTGTGTTGGCGAGATCGAAGATTGTCCTTTGTCTACCTCCTGACGGTCGCAAAGCCCTTTTGTGATTTTAATATAAAGCTGTACAGCTCTTTCTCAACAGCACATTTGCCTCCGTGTGTTACCTTGTCTCGACACAATCCATATTTAAACACCAAAGCTGCCAGTTAGTGCAACATTGCATTGTGTGTCTGGAAAATAAATGGTTCTTTAAAAATAGAGAAAATTGTATTTACAGTAGCAATTACTGTATCATGACCATTAAATGAATTTTTCAGATGTGATCTTTTTGATGAAATGCACAAAGATCACCTCTCAACTCTGTTCCATCACAGTTCATGGTACAATACCCTTTAAAACAGTAGTAATAATAATCTATCTATGGTTTACACAATGTCTTCTTCCTCTCCTAAAACTTAACTTCACCTGTCACGTTGAAGACACTAACCACCAGTTCGTTATTTGAATTCTTCTCGTGAATACCAAGTTTTGTAGTAGTAACTTGTCCTTGCAAATTTGACATAAGCCCCAAATCATGTTTGATCTTTGAGGATGATTTGGGTTGTTTTAGCAAAAGCACTATTCATTCTGGGGGCACAGAACTCAATCTAAGCTCTTTAACAGAAAAGAAGAGAGAGTCCCATATGGATTTTGGAAACCTCTTGTGTAGGCAGTAGATGTGGTGAATGTGACTTATTGGACCAAGGCATTCTTGTCACCAGGTCCGTTGCCTTCCTCTACACAAATATTACAGCTGGGCGTGCCCAAAACAACTGACCACGTTCAGTCACAGTTGATGGTTGGATACTATCCATTGCCAAAACTGTTCTTCCCAGATCTAGATCTAGCCCATTGGGCACAAAGTGATGACCCGGAGATAGAGGTCTATCTAAAATCCCCCACAGATATCATAGGGAAGCTGAGAGTACGTGGAAGGTGAAAGCAAAACAGTTTTGACAGCGTCCTTCCGAATTTCATAAACACATGAAAGAAAATGTACTCAGGTAGGGATCAGAGACAAGTGGAGAGCCTCATTTCCCAAAATACTCTTTTATCTAAGTCCTGGGACCTATGTAAAAATAGAAAAAATATTTGTGCACTGGTGGTATAATAGCATGTGGAATAAGGGAAAACAGAGTGAAGGTAAATACAGTGATAAAACACCTTCACAGGTCCTTCAGTTACTTAGGCTTTGCTTGTAGTTCTAGCACTCACCATGCTAGATAGTGGAGTCGCTTGGCTGGTCTTTGACACAAGACAGAACATTTTCAACACAGTCTCTACTAAACCAGAGGTAGAAGAAAAAAAACTAACAGTGAAAGCTGTCTGTCATCTAAAAAAGTGACAGAAATGACAGCACACTGGCCCCAAATGACCCCAGATAATATGACAGTACTTAGGAGCTGGTGTCACAAGGTGAATGGAAACTTAGTGGAAGAATCAAGGGCCATGAACTGAGAAAGGGACCTGGTGAATATCACCAGCAGAAAAACCTGCTAGATATTCCCTCCTTCCCAGATAAAAACATTCGGACATGGGAGGTGCTTTTGTAACTCCGCGAGATCACATCTATCACCTGCATCATCCAGTGATTTCTGCATTGAAACAAATAACTTGCTGTTCAGCTAGAGCCTGCCTTTCAAAGAAACAGGCAGCTTGACTTCCAGATTTTGAGCACAGAAAATCTACCACATCCCTTGGGAAGCTGCCATAGCAGCTAATTAATTTTGCTGTTAAGAAATATTTGCCATAGTTCCAGCTTGAATTTGTCTACATTGCTCGAAGGAAGGATCTTCGTCAAGACTGTTAGCAATTTCTGGTACTTATACTCTACCTTCATAAGATCTTCTTCAAACACTTGATAAAAGTTAAAGAAACCTCACAACATCCCTGTAAGACATAAAAATGTAATTATCTTAGTACGTTACATGGATGAGAACAAAGGGAGAGAGGAATTAAAATTCTACTCAAGCAAAGCGAAGACGTGAATCAAGTGGGATTCCTGGGAAGAAAACCAGGCACCTCACTTCCCTGCTCCATGACACTGTCTACTCCATCCGTGCTTCAGAAACAGTCAAGTTTATGTGTCCTTCACGACTCAGAGGCAAGCCCAAAGGGGATGATCTCCTCAGTGCTGAGCACTCTCAGCTCCAGGAAGAACTGAGGGCATCAAAGAGCAAGCATCATCAGTCCTTCTTTGCTCTGTACTTGTCAGCTTGCACTGGTCCATGCAGGAACGTATTTTGCCCTATGTTGTGAAGTTTGTTAACACAAGACTTTTAGTGGAGAGCCAGGCCTTTCGCCCCCAAATACAGCAAGGAATACAGAAGTTACTTTAGAAATACTGGAAATTTCCAAGATATCTCAATCAGGTATGTAATTCCCTCAAGTCCCTTAACAAAACCCTCACCTCTACTCTTTATTAACCACTCGGTCAGTGACTGGTACTTATGTCTCCACAAGAATTTTCTCCACCGCTTAGCCACCAATGTCACCAGCTCTTCTCAAATGGGATTATATGACATGGCTGGCTTGATGACCTAGAAGGTCCCTTCCAGCCTTATGTTTTAGTAGAATATTAATGACTCTGCTAATTCAGAGCCGTCTGACCTCCACTCTGCACAGCCACAAGCAAGATGATCTCTCTCTCATTATAGCTGTCGTGTTCTCAAATAACCTCTTCATGTAAAATGCATGCACAGTTTTCTTCTTCTCCTTGCAATACAGTGATTTCTCTCTACCCAAGAAAAGACAGTTACAGTTCAAATTATCTTCTCTACAACTGCCTGGAAATAATTTTGGAGGATATTTCCTTTTTATTCCCAGCAACCAAACTAAGTATTTACCTATGAAATAAACAGAGTTCTTAGTCTGAAATAATTTGACTTAAAATCCATAAGGAATCTAATGTTCTGCATTTATGTCAGATTTTGCCCAGGCTAACTAAGGCAACATGATGATTTAAGTCAGAGAAGCCAAGAAGGCCATTTCTGTTCCCTTGAGGGTGGTCCCTACTTGCCCTCAAGACCACACCTGCCTACCTGCCCCCTTGGAAGCTCAAAAGCTCAAACAAATATGCCTTTTAGGTAATGCCTGACACCTTCATGCAGCAGAAACATCAGCAAATCACCTGGAGGTCTCCTGCCACCACTCAAATGAGTGTCCAGGAGGGTGGAAGGGGGTGAGATGTGGGGCACATCATAGTAACGCTGGTCCAGTGCCACCCCTTCAGAGCAATGTAGATACACCAAGGCTTTTTCATTCACTTAGAGGAGTTTGGAGCAGACCCACAGACTTTCTGCCCCCTCTGGAGCAGATTCTCCTGGAAACCATGCTAATGCACATGGAGAGCAAAGAGGTGGTTGGTGACACCCAACATGGCTTCACCAAGGGCAGATCGTGCCTGCCCAATTTGGTGGCCTTCTATGATGGGGTAACAGCATCGGTGGACTAGGGATGGGCAACGGACATCATCTACCTGGACTTGTGCAAGGCATTTGACACTGTCCCACACGACATCCTTCTTTCTAAACTAGAGAGGCATGGGTTCGATGGATGGACCACTCGGTGGATAAGGAGTTGGCTGGATGGCCGCACTCAGAGAGTGGTGGTCAATGGCTCGATGTCCAAGTGGAGACCAGGCTGGAGAGGTGGGCCCATGCCAACCTCATGAAGTTCAACCAGGCCAAGTGCAAGGTCCTGCACTTGGGTCATGGCAATCCCAGGCACAAATACAGGCTGGGCAGAGAATGGATTGAGAGCAGCCCTGAGGAGAAGGACTGGGGAGTGCTGGTGGACGGGAAGCTCAACATGAGCTGGTAATGTGCGCTTCCGGCCTAGAAGGTCAACGGCATCCTGGGCTGCATCAAGAGGAGCGTGGCCAGCAGGTCGAGGGAGGTGATTCTGCCCCTCTACTCTGCCCTGGTGAGACCCCACCTGGAGTACTGCGTCCAGTTCTGGAGTCCTCAGCATAAGAAGGACATGGACCAGTTGGAGAGGGTCCAGAGGAGGGCCATGAAGATGATGAGAGGGCTGGAGCACCTCTCCTATGAGGACAGGTTGAGAGAGTTGGAACTGTTCAGCCTAGAGAAGAGGAGGCTTCGGGGAGACCTGATAGCGGTCTTCCAGTACCTCAAGGGGGCCTACAGGAAAGATGGGGAGAGGCTGTTCAGTAGGGCCTGTTGTGATAGGACAAGGGGTAATGGGTTTAAATTAGAAGGAGGTAGGTTTAGATTACATATTAGAAAAAAATTTTTCACAATGAGAGTTGTAGACCACTGGAACAGGTTGCCCAGAGGGGTGGTGGATGCCCCATCCCTGGAAACGTTCAAGGCCAGGCTGGATGAGGCTCTGAGCAACCTGATCTAGTCAGGGATGTCCCTGCTTCTTGCAGGGGGGTTGGACTAGATGACCTTTGAAGGTCCCGTCCAACTCTAACCATTCTATGATTCTATGATTCTAATAGACTCCTTAGGGTTGTCTAAGAGTGTAAGTGATGGAGCAATCCTGTATCATGCACTGTACAATCATGTAAAAAGTCTTCACTTTATCTAAAGATCTTGTAGGAAATGCATATACAGAATTATGTTATATTGGAGGTAGTAATGACAATAAAAATAATACATTTTGTGCAGACTTATAGATTTTAGGAATATAAATTTTATAGATTCAGGCCTTTAGCCAAAGTTAGGCCTAAAAGAGATATCAGGGGAAAAGGAATCGAAGATATAAGTGAGTGTAGAAGGAAAAAACTATCACCTCTACCACACAGCAATATCAGATTGATTCATATTTCAAAATAGGCTGAAAGTTAAATTGAGTCTGACCAAGGACAACAACTATTTGCAATGACACAACATACCGTAAATCTTATGTCAGAGACTGGACAATAGGCAATTTCTTCCCTGGAGCAGTGCTTTGTTGGCACTGGGCTCATGTTCGTGCTGAGATTCCCACTTGCAGGTAAAAAACCACCCTCACTTCCTTGTAACTTAATATCTGAAACTTTGGGAAGATTTACCCCTACCAGGCTGGCCATCTGTTAGCCTTCCTCAGCCTCTTCAAACTTGTAAAGAGATCAGTAATTTTCCTCCTTGTCTGTCAATTTTATAGAAATAAAATGCCTTTGCATTTCTGTCATGAAATGTTTCTATTACATTACTTTCTTTGCTGCATTTAATGATTAATATTCTCATTAAAACTTCTTTTACAGGCAGTTCTTTGGCATATTCTGATTTTTTGGAGCTCATTCCTTAAACGTCTCCAGTTCCAAGCTCATGTCTAGGCAAAATATGCTGCTTGCCAATAGTCTACAACATGTAAAGTCTTATACACACCCAGAAATTTTACAGCTCACAGGGAAATCCGAAAGGAAACCCAACAGGGAAGCCACGTCCTGATAGATAGTACTCCACAATGTGCATAAATCCTTCTCCAACCCAAGATGAAACTCTTTGCTAAAGAGGAGACAGATAGCTTTTTTTAAAAGAATAAAATCAGAACATTAGGTTAAAAAAAAATCAAGATATAAACAAAGAAGGAAAAATCTTGGAAGGATAATCCCTGTTTTCTTGGAATGGTGGAAGCCTGAGCCCTTTCTGTGCTAAGGCAGTTAGACCAAGGTTGGATAGGGGAGAAGAGTCTGCAGGGACCAATTGGACTAATAGAGATGAACAAGTCAGTTAAGTGAAAGATCTTTTCCATTTCCCGCCAACCATGATCGAAGGAACAAAAGCCACAGAAGAACAGGGATCCTTTTTAGGGAAAGATCTGCTTATCAACAGGGAAGTACCAAGCACAATATTTTGTATAAGTGAAATATTTGGCATGTCCTGCAGCGACCAATGACAGAGCTTTGGAGAGAACGATAGCAATAGACTATAATTAGCTACGATAACTCCTTACAATAACAAGTATATTCTGGTTTGAATTATTCATGAACTACTGCGTTATTTATGGCAATTCCAGCCTTTCTTCTCCTCTGGTAAAGTGGGGTGTTTCAGTTTGGGGTATTTCTTATTTGATTTGGCCAGACATAATGTTTTAATTACTAAGCACAGGAATAAATAAATAAATAAGCTTCAAGAAAAGGGAAAAAAAAAAAAAAGGAAGTTTTCAGCAAGAATCAAGTTGTTACGCACAGTGGCATGGGGAGGGAGCAACAGGATGTGTATTTCTATGTTCTCCATCACTTACATATCTTTCTGACAATGCAGTATATGGACCGCCTAATTGGAAGCAAGAAGGGACTGGTTTTTAGGGAAGGACCAGGCTCCTGAGCTTTCTGAGCACGATTTCTCACCAAGCAGATGGAGAGTTTCAGTTTTCCCCCAAGGTTTCCCCGAATGAAGTACCGAGGAAGCGCTTGGCCAATGTTCTGCATCTAACTGATGTCTCTGCTCCTAGCAAATTGACCCAACGGCTGGGATTCTTTTGCCTATTTATCTCAAGAGATGCATTGTTTAGTTAAGTTCCAGCTAGCAAAAGTGATGGGGGAGGTATTATGCATTAAAAATTAATTTACATTGGCAGCCCAAGATAATGAAGTCCTTTATTCACAGAACAAGTACAGCCAGGTACTTAGAGGGCTGCTGCTTCTTTTTACTGATGCTCCATCTTCCATCCTTGCCTTTAGGAGACTAATTATGGGGAGAAGGTGTGGTCTGTGCCTTACTGCAAGAAGCAGTACTTGCCTTTTGGCTATAAAAGTATCAGTCCTCCAGAAGCAAGCTTCTGAACCAGCAAAGTGGAAAAATAACTTCACTCCTTTTCAAAATCAGTATGCTATGCTTACGATCAAACCAAAGCAGCTTGCACACCTGGTCTGAAACAGATTGATGTTCATAGCAAAACCTCCTTCCTCCTATCCAATCACCATCATCATTTTGGGGAATCTAAGACCAAGAAACACACATTTATTTCTCCAGGTAACGCTCCAGCAAGAAAATGCTTTCACTTCCTATCAACAAAAGGTGTTTTTTTTTTTTTCATGCAAGATCTTGAACCTCTATTTCAAAGGTTTTCTGTACCCAGATTTCACAAGTCACTTGCCCTTCATAGTAGCTTACACACTGTCGAAGTTGTGCTTAACTGAAATACTTTCCAAGAGATGAAGCAGTCCCCACTTCGCATAACAGGTTGGAAATACTGCGTCTTACCCCATCCTTCCTGAAGGAAGGCTGCTACGTATCTCCCAGAAGGGTATGAAAGTAGTCTAACATTCATATACCGTACAAAAGCCAACATGCACACGCATATGCATGCACACATACGCACACACTCTTTACATGTTGCCCTTTACGCAGAACAGAGGAAGGGCAGTGATGCTAACACCGGTACCCCAAGAGCGTTATTGGGTATTGGGCACTTTAAAGTCAAGTAACACCAAAAGATACTTGGCTTTCATGTCTGACAGCTTCATAAGTGACCTCTGTGTGCCCCAGAGACTGGGAGAGGATGGACATCATGTTCTACTAACAAAAACTGTACCTTGGTTTTAGGATGCTTTCACAAAACAGCTTTCTGGTTGTGTAATACTGTCCTGAGACTTGACACCTTTGGTGGAAAAAACCCCATCCCTCAAGGGATACTTCCAGGCTTTCCTGACATTTAAGTTGCTTGACTCATAAAATGATATAGAAAGATGAAATTCTGGGAGAGCGGGAGGGGGAATAAATCACAAGACCGCACATTTAGGAGAAGAACCCTGTTCTCACCCATGCAGAGGATGCGTGAATCACTGCTGAATGGTCTGCTGAGCTGACTGTGCATCTTTCACTCCAACTGCTGCATTCCTCCATCAGCAGCAACTGGGGCAGAGGACACATTCAATAGCTACTGAATATAATTAAGTCTAATTACAAAGTTAATTGTTGAGGAGGGGGGGCGGGGGGAGAAAAACAAACAGCGTGAAGCTAAGTGAGAATATCAGAGCTCAGTGATCTGACATTCTCAATACAAAGCTGAAATTCAGCTTCCCTGCCCCATACTAACTGCATCCTCCTGTGTATGTAGGTGTCTATCACTCCTCCCTTCTCTGACCCAACACCAATGATTGCCAAACCCCTCTCTCCCAAGGAAAGGACTCAGCCCCATTAGCAGCTAAGCAGCAAATTGAAAGTACTTCAGCAGCATTCACCTGAAAACCTGTTCAGACTGGGACTCAAGGAGAACGAGGACACCTCGGTACAAGGAGGAAATGATCTGACTGCATCACAAGTCTGACTGTTTGTAGGTTGTATTCCCAGCTTTTGTTCATTGCTGTAGAATCATTGACTAGGACAGAGGTACAGCTGCTAAGATATTTCTTAGATGCTGCTTCGTTCAGAAATCAAGCTTGAAGTATTCCAAAACCTGACCTACTATGACATTTCAAGGCCTCAAAATAGCATGGAGTGGGTTTGGAGATGTATGAAGGAATCAGAAAATTCAAGTTTACTATCGCTGCTGGTAGACACAAGGAAGGGATGTCCATCCTTGTGCTTCAGTGCTTAACTCAGCATACAACTTCTAGAGGCTGAGATAGAATTGCTTGTCTGTCTGTAAAGACACTGATTGTGGCCACTGTCAGAGACGGGATGCCAGCCCACCTGGACCTTTGCAGGGTCCCAGCCTGTGCTTTGGGATTTGAAAGGGTACGGTGCATGCAGCTCACTTTTTCGTAGTGAACAGACCCTGTGAGTACTACGTTACACTGAAGGGAGCTGTGCCAGGCAGGGGATGCTGGGAATAAAGGGGTCTGTGACACGACAGCACAGAGTGAAAGATTGTACTGCATAAACATCTTCAGACAGTCACTCTCCTCTGATGCAACATTAAATATCAATTTGCAATTGGAGTGAATTTCCTGTTTTTACAGGGGAATTCCTTCTCAGCTCAATGTTTCACACAATTTTGGTGTTTCCCAATGTAAACAGCCAACAAAGGGAGGAGAGAGAAAGACACACATTGGCCATATATTTTTCAAAAAACCCAGGAGAGATGAAGGACCAGACCCGTGGAAGATAGAACACTGGAACAAGTTGCCCAGAGAGGTGGTGGATGCCCCATCCCTGGAAACATTCCAGGCCAGGTTGGATGGGGCTCTGAGCAACCTGATCTGGTTGGAGATGTCCCTGCTCCTGGCAGAAGGGTTGAACTGGATGGGCTTTGAAGGTCCCTTCCAACCCAAACCATTCTGTGATTCTATGATTCTAAGATGCACATCGGTGAGATTCTTCCTGTGTTTGAGGTATACAGTCATTCAGCATCTCACTTGTGCTGCAAATAGACTTACATGTGTCTGCTTGCACATGTAGGATGCTAACAACTGCTGTAATCACCTTGCTCAAAGGGCTGGGCTTGCCTGTCCTCTGGGTTGTCATAGGGGAAGTAGCACCACAGGGACCTCTCCTGGAGACATACCTGGAGACATATGCACACCCCAAACCCCAGATCTTCCCAAGTACCCCTCTTTGCAACAACTGCAACAGACCCCAAAACACATAGTCATCTCCAAATACATTTTCAACCACAGTTCCGTCACTCAGCTCAAAGATAACAGAAGAAGAAGTGCAGAGCAAGATGTCCTCCACCAAGGGGAAGCAAACCAACCCATTTTTTGCTTATAATGTACGAGTAACTGTCACAAGATTGTTGTACGAGTGATGCCAGGGATTTGTGTTGGGAAACTTGTAAAAAAGCCAGGTGATTTAGTTAGGGAGGAGAGTTCTTTAGCTCCCCCCTAGCTGTTATTTTTTTTCTGTCATTTTAGTATAATCTCAGAGGAAGCAGAGAGGGGATGAAGGAAATCCAGCTGTTGCCATGGCAGCCTCTAGCTGGCCATCTCCCACATCACTCGAGTTGCACAGTGTTATTTCCTTCCAGTGCCAGCTCCTGGTTTCAGAGCAGAGGAGTTTTCCTACTGGGGATGGCAGGGAGGGAGTGTGTGTGCAAAGCAGTGAAGAGGAGGGACCAGCAGTCAGCATAGGATGGGAAGAACCAGCCTGGGAGAAGGAAGGATTGAATGAGAGTAGGTGAGGATGGACCATCAGTAGTGAAGCTGAATGCAATGATGGAAGTGAAACATTTAAAGGCAAAAATAGAATTAGCTTAGTGGAAACCCTGGACAAAGACGGAGGTATGTTCATCACCTAGAAACTTGTCTAATTTGTGCTGACACTTGCCCAAAACTGGTGGAGCTTCCCCTTTACAAAAAAGAAAACCCTTTAAAAATATTCCACTACTTACCCACTAAACTCATCTCCGGCTTCTGCTGCAAATAGCAGCATCGCTTTCTGAGTTCAGGCTCCAAGTCTCGTCTCCGTCACATTTAGATCTTAATGCAGCCCAGACGTTAAAAATTCATGTCCTGGCAGTTCCCATTTTCACAAGGATCTGTTTGAACTAATGACGTTGCCTCGGCGAGCACTTCATAAGTTAATCATATGCTATAGCTTCTCACTTTCATGAAGATGGAACCGGAGAAGCCTTGCTCGAAAAGTTTCAGTGTTCATATCTCTCCTTGAAGACAATCTTCCCTGCCTCCACAGGATTTAACTAGCTGCTTGCTGAACTCTTCAGGCGATAAATGTGAGGAGGTCATAGGACTGTTCCTGGGGACCAATTGACAAGGGCTAGAGAGGAAGCTTCTACCACCCTTAGTACAAAAAGGAAAAACACACTTGAAGGACTGGAAAGTTAAAACTCATTCCCTCCTCTACAGCTGGCATTATGGATGGTCCACTAACAATTTGCCCCATCCACCACAGGAAGCCCTCAGAAAACCTAGGCTTTCTCTGAAGAAAAGCAACACAAGCTACAGAACTACAATGCACCACATTAAGAAAACAAGAAGAATGATGAGACGTTTAAAAATCTTAGGGCTGGGCCACAGCAATAATTTTTTTTTAGCTGAAAATGTCTTGATGGCCCTAAATGGATCTCATTTAACACTACTAAGAAAAACTTGACCTGATGGAGAGTGTTCGTCTGTACAAGGCCAAGACTGACCAAGCAGGCACCTGAGAAACCTTCTGATACCAGTTTGAGAATTGACAGCCCAGCCCACAACCAATCTCCAAAGCTCCAGCTCATTCATTTTTAACTACAGTGGGGGCTTTTAAACATAGTAATGAAGGCAATCACTTAAGAGATTGAATGAATTTGAACCCAGTGGAAAGATAAGCAATTAGTAAAGTCCTCCTTTTGCGCAGGGTCATCTTTGCACGTATGTAACAGGAGGAGAAAGCATCTGTCCAAGAGTCAGGAACATCGAAATGGGAAAGGACTTGCCAATCCTCTTTAATATGTGCTTCCAGTCCAGGGAAAGATTTATTTCATCCTGTCTAAACAATTCAGGTAATGGGTCCTCTTTAAAAACCCCATTGCATCCTCCCTTAGTTTTCACTGTCAGTAGCACACCTTCTTCAACCTCCTGAAGAAGCTTACAGATCCATCCTGTCCTTGGACACTAGAAACCCTTTCCATTAGCTATTTCATCCTTCCTCTTGCTTCCCAGTCCCAGCATGTTTTTCCTTCACAGTGACAGTTTTGTTCAAGCTCTGGTGTCTAGTGGCCCCAGTATAGACACGGGTAGGTACTTGTGTATCCTGTTCTCAGGCTGCGGCTGAGATCAAGGTGCACAAAGACAGTCTAAGCAGGTTACACAGCTTCCTCACAGACAGGACAGGGCACAGGGTTTATTTATCTTTTTATTTATCATGACAATGCAATGGTACCTCCTCTTTTCCTCCCCAATTCAAGTTTCAAATGAAGCCTTAAGTCCCTCGCTCCTCTCTCCCCTCCTCCTCCACCCTGGGTTGCCACTTTCCACCAAACTTTAGGCATGATGTTCTCTAGGATATATATATATATATATGTATATTTTTTTTTTTTCCACCTAATACCAAAGCTACAGATCTTGTCGCACTGGGATCCTTTTTTATTGCCACTCTAACCCCTGCATCTCTTTACTCCTCCTGAGCATCATCCGGCCACCTCTCCTTTTGTCTAAACTGCATCTCTCTCTGCAGAGAGCAGCAACTTGCAGTATCCTCGCTCAGCTGGAAGTCTCCAGCATAGGAAATTAGCACCACCAATTATTCTAAGACCCCTAAGCCCTTCTAATCCCACTGATGCTCTGTTTCAGTATCCTCAAGCCGAAGGCAATTTATTTATTGTTTCTTCAGCTCAGCAATGAGCATGGGGCTTAGGAGGAATAGAGCAGCTTGCTTCTGTCTTCCTGGGATTTTATTGCATATCTTTTGTCTTTGCAGTCACGAAAGGCCACCGATGAGTGTAATCACAGGGAAAAGCTCAGATCAGAGAAGAGTCCACAGTCAGAGGGTGAAGGAGTGGGTCAGAGATTCATTTAAATCGATAGCCACAAACAGTAACTGCATAAATCTAAAACTATACCGACATAGGGATGCGTGGTGTGACTTCAGAGGCAAAAATAAATATTATCAGTGATAAAAGTGGATAGAGATGCTATGCAATTAGAGGTGTTTCTGAATGGCTATTCAGGAATTAAATGCTCCCCTAAATGCAGGAAGGAAGTCTTTCTCTTCACATCAGTTGTTTAAAGCAGTAGAACAACCCTAACACCTGCATTAGGATAGGAGAGACAGTTGGTTTTGATTCTCCACCTCTCTGAGCATGAGGCAGAGCCAGATTAAACACCCAATTCATTCTAAACTGACTGGAGAGGATTACAAAAAAATAAATGAAAAGGAGATAAATAGCATTTAACATGCATGTGTTGGGCAGGAAGGTCCACAATAGCCATCAAGGGGATTTATGTCAGAAGGGGTAAACTACTCAGACTTCAGGGCAGAGCATCCCAGTGGCCCCCAGGTGAGGAGAATGGGACATTGTCTGGCCTGGCAGCATTAGGAATTCCAGCCCTCCATGACATTTGTCCTCTCCTTGCCTTTTGGAGGCAGGTGCAGTCATCTCCCCTGGGATGGTTGCATGCTGGTACGTCCTCCCCTGTGCCAGAGGAGGTCAAGATCTGTAACTTTCCGTTACTGTCACTTATAAAATGTCAGCATTCTGGCAACCTTCAAGAGCATTTGTCCTGTTGTCACCACTGGGACCTAAAAAAGCTCTCTTCCGCGTTCCCTGTTCAGAATTTACATGAGGGACTCAAACCTTAAAAGAGCTGTAAGCAGAAAGAGAAGTATCAAATCTCTTGTCTGTGTCAACCCTTATTCTCCATCCTGTCTGGCACCTTTTTCCATTCTTCATCCAAGACACCTACTTCTTGCAAGTGGTTGATACTGAAGAAATTTCTTTCGATGTTCTAAAGGATCCTCAGCATCCTTGGAGGCCTTAAAGTATGGAAATTACCATGGCAGTAGACACAAGAAGATTAGGAGCTGCTTTCAGGGATCTAAGCACACATCAGCTTAAAAAGGATCCCCCCTCTGCAGAGAGAATGAGGAGACGTGGTACATCCTAAAGAAAAATGACACATCAAGGAGTTCTTATTGGTAGACAAACTCAGTGACATAACTTGATGATCTATGTTGGGGAAGTCGTTGTTGGCTTTGGTATTTAGTCTGCAGGGTTTCCAAGGCATGCACATGCTTATGATACTTTTAGGGAGGCTGCGTGACCACATGCTTACTAGTGCTTTACTTAGATGTCAATGGAGTGTGTGAAGAGCTACATTCACGCAAGCCTGGATAAGAGACAATCAGTCTGTAACTCCATGGAGAGGATGCATTAGTCCACCTTCACACAACAGGTGGACAAAGTGTGGCCTATATTTGTCCTCCAGAATTACCTGAGCACTTAAAACATCTGAGGCCACCAACATTAACAGCCACACAGAGATACTAGAACTTCAGCTGTGGCTTCTTCATTTTGTCCACCTGTAGGAAAATGATTAAGTGAAAGAAGTGCAGAGGGATGTGCAAAATGGACAGTAATAAGTTGTTACAAATTCCCAAGTCACCTCTTCTCCTCAGACTTTCAGGCAGAGGTCAAGACTGTTCATAAAGAGAGACAAAGAGATAAAATTAGAGTTGGCCAGTGGTAACCTTGAGGTATCCTTCCAGATAGCTTGAGTTAGTGGAGAGTCTTGCCTTGGAAAGAGTTTACTGATCAAAATGTAGTTCTTGAATTCCCTGGCTCAGTTTTGATGCTTGCTATAAAACACCTTTCACAAGCGTGGGAGCTAGAAGACTTGGAGCAAGAGCACATTATCATCTGATGAAAGATGAGGTAACTAATCTTCTCCATCTGGATTTTCTTTCCTGACCACAGATGCTTTATATGGAATTCTTGTGATTTTGCTTATGTGGGATGTGGAAATCTGTATTTATGTGAGGAGGAAAGAAACGGTGCCTTACCACCCAGGCAAATAAGATCAAAATCTAAAAAGATTTTTTAATGCTTATCAGCTTTTCCTTACTTAGTAGAGAAATGCTAAGTACCACAAATGCACACTGAGAAAAAAAGGAAGGCCCAGAACTTCAACCTCTCTGGCTGATACTCCAGGGAATTAGAAGGGTAGTTATTTAAGATGAATAGACGGAAAATCCTTCATAAGAGTAAGGAGCCAGTGGAACTCACCTCTTCAGGTCATGGGAGGAAAAGATACAAAGTCATTCTTCACACTCTGATTGGCCATTAATGACAAATAGTAGTTAGTAATGTAAGTAACCTTTAAGCAGTGCTTTTAATCTTCACACATTCAGCTTTAGTAGTAAGGTTGTTTAGGATAGCAGTAAGGCTGTTTAGGATAAAAGCATCTAGTATTTAATCTTTGAGCTTTAGATAATGGAAATGGAAATGATAATAAACTTTTTACCAAGGCCTGTTGTGATAGAACAAGGGGTAATGTTTTTAAACTAGAAGGAGATAGATTTAGATAAGACATAAGGAAGACATTTTTTTTCATGATGAGGGTGGTGGAACAGGAGCACTGGAACAGGTTTCTCAGAGAGGTGGTGGGTGCCCCATCCCTGGAAACATTTAAGACTGGGTTGGACGGGGCTCTGAGCAACCTGATCTGGTTGGAGATGTCCCTGCTCCTTGCAGGGGGGTTGGACTGGATGACCTTTAAAGGTCCCTTCCAACCCAAACCTTTCTATGATTCTCTGATTCTATGAAAAGTCACTGTAGAGACAGAGAATCTCCATCTCCAGGTGCAGGAAAAATCAAAAGTGCAGCAACTTGCATGGCAAACACTGTTGCCATTCCAGCAGCTACGCAGCTTGTGCCTTGCTACATATTTGTTTTTATTTTTATTTTTTTAAATTCAAGAAGTTTTTTTCCTACCCCATTTTCAGTAATTGATTCTCATGCAGCCTTCAACAACATGTTCTGTAAATCTTCCAAATTCCTTATTATGCCAGCCATTCACCTCTGACCACCATCTGATATTTTTTCTAATCAATCTCTTTCCACAGATGGAAAATCTCCAGATTTCATAAATCTGGTGAGCCTGGGTTGCGGGTAGGAGGAGGTATAGGCAACAAATTTGCAGCTGTGAGTAGTACACTGTCTCTTGTTTTCCTACTTTGTTGCTGATATCTTATATTGTTGATTGCTCATTAATACTTTGATGATTAGTGAAACATTTTGAAAAATGTTAATCATCAAAAGAGCTGTAGGTCAGTTATTTCATTTCACAAGGAGTCTGTTTCCCTCCCTCTGGTGACAAGAACCTGGGTAGAGGCTGAGGTATCTCAACCTCTCAACAGCTCAGGAGGTCATGATGGAGGAGTAAGACCCTCAAAGACAGCAGTTAACTGTTTACTTCTCCATAGTGAACTTCTCCAGTACCATTGAGCCTGGGATACTGTGAAAAAAAATATTTTGTTACGTGTTATCAGCTTTTCAGCACTTGTCATCTTTCTCTTCTGAGCAGCTAAAGAAAGGAACAAAAGGAACAAAACTTAATGTATATGTAAATGTATAGCACATGGGTGGAGAAAGACATACACATACAGGCATCCAAGGCTGAAATAAGACTTCAGAAATCCCAACGTCTGTACGTGGAAGTATTGGTGTATAACCAACTTATCTATTTTTTTAATAAAAAGCTTGGAAAACTGCCTGTACATGTTATATATAGACTCACTTAAACCACTCTATGGGTGAAATGGCCATGATTCATGATCTATATTTTATCAAATATGATTTAATATAGAATTCAACTGAAGGGATCGTTAATATATAGCAGTCAGAGAGAGTTTGGCACCAATCACTGGCTAAAAATTGGTTCTGAGATAAGCTGTTAAGAACAAAGAAATTTGTTCACAGAAATTCAAAATCTTTTCCCAATGAACTTAGGAGAAGAAAAGAAAGAAAACAGACTAATCTAACTGGTTTTATTATTACTGTTAATAATAATAATTAGTAATTCTGACTACCTTTGTCTGTTCTTTTTCCCTAAACAGTTTGCAGGTCATCCATGTTGAAAAGAATCGAACTTCATCTCTGGAACAAGTTAGAGATTCACCTTCATTTCAAAATGCCTCTTGTTTCCCAGTTTCAGCAGAAGAGCTCAGGGGTTAAGGCAGCTGTCATAGACTGAGGAACAATTTGCAGCCTTGGATCTGAAGTGGTTGCCTAGCAGTAGAAGACTCCTTACATACCACTCCCAGTTGGAGTTGTTCCCTATGTCATATACATAGTTAGCTATAAAAATTGTATGTAGGAAAATATAAGATATATTAATAGGCGCTCCCTCTCAAAATCAGAGTATTGAGTACAACTAGGAAAAAACCAAACCCTTTCAAAAGCAGTGAAGCATCACCTCAGCCCAGCAAATCAGTGTTCAATACATAGCAACAGATGCAAAAAATCAACTTATATGAAGCATCATCCTCAAGGAGATTTTCAGGACTATTTCTTAAGCCTGTGGGAAACACTGGGATGGTACTGATCTAAGTAATTCTTCATAAAACATCTTGCATTCTGGGTTTTTTCAATATATATTTACACTTAGCCCAGAAACCTGGGTTTAACACAAACCACACAGTTACAGCTTATTTGTGGTTTTGTTTGTTTTTTTTTTTTCTGACAGCCTCATGAGCTGTTCAGCAGTGGTGACTAGAAGCAACAATAATATCTTAGATGCTGTTTTTCCCATTAAAAAAACCAGCATAGTGACGAGCCTTGGAGAAGGAAGACTTGTATTTCTCCACAAGACAGAGTCAGCTTCCTTTGTCCTGACCCCATCACGTGAGTTTGCAAAGGCACCAGCTACCACTCAAGCTCTTCCGCGTAGACAATCAGGAAGGCTATTAACAATTTTTTCTTTCTGGTCAATAGATCACAGGCAGAAGTTGGCTGGCTTTTATTTGGAGCAGCGTAACAGGCTTTCCATAAACCTTCAGGTCTCTTTTGCCCTATTTAGGTCAGGAGTTAATATCCCTTATCACAAACAAGGGGTCATGTCCTGCCGCTTAGAGTCAGCGCACGCCAAGCCGGCTGCCAGGATGAGCAGCCCCTCTCCTCCAGTTAAAGCTGGGCTGAATTGAGACCTGTGCCTGAGCACAGAGGAGTGAACAACACCGCAATATGCTGCCAAATACTCACAGTGCATCTTGAATGAGTTTTGCACAGAGGCCTTTTCTGGTCTAAGACACAAGATAAAGAAATGGTGCTAAATGCCTCGCTTTTTTTTTTTTTTTTTTTTTTTTTTTTTTTTCTTTCCAGAAAACAGACTACACTGTCCCAGTCGATCACGCTTGGCTTGCTGAAAATTAATAGGTCATAAGGAGCTGTCCGCATCTGTAATAGCTTTGACCCCGAATGCTGTCCAGAGAGACCCTTCTCCCTGCAGGTCGAAGGAGTTCAAGTCCTGTCTTAGATCAGGAGTTGAATGAGGTTAAGGGTTTCAAGACCCCTAAAAACCCTTCTGCTCAGATCACACGAACTGGCCTGGCCATACCGGAGAGCTGCAGGGCAGAAGTAATCAGAGGAGCTATGTGTTCTCCTTTTCTCCTCCCCTCTTCTGTCCTCCCCAGTCCATCAGCCACACCAGTGCCAGGAGGATGGCATCTGCCTCCGATATCTCAAAATATGCTCTCTAGCCAACCTCTGGCTCCTGGCTGGGTTTATCCTGCTGTTCCCTTTCACCCCTATCTGCATTTAGGATGAAAGGTGATCTCGTTGCACTGACTGCTTTCTGAGGCCGGGACATGCCAGCCAGCTAGTGGATCCCCCTGCGACGCAAGGAAGCTGCTTTCCCTGGACATTGGACAGCATCTTCTGCTCTCCCTCTGTCTCTGAGCTGCCAGCATCTTCCCATTGCCCTCTGAGAGACCAGACACCACCAGCACAAGTGAAACAGGGGACAAGGATGAGTGGTGGCAGTTGCTCTTCTGAAGACACCAACCTTCACCTCACTGCTGATCAAGAACCCTGCCAAAGGGGGTTACACCATCCTCCTCCTTCCTCTAGCCCCACTCCCTCCTGCCCCAGCAAAGAAAGCAAGGCAAAGGGCTCTGTTGTTTTGGACCTTTGAGGGAAAAGAAGAACGAAAAAGCAGCCCATCCTCCCTGCCTCGCATGTGACGAGCCACAGAAGAGCAGCGGTGCTGCCAAGCCTGGTGACTAAGGCCAAAGAGAGAGGAGATAGAGGAACACAAGGACTTGCTTGTTTGGGTTTTGTTAGGGGAGTTATTTGAAATTCAGCAGCAACTGGCATTGAAGAACAGAGTCCACTCAGAGCTTCTCTCTTCCCATTCATCCCCGGCCTGGCAAAGAAGGGAGGGGGGGATGTAGCTGAGGAGCAGGAAAAACAACCAGTCTCCTTATAATAACACCCGCCTGCTAGAGGCAGCCTCTGCCCACAGGACTTCATTGGCGTTGGAGGGAAGTCGCAGAAAGATAAAGCCTTGATGCCCACAGCAGCCTGGTGTTGAAGGAGCCTCTCTCCTTAGCAGCATTTTGGCAAGGCTTACAACCACCTTTGTGAAGGCCAAGTCACATTTTTGCCTCTGCCTCAGTTTCCCCAGGTGTAACGTAAGAGTAATACTGTCGCATTGACATAATGAGGACATTCCTAAGCTAAAAGCTATAAAAGAGTAAAGTGATTCCTACGGAGCAGAAAAAAAGCAGAAGATCAAGATGAAAGGTGGGTACAAACAAACAATACGGCTGTGAAAAAGGCAACGTGTCAATCTAGGATGCATTAGAGGAGATATTTCCAGATTTCCAAATATAAGGAGGACACTATCTTTGACCATATCTAAAATACTGTATCCATTTGTTGTGCTCTAATTTCAAGAAAGACAAATTCACAGTGAGACAGGGTTGCACAGAAAGATCACTAAGATGCCTAGGAGAACATGAGACTTATCAGAAGATACTGGTGTATTCTGCCTTGAAAAGGAAGGTGAGCAGAAGACTGAAATACAGTACTGAGAAAGAAGCACCAGGGAAAGAAAGACTCTTTAAACAAAAGGGCAGTGATGCCATGAGAATAAACAGGCTTGATTTGGAAAAAAAAAAAAAAAAAAAAAAGATACCCCAGTTGATATTTCCAGCCCCTAGAAAAGTTATTTTCCTTGACAATACAATTCAATCATCTACGACTAACCAGGTGATCTCCTTGTTACTGTTGAGATCTCCTTGCTGAGCTGGAGTTCACCAAGAAAGCAGCTGGCTTGGGAGGTGACCTTCTAGTTCTATCCTCCTACATTTGATGCAGAGAGATAGAAACATCTTCACACCTCTGCAGCTTCCATCCATAGAGCTGAGCACAACAGGGGGCCTTAGCATCAACGTATTTCTCTGTCCCGCAAGATGGCACCTTGCTGTTTTCTCTCAGGCATTTGGTGAGTTATCAGCAACAAGGTGACAGTTTTCTGGTCTAACCTTACACGAAAGTCCCCAATAGCTCAAGGACTCATGTGACAGCCTACAGACCTGAGAGCTACCTTCTGCAGGCAGGAGAGGCTCCTTCCACTGTGTAGTCATTTTTACTTCAAGGTCCTCCATCTCTAATGTCTTATTCTCAAGTATACAGGTATTTTAGGGGTCCAGGGCAAATTCCAGAGAGCAACCTCATCCTGATAAGATATAGTATGATGTTAACAGCCAGGTCACACTCAAACCTGTGGGTCCAAGCGCAGTAGCCCTACTCTATCCTCATTGAGCTGTCTTGGATTTTTCCTTCTCTTTCTCTGAACCTCAGACTCCTGCTAAACCTCTCAGGGTTGTTGAGCACTATGGTACTGGGGGCAGAAACCTCTTCTTCATGCACTTCCCTCCTGCCTTGCTTTCCTCTTGATGTGGAGGTGAAGGTAGCTGGGAGAGATGGAAGAAACTTACTGAACCGTCTCCTACACCCTTTTAACACAGCAGGAATCTCTGCACATAAGCAAATCTGAACCCAGAGAAATAGTCACTCTATATAGTGACCCTTAATCCTCTCCTGTCTATGTTATCCCATGATGCCTCTTCCCCTTCACACCTTCACACGCCTCCTGTAGTCATTATCCTCTCCAGCACAGGTACCACATGCATATTTGCAGCAGAAGGGGCAAGGTTCTTTGATCTTTCTCCACATAGGTGTGACTCTCAATCGCTACTCCATGTTTAAATCTCACCTTCAAGTGTAAAGTTCCTGTTGGCACATTTCAATCATCTAATTTTAGGCAAATTTAAGTTTAGGCTTCTAAAAATAAGACTTTCAATCTCCACACGCACAGTGAACATAAAGGACATGCCCTTTCTGGCCAGGATGCTGATAAATGTGGCTACAGTGCCAGAGAGACCTTCATTCCCCGTGAACTGCTCCTTTCAGTTTCTAAGATGCTGCTGTTAGAGAGACAGAACTCCTTGGAGACCGAAAGAAAAGATGCAGAGGCAAATACTTCACTCCCCGTGGAGACTGTATTCTGTACTTATTACTGTTTGGATCTCCTGGACCTTTCAGACATACCTCTGGCTTCAGATTCTGACACCTCTGTGGCAGCTCTCATAATACCCGGTATTATGAGATCAGAATTCCTTGAGTTATATAATTATAGAAGACAGATAACATTAAAAAATAAGTGTAAGTAGCAGTTAAAAATATATGTATATCCCAGCTGCCATTGTTGAAACAAGCTGGAGAGACTGACTACAGTTCAAATTCCAGATTTAAAAAAAAAAAAAAAGATTCCTAAGAAACCCAAGATTTGAAGGGATTCAGTTTCATAATTTTCAGGTTTTTTATTCTGGCCATGTTTCATAACTAAGTGAGCAAAGATGAACAGCACAGGATCTTTCCATTCAGACCCAGGCAACTCTCAAACAAGATTGTGCAACTCACAGTTAAACCCAGCCTGGATACAGCTTTTGGAGAAGAGCACCTCCAGCCCATGGGAGGAATAACCACTGCCGCCCCAGTGTGACCTTGTTGAAGGAACGTGCAGTCCTTCCCCACCTCTGCCTGGCACCGTGCTTGTTCCTCACCACTGCCTGCTATTTTGGTCCAAGTGTCCCTTAACATCTTGTTCACGTTGCTATTTTAGACTGGGTGTCCTGTACCACCTTGTTCTCATTGGACTAAAGAAAAACAAACAAACAAACAAACAAAATTACATCAAAAAACCCAACAATAAAAATTAATTAATACAAATAGCTGCTGAAAATATGGATATTTCATTGAAGTCCTGAAGCAAATGACATTTTCTTGGGAGGTCACGGGAGTGGACAGAGGCACACGCATTTTATTTATAGCTCCATTTTTACCGCAGTCACTCAGTCAAGCACGGCCAGGACTGTATACAGGCAAATGCAGTCCACTTCTCCCCTCCTCAGCTTTAAAGGGCAGCTAACAGCTTGTCCAGAGTGTTTGCTATGAATTTTATGAGCACAATTTGATCACAGAGATAGAACACAGTTGCTTGAGAAACACTGCTGCAGGAGAGGGAGGCAGATCCACTCTTCGCTGCCCTTCTGGCAGGTGGACTATGACATAGAGAGGCTCCAAGAAGGAGCCAGGCTCCTTATTCCTTTCAGAGCCCTGTCTCAAGTCCCCCTCTCTTTTATAACATGCTCTGTCCATCATCATTTGGAAGCCTTTAAACCAAGGCAGGGCATTTCTCTAGCAAGTTTGCTCTGTTCCTACCACAGGTCACAGCATCCATGCACTCCACCAGAGCTCAGACACAAGATTATAACGATTCCTTCTGGCCTCACAAGTGATGACTTTCCTCATCCCCAACTCTGTGATGTTCATTGTTCTGCAAAGAGACCACTTAAATCAAATAAGGCCGAGGTGTGGTTACAGCACCAGCTGTTGAGATGTTGAGAGTGACGATCAGGTGATAAATTTGGTCTACTTCGACTTGCTGTCACCCCATTCTCTCTCTTCCCTTCAATGATGCCTCTCTAATTCTAATTTTCACTGCTGTTAAGACCCTGGGAAATTTTTAAATCTTTCCTATAAGAGAAAAAAAAAATAAATTCTTCTCCCTGACCTCTGGACTTTCTCTTGCATGAAAATTGCTGTTGAATTTAAAGGCTGACTCTACATCACATTACCATGAAAGGATCCACATAGTCAGTAACCTCAGCCAACCTGTTGACTCCTTGTGCTTCACAATCACTTTGACCTGCACTTTACCTTGCAGACCGCAGCCCTGTCCTCCTATCCCGTACTGGGGTAGGTTGGTAGAAATCACACTCATTCCCACCCACCCAGGAATAGATCTAGGCCACTTTCATCCCTTACAAACTTGCACTTCACAGTCACAGATGTCATCCCCGACATTTAGATCTCTCTCAGTCTATCTGTTGGCTTGAAGGAAACAGGATGGTAATCAGAATCCGCCTGACACAGCAAATCTAGGGAGTAGAAAGGGGGAATCAATTTTTATAATATGTGTTTGGCACTACATAATAGATATAACTCTAAATGCAAGCCATAAAGTTGGAGAGGCTTATAAATTAAATCTATTCTGTCCCTTTTAACTAAAAAGTGACCTTACCATAGAATTAAATGTGTTTTTTATCCAGTGATCTATGGAGCTGTAAAAGTGGTGGATTGTTGCAGTGCGGTGTTAAAGTACAGAGAGGAGCCCCCAGATAGTCGTCTCCACACACCACAACCCACGTGCTGCTGCTTGGTTCACAATTAACACAGGGTCACCCTACGGCTGGGGACTTCACCCACACATCAGGGTATATTCTAAAAATCAAGCTGTCTGCACAAATGCAGAGGAAATTTTGGATCTGTGTCCTATGCCTGTTTAGTTTACCGGGCATTAACTGCAGTGCAAGAAGGGAGAGAGGATTAGAAAGTACCCCAGGGGTTCAGCTAAATGCCATAGTGGCAGAAAAAAAGAAGATAGTGGAAGGTCCTTGATTGCTCCATCGCTCTGCTCCAATAATCACAGAGGAGAGTCTGAAATACAAAAGACTTGACACTGGAATGCAGCCCAGAGGACACAATTTAGGATGTTCCTGAATGCTTTCGAACGGCCAGAAATTATCAGGCTTTGTCTCACAAGAAAATATGATTTCAAAGTCTCTGCTGGGTTACGGGTTGACATTCATGTATACAGGCTCTCAGAGCCTGCAGGAGACTCAGTGCTCCAAGGAACATAATCAACACAGGACTGAAGGCTGTTCGACTTCCAATCAGTATAGCAGTGAAGAAAATCACTTCCCCCATGCCAAGGATGAAAAAGATGCTCAGGGAAGTCAGTGATGTGTTTCCTCATTACTACCAAGAAGTGGGGCGAAGGAGGAGCCAAGATCCTTCCCAGCTACTGAAAGTCACTGAAGCTTGATCAGAAAAGTGCTGCCAGGTCTGTCTGACTCCTCTACCTGTGAGCCACGAGCCTTCATCAGACGGCAGGAGTGGACTCAGGAGTGCAGCCCAGCTGGGCCAACGTTATGTTAGAGACTCATCAGAGATGCCACCCTCTGCTGTTCAACGCATCAACCTCAACTAGTTGTGGGTTGAGCCACCAAATGCAAATCCATGCACCAGCTAGGTTCTCTTCGGCACACACCAGGCTATTTGCAAAGTATTGTCGTAAGATGTGGTTTGTGAGCATCACCTCCCTATACGCCTGGACATTGATGTCAATGGCTCCCTTCTCATTTTGTTCTTTCTTTTTCTCCTGAACACCTATTATTTATTACTATTTGGCTCGATAGTGACATTTTTGTCTGCAACCATGCTGTTGAACCGCACAAGGACAGACCCTGGGCTCAAGAACTGTCTGATGACCATCCATACTATGTCATTATTACCAGGGCAATGCCAAGCACTATCCAGGGGACAGCAAGGGCCAGGGACTATTACAAATCAACTGTATGAGCAAGACTAAGCCGCAGGTGGGGAGGCAGAGAGAACTTAGTCCAGTGGCAAGAAGTTGTGCCACGCTGTTTAGTCAAAGAACGGGCCCTGGCATGTATTGCTGATTAAAGGTTGATGTGATATTTCATAGATTGCAGATCTGCAGGGCTTCGGACTCCCGCATGCACTAGAGATGCTGGTGCAGCGACGTGCTTGCAAGGATTAACTAGAAGGAAAAGAAACTCTGATGGTACCCAGGTGCAACCCACCTCCACTCCTGGAATAAGAAAGAAAGAGATTTTGAAAAAGTTGCTTTTACAGAGCATAACAATGCTCAGCCTCAGTCAGAGCCTCTTCTAGCTGCCATGGTGCTAACGGTAGCATTATATTTACCCAAGCTTCCTCACTATCCCCTTACCTTGAATATTTAGCAATATTAGAGATTTTCTTCTTCAAGAGAAATAATAGTTAACATCCTAAAGACTCTCAAACACTTTTAGAGTCTCTGCTCGCTAGAGTTGTGTGAAATAAAGGGAAATAACCACTAATCAGTAGCTGGTGTACTGGGCAGGTCTGGACTGATGTTCTCTGTCTCCCAGCTCTGCCTGCCTATCACTCCAGTGCAAAAATGCCAGGCTTTGTGCTGGTACCATTTCAAAGCTATTTATGGCTAAAGTTTGGCAAATCCCAAATACTGCAGCCATCCAGGACCTGCAATGGATCAAGTCAAGAACACCTGGAACAGAATACTTACCAGCAAGAGTTTTTGTCTCCAAAGAAAAAAAAAAAAAAAGCCAAAACAATTTCAAGCTTTGAAATTGCAGTTGGATTTCCAGAGAGAAAATTCAGCTGCTTGCATATCAACTTTTTGTCAGCCTAGAGCTCTCATTCTTTCTGTAGCAGTAAAGCCAGAAGGCACCAACTAAGACTCAGACCTCGTAGCAAAGAGGATCAACTTCTCTAACCTCATGAACTCTGAATCCAAATTTTCCTGAGAATGAGTTCCTAGGAAAGGGTGGAAAGAAACTCATAGTCAGGCAGTGGCAATAGCTCTCCAGGAGCTTCACAGAGGGACGGGGCTGAGCTGAAGATGAAGCAAGATCCCAAGTCAACCCGATGTTGACCTCATCCCTGCCAACGGTTCACTTTCCACCTAATACAAGGCATAGACCAACCAGTTGCCTCTCTGCTCAGGAGCCGTACGTTGGTGATGCTTGTACACAATTCTGTATAATTCATGATGGTCAAGTGATGTGAGCCTAGAAGAGCTCATCAAGAAAAGCTAGAGACAGAAAGATAGTATTGGCCAACAATTTGGGAAGGAATAAAGCTCAATGACTTTAAATGATTCACCTGGTTGGTGACCTAGGAAACAGCCAGACCAGTTGCCACAAGAACAGAGGAAAATAAGGATATCGGCAGAGCCCCGGCTGCCAGTATTTGATAAAGACTTGGTGACTGGACAAAACAATTACACCATAGAAGTCACCTTCCAGACCAGAAGCCAATTTGCCCATTTGAACCCCCCTTCCAATTACTCCTTCTCTAACTGTCCAAGGAGTGGTAGCAATCAGACCGACACTTTCAGAAAAGGACATCTGAGTGGCAGAATGGACCACTGCGTGGGAAGTATGGCTGAGCATCATTAATTCTCCACCCTGTTCTGGCATTTGCACTAGGGTGATTGATTTCTTTTCCCCCGCTTCTCCTCCCCGGCTACAAATAACTTCCACAGGGAGATTATGCTGTCTGCTCTGTAATCAACAGCAACTTCAAAAGGGCTTAGCGTTAAAAGAAAACCTCAGAGGGCCAGCTTTAAGTGGGAAACAAACACTGCATTTGGGTTGTAATTTGAGGTGGGAGGCTGGGGTTTTAATAACAACATCGCTACGGCGTGCTGTGTGCCTTGCGGTTCATAAACCACGTTTATGAGTACAGGAAGTTACAGGAAGACTTTTCAGCCCATGTGAAAGGTAGCCATGTCTGGTGTGGAGCATCAATGTACTTAGTTGTTCATGGTAGTTGTACTTAGCACCAGCTTTCCTATCATTCTCCATCACTGCCACCTGCACACAAGCAGAGTATGGTGACCCAGCTCCAGGACTGGGAAGAGTCGTGTCCTATTTAGATCCAACCATTTTTTTTTTTTTTTTTTTTTTTTTTTTTCAAGGGAAGGGAGGTGAGAAAAAACACTGCTTTGTCCCACATTCCCCCATCACACAAAATGGAAGCCATTGTGGTGAGCTCCTCTGTAAAAACATCAAGATCTGTTCAAGATAGGAAAGAGAAAGGTGTTTCAGGTTCCTGAATGTTTTAAGGTGAGCTTCAATCCAAGAAATAGTCCTTGAACATGCTGGGAGGTGATAGGAATCACAGCCAGCTTTACTAGTCAACTTCCTTGTCCCCAGCACTACATCCCACATCATACATCATATTGGTGGTACTCAGGTGTTATCCTCGCAGGCACCCCAGGATCATCTTAGAGGCCCTTTTGTGAAGATCTTCACTACTAATCAGAAGTCAAAAGCCAGACCAAGGAAAGAAGGGACCCACCAGACGTCAGCCCCATAGAAACAGGGAGAAGGAGCTATTGCAGCTTGTGCTGGAGTATCCCCTTTTCACATCCCAGAAAACTCCCCCCTGCTGCAGAACAAGCCTTAATGGTAAGATTTTCCCAGGTTAACAGAGGAGGATATTCACAAAAAGCCTTCAGTGAGGGAAGTAAAACAAGTTAAGTATCACATTTTAGAGCAAGATCTGTTCGTATTTCTAACCCAAGGTGCTGTAGCATCGGTACAGCACGCAGCCTAGCCAAAAATCAGTGTGAAGTTCCAGAGACATGAAGGGGTATGGACTGATCAGAAGGGTTCTTGTCTAGAAAAGTGGGATAAAGTCAACAGGACATTAATCCAGGGCTTTGCCTCAACACAGGGCAAGGACAGTCTCTGTTTCTTAAGGGGTAGTAAGGCTGCCTCACACAGGAAAAAAAGGTTTTTCTCTCATGCAAAACACCTCAACACTCTTAGATTTCAGCCCACACACCCCAATCTCGGTCAGATTTTTTCCCTCTGAAATACCAAGCCCAAAGGGTGCTGTCATACAGTCCCACTCTGGACGTTCTCCCACAAGATAGCCTTCAGTGCTTTTCCCAGGACACCTTTAAATACCCTGCAGGCCTTCTGCTCACCATACACAGGCCAAAAAGCAGCTCCTGAGGGCAGCTACGTCCAGTGTGAGCATCAGAGCCTACAGCACTCACGTCCTGTCTTCACAGAACCACAGATACTTGAGGCTGGAAGGGACCTCTGGAAATCACCTCCTCCAACCCACCTCACCATCTTCCTCAGTCTTGAGAGATGGTCAGGCTCTGTACTGAGATTACTTCACCTGAGGGCTTGCTACAAAAAAACTCCCCTTCCAGTGGCATTTTCATGCCTGCAGACACTGCTTACAGACAAGCAGTTGTCTAGTCCTTGAAGGATGCCTTGGGTACATCTACAGGGATGACAGTTCTCACAGCAAAGGACACTTCACTGATGTTTCCATGCATCCTACTTAATTATTTCCCACAGCTAGCTGGCATTTTGCTAATATCTCTCCCGGGTTCCCCCTTGCCCTCACAGCCTTGCTGCGCTTCTGACTGTCACCATCTCTCCTGCTGGTAGCAGAATCCTCTCCATCTGGAGAATCTGGAAGTCCCCACAGCATTGCTATCCCTATTAACGTATCTAAAAACCCCAAGCTGGCAGGAGCCAGCAAGTCACGCAAGACAGACAATATTTTACATTGTTCATGTTATATTTTTAAGCATTCAGATTGCACAGCAAATGTACATTCACTCTTAGCTTATTCATTCACTTGCCCTCACGGCTGACTTGCAAGTGCTAAGATGGGTGATGGGAAGGGCAGTGCTGTGTCATGTGCTGAGATATGGGCAGCTCAGAGAGTCACTGGCCTCCTCTCCCGTAAGTACCCATGTGTTTGTCTACCCATGTGCTCTGTGGACATAATCCACATGGTTCTCATCACAAAGTCTTACACTCTTTCTGGCTGGCTGCTCTCACCAAAGCAGACCAGGCACTAAACACCTTTTGTCAGGCGCTCTTCCTCAATCAAACCCCATCCCTAAAGCCATCAGGGTTTCCCTAGAAGGATGCTGTGCCTCAGGGAACACTTGTAAGGAGGGCAGCATGTCAGACCATTGACTAACAGTATCACTGCCAAGCTCCATCCCAAGTGTACGTGCCAAGACAGTTCAGCCCAGCTCACAGGGGAGAGCTTCATTGACATTTACACATTTAACATCACCGACAACCTAACAGACAGCAGCTGTGCAGGCTGCTAAGATACAGAGATTTTTCTCTTCTCCATCCATGATTTCTACGATAAAAATCATAGGCTCTGCTCTAATTTTACTTCCCTAAAGAGATATTATTGGGACACGTGCAAGAACCAAAGTCCCGTACCTTTGCCTGCACATGATGAGCTCACACTAAGCTCGAACTACAAGGTGCTCACCGTACCTCTTTCTTCGTGTACACAAAGGTAAGGAGCTTTTTGTCAGCAATTAACTCTTGTTTCAGCTCAATAGGGCTGATCAGATTGTAGAACAACATCTGAGAAGTGGAGATTAGCAGGCCAAGCTCTTTAGTACTTAAGACATCAGTGCAGCTACTCAAAATCAGATTTCACTGACATTTGATTAAAGCCTTTTCAAGCAGTCCTTTCCAATTCCAGATGCTTAAGTCAGGTGATAGACAAAAACTCTTTTTTTTTTTTTTTTTTTTTTTTTTAAGAAATCTCAAGTGTAGTAAGAACAAAAATCATGGCCAGAAAACTTGCATAAATTTGTGCATATACCTGTGCACCTGCACTACTGCACAGCTTTGGTAAAGCTGACCAGCGCGTGAACATGCAAAGGCTTTAGAAGCATGGTTCAAGAAGAGGGAAAATTCTCTTAAAGCAAGAGCTGAGTCTAGAAATAGATTGTGAAAGGATCAATTTTTGCTGTGTACTGATTTATTCAAACCTTCCACAGTGGCAAAGCCCTCTATAACAAAATATCTGATTGCTAGACTATGACCATAAATTCCACATACCCTCAAGCAATGGCCAATGAATAACTGACTTGTTAAGGGAACAAACTGCACAATGAATAAATCTACCAACAGGGCTTTCAATACAAAAGACCCCATCGGGACAAATTTCTTTCTGAAGGTGTATCGACTTTCATTTGCAGGAACCAGCAGATATTTGTTCCGAGGAGATAGCCATTTTTAGAGTACTGCTCAACAACATCCAGCATAAACCAGGCTCCTAACCCAGGCTTAATCTACTTGCATATCAAAGTGGGTTGGACTATACAAAGGACTATTTTGCAGGATGAAATGTTATACAAGGTCTCCTGAAAAAGCACGTGTTTAATCCCAGGCGGGTACAAAAGACTTGCATACTTCCAGACTGTCAGCTGTAGAAAAGTATCAAGGAAATAAGGATTGAGAAAGGACAAGAAAACACGACTCAGAAGGAATGTTTAAGGGTAGATACGGATTCACAGCCAAAATATGAGAGGAACAATTCATGCCTGGTGCTTGGCTGGTGCCCTTCGTCTCAGAATCCTGACGGAATTACTATTTGACCAAGTCTCTTTGAATGGCTGGCAGAGTCTCATTGGGAAGGAGGAAGCTAGACATCCCCATTTTACAGACAAAAGCATCCAAGTGCAGAAAGATAAACGTCTAAGTTAACTGTGCCCTGAGCTCCTAGCCTGAGACACATGGTTTGGCAGTGGGCGAGATCAACCCTGTGACGTCCTTGGCCCTTAGTAAGGAGAACACTATAGCATCGTTTAAAATCAAGCTGTGAGGTTTTGTGTTGGGTAGACCAAACTTTCAGCTGTTTGTGGAGCTGTAGGCTTAAATGATCAGCTGAGAGGTCTGCAACAAGACAGCAGCACAGCTGGGACAGAGACAGTGTGTTTCACGGATCTATTCTAGCATGGAAATCATGGTGACCCCTATCCTGAAAGCATTTAGAGCGAGATCTATGCTGACTCTCCATGAATATGGAATAGGTAGGTCTGCCAGGAGTGGGACAGTCCTAATATCTGGCAGATGGAAGAAATAAAAGAGCCATTTCACAAACAGCTAGGACTTTGTTATAGACCAGCTGAGCTCAAAAACTGAGGAAACATCTCCATCTAGCAAAGCCAGCCCGATAACAGGAAGGAGACAAGGTGAGCATGCAGGTGGGAGTGCTGAAATTGTGGGATGAGGCATCACAAGACCTGCCTCTGACCAAAACTAGGTGTTCAGGAAAAGAGCTTAGCAGTAATATATACTGATGTATGCATATGGCATGCACAAAATGGTGCCCCAAATATATGCAGGATTCCTCCGTCCTTCTCTCAGGCCAAAACAAGTCAGCAAGCAGCAGCTCTACCTGGAATAAATCACCTCCCTAAAAATTACGATGCTCACTAGAGGAGGATTTTTCATATTTTATGTCTTTCATATATGCACTTAGGCTAACATAGTGTACAACATAAGATTACAGCCATCTGTTTCAATTTTTACCCCAAAATATTCCAAACTAATAGAAAATCTAGATTTCCATACAAGATCTCTGTTCATTCTTCTTCCAGATATGATTTGCTTTCCCCCGTCCCCCTTGTTCCAGGGATAAAGCATGACACCAAACACGGCAGAGCTTGCAGTTTCAACACCTCGTTTATCATCAGCTCGTCACTCCTTGGTCAATGTTTTATGAAGGGATATTTCAGAAAAAAAAATGCAGAGGGAGTAGGAGAAGGAAAGTACGAAACCATCCCTAGTTTAATTTTGATAACATTGGCAGGGGGTGATTCACTCCAACAAATTAAAATCAGCAAATCTTCCCTCATTTTCTCTGACAGAGGTAACTAATTTAAATTTTCATAAAGAGGGCAGTGATGTGTGTCTTCGCAAGACAGAGTCACCAATCTAGCAGCACTCTGATTTAAAATATTATCTTTCTTTTTCCTTTCCTTTTTTTTTTTTTTCCTTCTTCCCTGGGAGCTTCCTGAAGAAACATGACAGATTATCTCAGCGTAATCAGACTAATACAAAACCCTCGCCCCAAGAGGCACCGCAAGGAATTTCTAAGCCTGAGATATGACGAGGAATGGACGTTCTGAAGGGACCTCATTTACTGCTCATTTTCCTTTTTTTTTTTTTTTTTTTTTTTTTTTTTTCACATGTGCTGATGTGTTTTGTAGCCTCAGCACACTATAAATCATATTTAAAAGCCAGCTATCTCACAAAGTGCATGTGAGAGAAAGGGATGTACAGGTCACAAGGCAGATGAGACCTCCTGTACCAGGAAGCCGTAGGACGCTAAAGACTGGGATGACATCTGTGGTGGCCCTGACCTGGAGAAATAAGGGTTGCCACAGCTCCTTGTCATGGAAATTTAGAACTTAGCTGGCTGGTACTCTGTGGATTTGGGATGTGAGGGGCTACATATGAATCTAAAGAAAAAGAGTGCATCTCAGGTTAAAAGAGGCCTCTGCCTCTACAATGCGGATAGGACACTGAAATGCTGTTTCCCTGGCAGAGACATGGTTCAAAGCAACTGAGGTGCAAAGAAGGAGATCCCTGACCCCACCTCGGCTTAGAGAACTGTGCCCCAGCCCCTTTCTTCCTGTGCTTCAGAGCCCCAAATCCTCACCCCACCTAAATATATGGGTGGGCATCAACCCCCACCAGCGAGTCACTTACGCCATAGGTTTCACCCAAGCCCAAGCATGTTCCTCCTGCCCTCTTTCATCCCAGCCCCATCTGCAAACCCCAGGGAAGCGGAGAGCCCACAGAATTTGGGAAAGGAGCCATGAGAAGAACACAGGAGCACCCCATGCGTGGCAAGCGCTGGGGATCCCTGTGCTTTGTCTGCAGCCACATCGAGCCCGTCCGCTATGTGCTGCGACACAGAGAAAGACGGTCTTCTGCAAACCTCCAGGCCAGGTGCCAGCTGCTTTCCCTGGGAAGGCTCGCTTGGGGATGCGAATTTTCTCCAAGGGTAGGAGGCAAGCTAGTTACGGAGGCAGCCTGTCATCCATCTTGAAGAAAATACTCCTCTCTCTTTGCACCTATCCGAGCAAGGTGGCCATCAACGTGCTGCAAGCCCAGGATCGGGCCCAGGGAAAAGCTTTGACTCATTTGTTTACCAGCGCAGGTTTCCTGAAGCTAATTAATGAGCCAGGCTGATACCCTGCAACAGGTATCGATGGCGGGGGGATTTCCTGCGTGCTACACTTGAACTACGGGAGAAGGTGAATTTGGATCTACGATTACACTGCTTCTTCCTCTCCCCAAAAAAATAAAAGCAGGGAGGGGAAAGCCATCTGCAGCCACACAGGCACCACGGGAAGCCCCTCCATCATCTTCCCCCCATCCAGGAGAATGAACCCTGGTAGAAGATACCTTGGGCTGATTCCCAGGAGTAGAGCACTTGGGCATTCCGTTCCAAATTTGTGGGGAGCAAGGGCTCCTGTGTAGCCCCCGAGCAAGTCCTTAGGGCTGGGATGGGGTCGGGGCTGCTCCTCACCTTTTGGGCATGGAGAGCAGAGCTGCACATGCTGCTTTCGCTCCAAGGGAGAGCCCAGCGCTGCCCACATAGCCCCTGCTTCCACAAGGATGCTGAAATACTGGAGAAGTGGGCCGGATAAAACATGTATGGCAAAAAAACCCCAAACATGGGGGGGGTGGGGGGCGCAAAAAGTCTATGGGAGCGTGATGCTGGCAGAGCAGGGGAATAAACCCCGTGAGCGAGCCATGCGAGGCAGCGCTTATTGCGAGCCTCAGCTGTGTGCGGGGAGAGGGTTTGCCTCGGTTTTTTTGTTTTTTGGGGTTTTTTTTGAGGAGGGGGGGATAAAAGGCGGGGGAAAGGGCTCCGCTGGGCTGTGCCGAGCATCCGAGCGCTCCGGGGGCGGCGGGCGGCGATAGCCGGGCTGCGAGCGCCACCTCCCCGCCGCTCGCCGCAAGCCCCGGCCATCCCCCTTCGCCTTCTCTACCCAAACCAGTCTGGGCTGGAGGGGTTGTAGGGGACCTTGAGACCAGGTTGAGATGTCCCCTCACCCTTTCCCAACCTCTCCTGCTTGGGATTGCAGCGAGGAAGCTGTAGGGGCGAAGATGGAGGGGAGGGGGATGTCGCTAAATTTGGGGTGGTTGCTGTGTAGGTGGTGAGCTGGGGGTGCTGCAAGGGAGGGAAGGGCTCTGTGTGACCCCCCCAGACCACATCTGAGTGCCTGTGGGGCAGAAGGCAATGCAGCTCTAGTTCGGGTGCCAGACGGTGGGATTGGCGGGTGCTCCCCCCACCCCAGAGGCTGCCTTTGGCTGCTTCCTGGGGATGTGATTGGGGTTCAGGAGTCTCCCCACGCATGTACACACTTCCTAGTCCAAGTATGGGGTCTGGCAAACCTCCCCTGCCTCAGTTTCCCCTCTATAAAGGGAATAGGCGTATAGATCCCAACCCACTTTGCAGCCAATCCTTCCCTAAGACTGCCCATCTTTGCTGCTCAGTTATGGGGGGGTTCCAAGCCCCTAGCCCTGCATCCAGGGCTCTGCAACACCATCCCAAGTGCCACAGAAAGGGCCGGGATCCCCGCCTCTGCCCTGCGCCTGCTCTGTTTCTGCCTGGCCTTCCCTTTCGCCCTCCACAGCAGAAGCGACGCTGGACGCTGACCCCACTATAACGTGTGGAGCTTAGCATGGGGGTCCCCTGGGTGCCCCTCACCAGCACCCTCATGGTCTCCATGCCCTTCTGCACCATGCAGCATGTTCTACCTGCTCAGCCCTCTGCCCATCCCCTGGTCCCACGGCCACCCTGTCCCCTGGCAGTGCGGTTTGGCTGAGAGCCGGTGCAATTCCTCAGCACCCTCTGAGGGTGAAAACCTGTGCTCAGCCCTGCAACGCCCCCTCCTCTTCCTCAGCGAGGTCTTGGGCACAGTGACGACTTTGGGACCCAGGTTAATGAGTCATTAATTAATTAGGGACCCACTTAATATGCGAGGGGAGTTGTTTGTTTCCTTTAGCAGCCCTGGCTTTGGATGAGATCCCAGCTCTGCGAAGCCTCCAGCCTCGTCTCCCAGCTGATAATAGATAACACAGATATTTCAGCACCAGCCAAAGCAGAGTCATCATCATTAATACACAGTCCTCCCTGCTACGTGGCGGAGGTCGCTCATCAACTCTGCGGAGTGCCCGGGGCTCGTCCCTCCCGGCTTTGCATGGTCAGGAGAGAGCAAACCTATAGAAAATCAACAGGTAAAGGGGCCGGGGAGGTGCACCCTGTACCTTGACCACCCTCGAGCACCCTCCAAGGGAGAGCTGCCTTTCGAGGTGCTGCGATTTTCACTCCGCCGCGCAGGAAGGTTTTTGGCGTCTGTCAAAGTAGCTTCGCTGTTCCTCGCGCCCCCCTCCCTCCCCTCTCTCCTTCCCCTCCTCCTCTTCCCTCAGCCATCAGCTGTCAGCTGGCCCTGGCACTCGACAGACCCAGAGCTGGAGCGGGAATGAGCCTGAGCCCCTGAAAGCCACAGCTCCAAAGGGATGGGGTGGTCAGGGATGGAGAGAGGGGGGGTCTTTTTGCCCTCCATCCCTTTGACCTTGGCTGGATACTCCCCTCTCCACCACCTCCTCCCTGGGCAACATTCACAGGGGTTGTTTCCGTGGCCAGGGCAGGCTCAGGGACATGAGCATGAATGAAAATCAAAGGCACTTTGCAGAGTTGATCTGCAACCCATGTCTTTGATTGCTGGGGACCAATACCTTCTCTCAGCCAGGACCGGAGCACAACCAGGCTGAAAAGTCCCTTTGAAACCCCTACCTGCTCCCCTCCACCCCGCTTTTCCTTCCAGCCTTGGTGGAGCCATGGCTGAAACACCTCTCTGCGAAAAGTCTGAAGATGCATCAACAGCCACCCTCCATCAGCGAATGTCAGGCCGTGAAAGGGAAGGGGGCGGTGGGGGAAGAGGGAGAGACAAATTTTGCGATTCATTCCCACACAGGGTGATTCAGAACAAGATGCTTTGTAATTACGCATCCCTGATGGAGACTCCTCTCTCCACCACCCCCCCCCCAAAGAAAGGCTAATCCATGCCTGGGTGCCAGCATCCCCCAGGAGCTGGGCTCCAGGAGCAGTGTGTGTGTGGCTCTGTGGCTGTGCCGTAGTCTGATCCCTACATAGGCTAAAGCCTAATTTTCTCCTACGACGTGAAGCAAAGTGGTGATAAACGGCATTGGGGTGGGGGGGCACATCAGGAGCTCATTGCTTCCCCAGCCATTGCCTCCAGCCCTGGGAAGGTGCAGCAAAGCAAGTAAGGAAAGATCCCCCCCCCCCCACTAAAATTCTCCAAGGGAAAGGAGGAAGGCAAGGAGCTGGGATGGGGGCAGAATCATGCCCGGGGCAGGTAGCTGCCTGTCCCTGCAAGACTTTGTTTGCCAACATTGCAGTCTGAGGAGTCCCGGACCCCAGGGCTGCCTGAAAAAGCAGCTTCCCAGCACTTTGCAGTTCAGCTCTGGCTGGCTCTGCAGCTCTTCTGCCGCGATCCTCGGCTCCCCATCCCTTGCCTGGCTGCTTTCTCCCCCGGGAACAACCCAGTCCCCAGCTCTTTTCCCCAGGACACAAATATATTTCTCCTTCTGCATCCTACTGACATCAATATTTTCCACCACCGCTTGATGTTTGCCCACAGGACCCGCATGCACGAAAGTTAAAACTTCCCATGGCAGGGAGCGATTATGCTCTATCAGTCCAAATTGCAGAGCGAAGGGGGGTGAAAACATCCTCTGGGTGCTGTTTCCAGGGGCAAAAAGCAGAGGAGCGGATGCCCACTGCTGTCCCCATCCCTGCCTCCCCTGGGGATGGAGAGGGACCCTACCACCACCACCTCCATGCACTCGAGGCAAAGCGCAGCCCGGAGAAGTCGTGTCCCCCCTCTCCCTCCCCTCCGAGAATGAAGGAAGGGTGGCCGGGAGCCCCTTACCTTGCAGAGCTCCCCAGGTTTTATATCCTCCTTCTTCCCTTTGTGAAATTCCAAATGGAAACCAGCAACATATCCAGGGGTAACCAGCCCAACATTGGGTAGCGCGTGAAGTCCAAAAGGATGGCAGAGCTCTCTCTCCCTCTGCTCCCTCCACTCTATGTATATATATACATACACACTTTTATATATATATTTAAAAAATGGGAAAGGGAAAAAAAATTCCTAAACGAAACAGAGGTAGGGAGGGAGAGGAAGGGGGAACCTTTGGTGTCTCTGCAGACAGGCAGGTGGAAGAGAAAAGCTGAAAATAATTAAGCCGTTTTTTAAGGAATCCTTAGGAGCGGGGGAAAACGCAGTTAAAAGCCAGTAAATCATTAGATCCAAGCAGACAATCAAGTCTTCTCCTTTAAAAAAAATATACAGCAGGGTTCAGAGTAGCTTTCCCAGCAGCGAAGAGCGAGAATGGTCTTCTTCAGAAAGATATGTTTGTTTAAAATCCACTCGTCTGCTTTTCTTTCTTTCTCTCTCTTCTCCCCCCACTTTTTTTTTTTTTTTTT
>WHYT01017973.1:2821-13142 GCA_009806455.1 Tetrax tetrax
AGAGCTGCTCCAGCCCTCTCCGCATCTGCGTGGCCTCCTCTGCACCCTCTCCAACAGCTCCACGGCCTTCTGCTGTTGGGGGCTCCAGAGCTGGACGCAGCGCTGCAGGGGGGTCTCAGCAGAGCGGAGCAGAGGGGGAGAAGAGCGTTGAAGGAAACTGTGGTCCTGTTATTTATCTTTTCGGTTGCAGGTGGAGGGTTTCTTTTGGTCCTGGAGTCCAAAGATTCTTGATTTTCTGAGAACCTGGCTCTTTAACTGTAATTGCTCTCACACGGGGCTGTACTTTGTGCACGGTCCACAACCACAACATTCGTGGAGCTGCTTAGAGCAAGCAAGTCCTTGCTGAGAGGTGCTCAAAGCTTGGTTTTGTAGGTGCCGGGCGTTGCGGTCTCACCAAGATGGAGTTGACGTCGAGGAATGAGGCAATGCCCGGCTCACACTGGTGAGGAGCACATTGCACGCATCTCCGGCGAGGGCGTCTCCCTTCTCCTGGTGGAAGGGGTGCCGAAAGCGGGGGCTTGGCTGGCGGGGAGGATCCTTGGAGCGAACCGGTATCAAGCTCCTCCTTGCGAATCCCCGGAGCTTTCCTTGCCTGTGCCATGTGGCCCCGTGCTGTTGCGCCACCCGGGTTGTTTTCGGCGCTGGGAAGCTTGGTGTTGTGTGCATCCAGCGTGTTCTTCGGGAATGCGGGAATGTGGTAACCCCATTCCTTGGGAATACAATTTGAGCTATGACATAATCCCTGGAGCAAGTGAGGAGCCATTAGCAGCTTCTTCCTTACCACAGTTGGTGAAGCGGAGCTGCGCGTCTTGGGATTCTGCTCATTCCTGGGTATTTTCTCATGCTCCGAACGCTAACAGGTGGCACCCTTCACCGGGCACCGGCTGGGGGTGAATAATGTTTTAAATCATTCAGCACCTCGGTATGGCTTCCCCTGTTTGTCTGAATTATAGCATTGACCTCCAGAATTCATTAGGAACGTGCCCTTCACATCAACTCAAACTTGAGACCCGAGTGCAACAGGAGAACCTCGTCCTGGAGCATGACATTACCTGCGTCCCATCAGCTGTCCGAAAGGGCTCGTCTTGGGAAAGAGGGAATTGGGGTAAATGTGAATGAGAAGGAGAAGGAACTCGAGCTGATCCCGGCTAGGATTACAGCTGGGTCGCAAGTGTTTAAAAACATTGATGGAGGAGAAGGTCTGGGACCACGTGCGACGTGCTCGGCAGCGATGAGTGGGGTTGAAGACATTTAGGTGCCAATCTCCAAACTGACGTGCTGTCCTACAACCCCCTACGCACCTGCGTGGCTCCAAGGGTCCGCGCTCGTCTGTTCTCCTCTGTGTCCCCATGGGTGAGCATCACCTCTAGCTGTCTAGCTTTCCCTCTGAAGGATCAGGCTAAAAATGAATTACTTTAATGAGAGGCCTTAGCGGAGGATCTCAAAGCACTTCACAGGCAGAGCTGCTGGGTCAAGAGCGAGCAATGTGGCGTGGCATCAGGGAGGGAGAAGGACTTCAGGGAGCATCACTGGCATTTTCCTGTTTTTCCTTTTAAACATAATCACCTACTCTCCAGGGAGGGGATTCTGCCCCTCTGCTCTGCCCTGGTGAGACCCCCCTGCAGCGCTGCGTCCAGCTCTGGAGCCCCCAACAGCAGAAGGCCGTGGAGCTGTTGGAGAGGGTGCAGAGGAGGCCACGCAGATGCGGAGAGGGCTGGAGCAGCTCTGCTGTGAGGCCAGGCTGGGAGAGCTGGGGCTGTTCAGCCTGGAGAAGAGGAGGCTGCGGGGAGAGCTGAGAGCGGCTGCCAGTGCCCAAAGGGGGCTGCAGGGAAGGTGGGGAGAGACTCTTCAGCAGGGCCTGGTGGGACAGGACCAGGGGGGATGGTTTTAAACTGACAGAGAGTAGGTTGAGATTGGACATAAGGAAGAAATTTTTTCCTCTGGGGGTGGTGGAGCAGTGTCCCAGGTTGCCCAGAGAGGCGGTGGATGCCCCATCCCTGGAAACATTCCAGGCCAGGTTGGCCGGGGCTGTGAGCAACCTGATGTGGTTGGAGATGTCCCTGCTCCTGGCAGGGGGGTTGGGCTGGGTGGGCTTTGATGGTCCCTTCCAAATTTTTGCAGCAGTTTGCATCCAGGTCTTGTCCGTACCATTTGCTCTGCAGTGGACGTTTCTCTGCAGAGCTCAGGCGGTTTGTAAGCCGGGTGGTTCTTGCTCACACGTCAAGTTTGTAGTTTACTACAAAATACCAACCCAAAAGGAGCGGTCCGCTTCTGTGGTTGTGATGCTCCAGCATTTTGTCAGGATCTTCTCCTCTCAAATTTCCCTGGATAAAACCTTAGCACTAAGAAGAGATGAAGGAAATAGAGCTTGTGTGGTTTTTTTTTTCTTTTTTAAGGATGCTTGAGCATCCAATGAGGAGAAGAGCTGGGAAGGGATGAGAAACCTTGTGACTCAAGGTAATTATTGTGTCATTATTAATGACTTATTTTTCTCTGCTGTGCTATTTCTTCTACATATGATTTATTTTTTTGTCCTATTAAGTTGTTTTATGTCAGTTGATGATATTTTCCATAGCTTATATGCCACGAGGAGTAAAGAACATTTAAAGAGCATCAAGGTGACACCTACTCGTAGTTGTACATCTTCAGTGCTGGCCTGCGAGCGTGGCCGTAGAGCCACTGCTCTGCGTGGGTCTGCTGTCTCTGGTCACCCAGCTCTCGTGTCGAACGAGGAACCTCCTGAACTCGGAGTGTCTTGGGTTTGACTCCTGGAAGGTGATTTCTGCTGGCCATGGAGATGTTTGGGCTGAAATCCTTGGTGAAAGCACCTGCTCTGGCCGTCGGCTTTTCCAGCCCTTCCATTTAACAGCAAACGCTTCCAGGAAAAGTGATGAAAATTACCGATAAACTGTGAGAAAGCCGGAGAACGCCAGCTGTGAGCAAGCCGCTTCTCCCTCCCCATGCTCACAAGTAACCCTATCCCCTTCCCAGTTTGCCTCCCAACGCCCCGGAGGACGTACCCCACCCAGGTGGGTGTATCCTACGGGGGGAGAACGGGGAGGTGGCACCCGAGTGAGAAAGGAGACGGGGAACAAGAGAAATTTCAACGGCAGGTTTATTCTGGTGCGCGAGAGCTATCTTTACCCGTCTTGGCTCGAGACGCCGCTTCCATTTGTAAAGTCCCTACGGAAGCATCCGGCTTGGCATCCGACTCACGACAGGCACGGCGGCCCTGGCTTGGCCTCTTCGCCGCGGCTTCAGGAAGCTTCTCGCTCCCTTCACAGGTGCCTTTCCCATTTTAAGATTCGGTTCGAACGCGTCCAATCGATGGAATTTGTAATTGAAAGCTATAGGCAGATGCAATTCCCGTAAATTAAAAAAAGCGTCGGGGGCCAACACGGAGAGCTCTTGGTGTTGGAGGCCCGAAGACCGGGGCTCTTGAGGCCAACGGAGAATCGTGCGATGCTAAAACGGGATTCAGTGCCTGACACCTCTCCTGGTAATTTTTGCTGGGGTGATCTCACCCCGGCCCTCTTGTTGATTTGCCGCGCGGCTCATCCGATTCCTTGGGTCTTGACCCCCCCCACCCTTGTCTGTCAATGTGGGTGGGCTGTGAAGGGTAATTAGTTGCAGGAGACGATGGAGGGAATGGTGTAATTGGAACGGCCGGGCTCCCCGCTCCCTTTCCCTGGATAAAATCCCTGCTTGTTATGGGATTGGTGGCACTCACCTTGCTCCAGGTCTTCCTCAAAAATCAGAGGTGGTGGTGGGGACAATCTCATGAGGCCGTGCCACCAAGGCCGGTTTGGGTGCAGGTGTAGCCCTGAGCTCCTCCCAGGAGTCTGCTCCGTGCCTGGAGGTAGAGGAGGTTCTCCTTGGGTTCCATCTGCTCTCAAGGAGCGGCCTGAGGGTCTCTGCTCCCTTCCTGGGTGGCTGCTTCTGCTTTCTCTCAAGTAATTCCCAAAGATCAGCTCC
The DNA here is from genome assembly GCA_009806455.1 of Tetrax tetrax. Taxonomy (NCBI): domain Eukaryota; kingdom Metazoa; phylum Chordata; class Aves; order Otidiformes; family Otididae; genus Tetrax; species Tetrax tetrax. Next base: position 6,797 of record WHYT01017973.1, read on the forward strand.
TAAATCTTTTCTGTGAGTTAGCAATGGGCTGTTTCCATCTCTCACCAGGAATTTGGCAAGACGCTCGGGGCTTCGGGATGCCTGCGGGCTGAGAGTTGGGGACAGAGCTGGGCAGCGTGTCCAGGTGTGCTCCCATCCTACACGTAGACATGGTCCAGCGCAAAACTGGCCTCATCATTGGCGAGGACACTCTGAAGAGCCTCCTTTTTCCTTTCTTCACCCTCAACGTGTCTGTTGGTGACTATTGGGAGGCTGGACGTGCCGCTGTGATTTGTGCTTAAAGCCCTTGCTCCCCGCAGTGACAAGGGCTGCCCAGGTGCCCTCTCACAAACGCAAGCCCCAGGAGGTGGCTCTCCCAATGCCACCTGTACCTGCAAATCTTGGGGGTCCTGGTGGACGAGAAGCTCAATGTGAGCCGGCGATGTGCCCTCGTGGCCCAGAAACCAACGGCACCCTGGGCTGCACCCAGAGCAGCGTGGGCAGCAGGGCGAGGGAGGGGATTCTGCCCCTCTGCTCCGCTCTGCTGAGACCCCCCTGCAGCGCTGCGTCCAGCTCTGGAGCCCCCAACAGCAGAAGGCCGTGGAGCTGTTGGAGAGGGTGCAGAGGAGGCCACGCAGATGCGGAGAGGGCTGGAGCAGCTCTGCTGTGAGGCCAGGCTGGGAGAGCTGGGGCTGTTCAGCCTGGAGAAGAGGAGGCTGCGGGGAGAGCTGAGAGCGGCTCCCAGTGCCCAAAGGGGGCTGCAGGGAAGGTGGGGAGAGACTCTTCAGCAGGGCCTGGTGGGACAGGACCAGGGGTGATGGTGTCAAAATACAGGGAGGGAGATTCAGACTGGACATCAGGAAAAATTTTTTTACGCTGAGGGTTGTGGAACACTGTCCCAGGTTGCCCAGAGAGGCGGTGGATGCCCCATCCCTGGAAACATCCCAGGCCAGGTTGGCCGGGGCTGTGAGCAACCTGATGTGGTTGGAGATGTCCCTGCTCCTGGCAGGGGGGTTGGACTGGGTGGGCTTTGAAGGTCCCTTCCAACCCAACCCATTCTGTGATTGTATGGAATCTCCCCTGGGTTTGGACCCTAATCCCAAGCTCTGGAACAAATGGGAAGCTCTCGCTCAGCAGCCGCAGCTGTCCGCGTGCTAAGCCCAGCAGCTTATGATGAGCTGCAGCTTGCAGGAGGCAAACAAGTGGTGTGGGATGGGTTTTTTTTTGTTTTTTTCTTCCTTCCTCTTTTACCTCAGGGAATGCAACAGGGCTGGACAAATCCAGGTGTCTGATTAGCCACGCTTAATTAAGAGCCGGGTATTTTCGAGTCCGCTGGACTCGATGGGATCTCAGCAGAGTGGAGCCTGGAGCAACGGCTCGGCCCAAACCCTGCGGGTGCAGCAGATCGGGGCTGCCCGGCCCTTCGGGGGTGCCGTGTCCCCAGTTTTCCCAATTTGATCTTTTTTTTTTTTTGAATAAGCGTTGGGGAGAGGTTGGGAAGTGGCGAAGCACAAGTTGTGGCTGGCAACGGAGGAGAGCGTTTCCGCACCCCGTGGCCGTGCTGACCACGTCGGCCGTACCCTGCTGTGTGAGTTGGGATAAACCAGGGTTGTTGCTTGCACAAACACGGCGATGTTTGGCTCCGTAATTCCACCAGGAAAACGCCGTGGCCCTGCCAGACTGCGTTTAAAGGGAAGCAAACAGCCTCTCCTCAAGGCCAGGCTGGACGAGGCTCTGAGCAACCTGATCCGGCTGGAGATGTCCCTGCTCCTCGCAGGGGGGTTGGGCTGGGTGGGCTTTGAAGGTCCCTTCCCACCCAAACCATTCCATGATTCTATGATTCATCCTCCAACGCCCCTCTGGCTCGTTGGGATATTTGGTTCCCGTCCCCGTTTGCCGTACCCCGTCTCGTCGCTGGGGTGGGAGCCTTCACCTCTGCTTTTGCTTTTTTCTCCCCCTTTCAGTTTTCGTTTCTGATTGCAGCCGCGTTGTTGAGCTCAGCGCGTTTCCAGTGCCGAACCGCGGAGCAGCAGAGAGAGAGATTCCCAAAGGGAAGAGTGATCAGTGAATAATTTTCCCTGGGACTTGCTTGCTGGGTGGTGGGCTCAGCTGCCCCAGGAGGGAGCGAGGATCCATCCTCGAGGCATCATTTTCGGGTGATTTTGAGAATTACCCGGGCTCCCTCCGCCGCGCCGGGGCAGCGACCTGACTCCACGGCCGTCTCGTTCCAGCGAAAGCAAGAAGGGCTCCTTTCGGTGCGTTCCTCAGTTTGGGATCAACCCAAGGTTTAATTACACATCTCCTAATTGGAAAGGAAAATTTGGGGCACAGCCTGCTCTGCAAATTTTATATTCACTTTTCCCTTCTCCCCCCCTCTTTTCAATTCTATACATAGAATATATTTTGTAAACCGTATTCAGGCACAATCTATGGACAGAAATGGCTTTTTAATTTTTTTTTTTTTTATTATTTTCTTCCTTTGGATTGGGAAAAGCCGATCCGAAGCCTGGCACCCACGGACCCCGGTGCGCTGCGGACCCTCACCGCGCCGGGACCCGTGGCCGTACCCTCTAGAGGGCACGATGCTCCCGCCATCGAGTCGCTTTTTTTTTTTGCAGAGAAAGGGATTTTTTTTTTTTATTTTTTTTTTCGTAGGGAAATGAACTGTGAGTTACAAGAAGCAGCAAAATATCCCTGTGTTCAGCAGGAATAACAACCTGGCCGGCGCTGGTGGGCTTTTACCCGTTGGTGACGCTCTGCTTTTAATTTTTGCACTGATTTAAGGTGGAGGGGGGGTTGCAAATACTCCTGCATTTGATTTTAATAGCAAAATACTTGCATTTGATTTTAATCAGTCCTGGAGCTTTCAAGATCGCTCCGAGAGCAGCACGGTTGTTTTAAACTCGCAGAAGTCCGAAGGGCGGCGTTAAAAATGCCAAAGGGAGGACGGGGTTGTGCGAAAGCTCTCGTGCCCCTGCCAGGCAGCTCCGTCGCGTTCCCGGGGGATTTTCTAAGCCTCTGCCCATCCTCATTTTTTAAGACAGGCAGGACACGTGTGATTTCGGAGCTGGCTCGGCGGCACTTGGCACCTTGCTTTTTCACACCAACCTAATTCAACCCTTTTGGCCCCAAGAAAAGGAGCACTAAGCCAGGCAACGCTGGCGACCTCCCCGTCGCCGAAACCCCCGCGGCCGTCGCCGCGCAGCCAGGACAACTCGGGGTCTGTGTCGAGGGGCAGGAATTTAATTTAAACAATGCGCTTTTGTTGGGTTTTTTTTTAACTCTTCCGTAGCCTGCACTATTGAGCTGCTAGACGGGAGAGCTACGGGCATTAATCCACAGAGAAAATGACTCTGTGTGCAATAAAAACCGGAGTAAATCCTGTTTTCCAGCGCTGCTGTAATTACCTCTTGCCTCGCCGCGTCCGATTGCCGCGTTGGAGACAGAGCCTGCCTTGCTTTTTGCGCTGCCTCCGTGATGTTTCCCGTTCGGTGCTGATTTCTCCCCCGTTAATTGATTCCTGATCTCAGCGAGCCGACCGGTCGTTTTTATTCGATCGTCTTATTTTGATAAAACCGGCGCTCTGCCTTCCCAAACGGTCGGGAGCGTCACTTCAACCTGTCACTCACGATTAATTGTTTGCTGTGTTAATTACTCTGCCAGGCGTGGCATCATCTCCGGACACGGCGGTGAGGCTCCGGTCCCGTCTGTACTCGAACCCGAGAGCCGAACAGCGGAGGGAAAGGCTCCGCCGTTTAATTAAACCCGGCTTTACCGATCGCTCCCTGCCGACCCGCATCACCTGGGATTAAGGCAGCAAAGAGCCGCCTTCGTGCCGGAGCTGTTTAGTGACTCTCACCAAGTTAACGAGCTAGCGATCGTCCCTGCTCGTCAAACGCCGCCCGCGATAGCCCGACAAACGCGTGGGCGCGTGGTGTCATTCCCACGGGCGGTTCGGTGGCGGCCGGGGCCGCGTGGATCGACCCCGGCACCTGGCTGCTTTGCGTTACTGGAATTCCCCAGTAACGCTGCTGGAAACGGCCCAGGGTTTGTTATCCCCGCAGGCAAAAAGGTGGGATTGAAAAAAACCAGGACAAATTATCTTAGGATAATTTTAGTAAGTGTGAGCGTTCAGTTTTTATAACCCAAAATTCCTTCAACTACAAAAATAAACCCCAAACTCCTCACTTTTCCATGAAGCATCCATTAGCTGTGGTTTTTTTTTTTTTAGATTTTCTTTCTCTTTTATGCTTTTCCAGGAGGATTTTATTCTGGAGGGGAGCACGGCAAGGCGCAAGCACCGTGCTGTAACTCCGCTCGAGCCCCATCTCCCGTCTCCCTGTCGCATCCTTCCTGACTTTTTCTGCTGGTTCAGTTTTTCTCCGGCTAGGAATTGTTTCAGATGGTGGGGAAAGGGATGCTGACCAGGAAATTACCTGTGAGCTGAGAGCGAGGACGCCTTTGTCCATCACAAAGCACTGAAAATCAGGTTTTGGCACCTCTTGGCTTGTCCGAGGAGGACACGGAGTTGGGAAAAGGAGTGGGAAGAGCTCTCCAGGAATTTTCCTAGGACTCCTATTCAAGGGGTTTTTTTGGGAAAAGCTAATAGACTGCTGTGTTAGAGATCTAAAGATTCCACAGGGCAAAACTGGGTGCTCCCGTGGCTTCGGGATTTAGCGTGGGAGAGTGGGATCTCCGAGAGATTCCCGGAGAGCAGGGCAGCCCCGTTGGGATGCCGGCGCAGGACTCTGCGGAGCGCGTTTCTCCCGCCGGTTGAGCCCGCAAAAAGGAGGGAGGTGGCAGTGATTCATCTCTCCCTCCCTCCTGCCCTTTTTAAAGGCTCGATCTCCAAGTGGAGACCGGTGACGAGTGGCGTCCCTCAGGGGTCCGTGTTGGCCCTCTTCAACATCTTTGTCAGGACATGGACAGTGGGATGGAGTGCACCCTCAGCACGCTCACCGATGACACCGAGCTGCGTGGTGCCACCGACACGCTGGAGGGGAGGGATCCATCCAGAGGGACCTGGACAGGCTGGAGAGGTGGGCCCAGGTTGCCCAGAGAGGTGGTGGATGCCCCATCCCTGGAAACATTCCAGGTTGGACGAGGCTCTGAGCAACCTGATGTGGTTGGAGATGTCCCTGCTCCTGGCAGGGGGGTTGGACTGGATGACCCTTGAAGGTCCCTTCCCACCCAAACCATCCTGCCATTCTGTGATTCTCCGTCAGCCGTTGGGGAGAGGACGCTCCGCTCCCGTCGCCCCGGGCTCAGCAAAGCGCGGCACAGCCGGCTGCCACGCGCGGCACGCGGGCGGCACGGCCGGTTCGTAAGCCGCTCGCCGGCTCGCTCCGTTGTGAAGTAATGAAGTGGAAATGAACTCCCTGCCTGGCGAGAAGACGGGGGGCGGCGGCGGGGGGGGGATTAACTCCCGACAGCGGCGCTGGGCTGCCGAGATTGATGGGATGTGCTGACGGCGGGTACCAAACACGACCATCTCACTTTGGTGAGCAATTCATCTCAAGGTTCGGTCATCTGTCATCCTCTCCCGCTCCCGAAAAGCCGGGAAATTTGTGAGGAGAGTTTAAAAAGAGTTTCCGCCTCGCGCTTTTCGGCCGGTCGCTCCCTCCCTTCTCTCCTTTGCCCTGCACAGGAGTGGAGGGGAGAGGCCAAGGCGTCTTCTAGCTCTGCTCCGCCGGGGCAGGAGTTTGGGGTGCAGAGCTTTTTTGTGGGACCCCCCACTCCGAGCACGTGCCTGGGCGCGTGAATGCAGCGACGCGCAGGGGTCTCAATGTGCTGGAGCGCTCGGATGGATCTGCGTGTGTAGGAACTGCTTGATATTTTTAAAAATTTGTTTTACAACTTTTTTTTTTTTGTTTCTTTTTTTCTTTAAAATGTGGACTCAGAGTGCAGAACGGGGTTGGAGATGAATCATTTCCAACTTTTTGACAGGCCGGAGAGGTGGGCCTGTGCTAACGTCACGGAGTTCAGCCAGGCCAAGGGCAAGGTCCTGCCCGTGGGTCGGGGCAATCCCAGCACAAATCCAGGCTGGGCGGGAATGGATGGAGAGCAGCCCTGAGGAGAAGGACTTGGGGGTGATGGTGGATGAGAAGCTCAACATGAGCCGGTGATGTGCGCTCACAGCCCAGAAACCAACGGCACCCTGGGCTGCACCCAGAGCAGCGTGGGCAGCAGGGCGAGGGAGGGGATTCTGCCCCTGTGCTCCGCTCTGCTGAGACCCCCCTGGAGCGCTGCGTCCAGCTCTGGAGCCCCCAACAGCAGAAGGCCGTGGAGCTGTTGGAGAGGGTGCAGAGGAGGCCACGCAGATGCGGAGAGGGCTGGAGCAGCTCTGCTGTGAGGCCAGGCTGGGAGA
>WHYT01017975.1:0-135890 GCA_009806455.1 Tetrax tetrax
GGCATCCTGGCCTGCATTAGAAATAGTGTGGCCAGCAGGAGCAGGGAGGTAATCATCCCCCTGTATTCGGCACTGGTGAGGCCGCACCTCAAGTATTGTGTTCAGTTTTGGGCCCCTCACTACAAGAAAGACATTGAAGCCCTGGAACGTGTCCAGAGAAGGGCAACAAAGCTGGTGAGGGGTCTGGAGCACAAGTCTTATGAGGAGCGGCTGAGAGAGTTGGGATTGTTTAGTCTGGAGAAGAGGAGGCTCAGGGGAGACCTTATAGCTCTCTATAACTTCCTGAAGGCAGGTTGTGATGAGCAGGGGTTTGGCCTCTTCTCCCAGGCAACAAGCAGGACCCGAGGAAATGGCCACAAGTTGTACCAGAGGAGGTTTAGGTTGGACGTGAGGAAAAACTTTTTCTCCCAAAGAGTGGTCAGGCACTGGAATGGCCTGCCCAGGCAGGTGGTGGAGTCACCGTCCCTGGCAGTGTTCAAGAGGCGGCTTGATGAGGAGCTACAAGATATGGTTTAGTAGCTGTGGCAGCAATGGTAGTGGGAAGACGGTTGGACTAGATGATCTCATAGGTCCCATCCAACCATGTGATTCTATGATTCTATGAAACAAGGTCATTCATGTTCTATTAGTGCAGAATGGATGTGTTTTTCTTCTGGGCAGGCCACAGATCCATTGGATCACACTTCTTCCTTTAGTGAAAGGAATATGTCTGATACATACAGCTTGTCACATACATAGCAAAGATAGTGAACATCAAAAGGATTTTGCAGTGCCCTAAAACAAAGAAGCTATGGAAATTGAAATTAAACAAATATGCTTGGAGAAGTAGTAATTTTGTGGCTGGGGTTATGCTCGCTACAGATAGCATATGAAAGCAGTTATGAGAAGAACCGGCTAACACACAGAAATGGGTAACAGCTTTCTGAAGCCCTCCACTAACTGATGGCATAACAACCACATAATCTTAGGAGTGGTGTTGCTACGGAGCAAACACCCTCAAGGTTTTTCAAGAGCAGCTTTTAATTTTTGTCATCTTTGCCACAGGAAAGCATTTTAAAACGCTGGAGGTCTTGAGGGGAGAATTTTGTTTAGGTTTTTTAAAAAGAATTTCCCCTCCTTAACAATTTCCTCTTAGATTTTTCTCAGTAGTTGAGGTAGCTTGCTGATACCAGTTCCAAGAGAGGAACTATGCACCTGTGCGCAACTGTTGCAAATAATTCTTGAAGGTGTCATATGTTCTCCTGTGTGACTTGGGCAGAGAAAGTGACAGGGTGGAGGAGGGGAGAAGATTATATAAATATATAGATAAAACATTTTTTAGTCTCAGACAGTTATACATATCTATATGTTACATGATGTGTTTGGTTATTAATAAATATGGATATATAATTGTATATATTAACCCCCCTTTTTTTAATCTCAGACATGACAAGAGCATGTTGTTTCACTCTACTCCTGTCAAACCAGAAAGCTTGGAGGATCTCTGGGAAAACCTCAGTTTAAAGCCTTCGAATACCCCTCAAGTAAACATCTCTGACAGTTTGTCCCGTCGAGGTAAGACAAATAATGTCTCAGTCCTTTTTTTGTGGGAAAAGGAAAATAATAACTGTAGGAGTGGACAGGTTTATGCCTATCAGATTGGCGAGGGAGTCAAACTGACTCTAATAGTATTTAGTTTTGAACACCATGTCGTAATATAGACAAATTATATTTGTTGCAGGCTTACTTTTTCCCTTTTTATTTCATCAGACATGACCTGTTATCTCTAATTGAAATAGATCAGTGTTGCATTTTGTGGAGAAGAATGCACAATTGTAGATTTTGTTTTGAGTTCAGAACATTCTTCAAAATATTCAATTACATGCACTGCTTCTGTGCTTGACTTAATTATGGCCAATAGTCTACTGTTAGCTAAAACTCTTCCCTAGCTTTTTTAACTGTGTGTCTGCAGCATCCAGCACTCCTTCACTATTTTGGGAAACTGTTCTTGACAATTCATGTCGGGTTTTTTTTGGGGTTTTTTTTTGTTTTTTTTTTTTTTTTTTTTTCTCCCTCAGACTAGACTATGTTCTAATGTGTTTTTTTTTCCTTTGGTTAAAATGCTGATGCATCCTAGAAACTCTCAAAACTCAAGCTAGATAATAATTATGGAAGCTGTAATAAGGGTAGTGTCACTGTTACACTTTTAAAATCCCGTATCTAGAACAAAGATTGCTTGCAAGTTAGAGCACAAAGAATATAAACCACTTCAGACTTATCCAAAAAAGCAGTTCTGACACTTGTAGTTAACTAAACAAATGGCTAATTCTTTCCTTTTGCTGTGATAAAATGCACTTAAAGCTGATAAGGGTCACACTCTGCTACTGTAAATCTTTATTTTGGTAAAATTAATCTGTTAGATTAGGACTGACGGGAGGATGAGAAGTTGTCTTTTTCATAATCTCTCTTTTTGCACATGCTGAATCCCCTTGTGCTTTGTTTATTCCACCCTTCCTAGTTATTAATGAAGTATGGCAAGAACAAACAATTGCTCGTCTGCTGCAGCTTGTAGACCTTCCACTCCTTGAGTCTTTACTTAAGCACCAAGAGATCAAACCTCAGGTTCCACAACCAAGGAAGGGAACTGAATATGTCATCACAAGTAACTACCTAGACAGAGAGATTCTCAAGGCTTTCAGTGACTCCCAGTAAGTATACACCACTCACCTCTGCAACTCTGAAAAACTTTCTGCTTTCAGTACTGCAGAAAGGATGCGAGTAGGCATTTTTCTCTGTTAGACTTGTCTGAATTAATTAGTAAATAGCAATTGCTAAGCTGTAAACCAAAAGTAGTTGAGAGGACAACTGCTGAACACTGGAAGGGTTTTTTAATGCAATGATAGTATTTGATAGTATTCAGAGGGGAAATTGTTTACTGCATTGAGGGGAAAAATAGAGCATTTTCCTTAAAAAAAAAAAAAAAACCACCCCAAACCTGTGAGGGAAGCTAAGTTTCTCCTACTATATTAAAAAAGCCAAGAACACTGAGCCTGAAACTGCATATAAATACCGTTAAAAACATAATCTGAAAAACTTTGGCCAATCTGAATCGGATCAAGGTTTCTGTTTATCTAGCAATAATTATGTCCTTGTCATACAGTAGACTAACTTCAGGTTTGCTTGTGACTGTTTACCTGTGTGTGTTCCTAATTCTTCATCTTAAGTACACAACAAAGAGGTATATGGCTATGATCTCCCTGAGTGTGTCAGGAAAAGTGTCTTTTGCCCGGGGGGGGGAAGGGGGGGTGAAGTACCTACGCATGCAGTGAGAAACCATTCTACTTACTCTCTGAAAAACAATGCAACCAACTCTGAAAGGCATCAGTAAATAATGCTACAAAATTAAACCACTCTGTCTTCTAGAACAGATGAATGGCTCTCAGCAGCAATAGATTGCTTGGAATATCTTCCAGATCATATGGTGGTAGATATTAGCAGAAACTTGCCTGATCAACCAGATAAAGCAGACACATGGAAACTACTGCTGTTTCAAAATATTGGTAGATACTACAGCCAAAAAAAGGAGCCGCTGTTAAGCCATGCATCTGAAATTCATTCAGGAATTGCAGAACTATTAGGTAAGTAATATAAAGCTGTGTTCCTAAGCTATGTGAGCTATGTTCTGACAAAGTGAGTATTTGCTACAGCAGCCTAGTTAAAGGTTGACTTCTGCAAGGTGATGTTTTTTGTTTTTTGGGGTTTTACTGGTGTTTTTTTTGGGGCGGGGGGGGGGTATTTTATTTATTTTATTTCTAGTCACGAAGGCTGTGCTTTGAATTTTGGTCCTGACTGCATGCAGTTCTGTAGTTTGTGTTCAGGTCTGTGTAGAATGGCTGTGAAACTGGAGTGCTATAATTTGGTAGTAGCTGGTATCCCTGGAAATTAACTATCTATAGGAAATTAAATATAAATATGGCCTAATGTTAAATATTTAGGCCATAAGATCTGAAGTTAAGGCTGTATGGACGCTTTGTATCCCATTCACAACTCTCTCCTCTTGTCCATAGAAATGTGCATTTCTTAAATGTCATGTTTAGACAGCATTTTAGAAAGCTTTTGGTATTTCAGTCATCAATCAATACCTCATCCCTATTCTCCTTATTTTTCATCCTTCTCTGCCTTGATTATTCTTATTCTATGTTGGTAGGAATATTGTGCATTTATAACCCATTCCTCCTCCCAACATGATAAAGAGGGGCTACAACCTACTTCATGTAAATAATTCAGACATCTAAAATGGGTATTCTGCATAGTAAGACCAGTTAAATTAAAACTTAGCAAAGCTCTACAGAATGGTTTGCAATTAATACATCAGGCTAACCCATTTTTCTAGAATGTTTTCCTCATTTTTAGAGGGATCACTATTTCTACAAGAGATCATTCATTTTTGTAACAGATCCATTTTCTTTTTTTCAGTATTTCACATTCCATTCAAGATGGCTGAACTGTAATTTAACTTAATTGAAAGTGAATTTTCTTAAATATCAGGCTAAAAGCCTGGGTGTAGGCTGTTCTCAGATTGTATGTAAACAGCTCTCATCAGTCTGTGAGAAAATTTTTGTGAGAATGAATTACTTTGTTTGACCAGTTCTGTTTAGAGAGATGAATGTCTCTTCAGTGGCTAATTTAGCTGTTTTATTGTAACATTTATTTAAATAAATATGGCAATAGATACCTTTTTATCTCTTCCTAGTGAATGGGAAGATGGAGCAATCTTTAGAAGCTGTTCAACTCTATTTGAAACTTCTAGACAGCCAAGTCAGGGAGGAGTTCAGAAGACTGCTGTACTTTATGGCTGTTGCAGCACATAATTCTGAGCTCAAACTACAGAAGGAGGTAAATGCATACTTAATAGTTACATGTTGCTTTACACTTATGAAATCTAGACCTCCCCGATACTGGTCAGAAACACATTTGTAGCTTAAATATGTGACTACAGGAGAAGCAAGGACTCTAGAAGAACAAAGGCAATGTCCTTCTTTAAAGGGGGAGACTAATTATCCTCTTCTAATCATTATTTCACATTGTCCTTTAGAGTGACAACAGGATGGTTGTGAAAAGAACGTTCTCTAAAGCTATTGTCAACAATAAAACCTTATCCAGAGGGAAAACTGACCTCCTGATCTTGTTCCTTGTGGATCACCAAAAAGATGTATTAAAGGTAAGTGCTAGAAAATAACCAGGTTTTTGTTATCTTGTATGTTTGTGCAGAGTTGCCTTTTTCTAAGCCGCTGTTTGACTGATCTTCTCTTTCTATTCAAGATTCCAGGGACACTGCATAAAATGGTCAGCAATAAACTTATGGCTTTGCAGAAAGGCCAAGATCCTAGTAAGATAGCAGGTAACGGTTTAAACTGAACTTTTTATTCTTGTAGTGCACCCAGATGAGAAATAGAAGGCACTGGGATGATGCAAAAAGACTTGCTGTGACAATGATGAATTTGACTCTAAAGGAGGATGCGTCTATAGGATCTTGAGGGTGGTTGGCCGTGGTGTTAACAGAGTGTCTCATATTTCCTTTTAGGCTATACCTTTTGCCAAAAACTTGATGAAAGACAGTATCGCTCCAATACAGAGAAGACTACAAAAGATGAGCTATTGTCTCTATTGAAAGCTATTGATGAAGATTCAAAGCTCTCTGACAAAGAGAGAAAGAGGCTGCTAGGTCAGTTTCATAGTAGTAATCCAAGTATTTTTATGCAGTATTTTGGAGACAGAGTTACTAATATGTGCGTGTGATTTTTAAATGTAGATTACCTTCTGTACTCTAGCATTGAAAACGTTAATATATTTATAAATCTTTTGTATCTCATGTATCTAATAAAATTATTTTGTGGAAATGGATGGAATTTATACGATTATTACCAAAGCCAATGGTACCCAAGTTTAGCCTGTACTTATAGTTTAGCTTTGCTCATTCTTAATTGCTGTAGGGTCAAAATAATCCTTCTTTTTCCTCACCTAAAGCCAAGTCTGACTCCCTCTATTCAAGTATCAAAATTGAGATGGGAAACACCTCTCCATAAATACGAGATCTCTACTGGCTTTTGCCCCAGCACTGAATTTTGTGCTGAGCAGTTTTTTCTAATTGGCCTTGTGTTATGTGATTCCGTCACGTAGCATTCATCTCTAACTTGCTGTGTAATGGACAGAGCTGAATAACATCTTCTGCTTGATTATCTCCCAGCTTTTCTTCAAGCTTGCCAGCTAACTATACTATGTAGGTACATGACAAATTGCTACGCTGTTTTAAGCTAAAATGGCACCATATTGAGAAATTGCCAGGGAAGATTACTTCTCTTTTTTTTTTTTTTTTTTTTTTTCCCCAATGTGAATCCTACTTTGTACCCTGAACACCCATTGACTCTCCTGGGATGGTAAAGATATTCTGGATTTTTAATTTAGTCTGGCTTTGGTTGCCACAGAACATACTGCTTACAGCTTGTTATCTTCGTCTCTGCAGTGTTTTGCTCTGCAGCTGTAATTAGAAAAGAGCTGGAACAAATGAAAGGCCTCTGGGTTTTCTTATGGGTGTATATTTTATCTATGCCTAGTCTACTGTAGAAATGCCAAGCTGTGCAACACAGGCAATTGCAAGCAGGGAAACATACAGTATGATCAGAGATCTAATCTTGATTATTGTGGAGTTATCCTTGGGATGATACCAGCAAAACTTCATTAGCATTACTCTTGCAAGAAATCACCAATTTTGTTCCATACACAGTGTTGACAGAGCTCTGTTATCTTTTTTTTTTTTTTTTTTTTGGGGGGGGGGGACAACTAGTTTAATTGGGATCAAAGGTAATTTAATCATGAAAACACAAGTGGTGTTACAAACACATGTGGTGAGCTGTTTTTAAAAATACAATCCTATTTGATATATTGCTTTGTACTACATCACTAGGTAACTCTTCAGTCATTAGTGGTGTCTGTTGTCACTGGTCATCACTTCATCAGAGTACTCTCTCTGAAACCAAGATGACAACTTAGTGTGCAACAGAAAAACGTATTGCTGTGTTCTGATGGGGAATGGAAGATGAATATGCAAGAGGCTGATTCTAGTCAGTTAGAAAGGACTTCTAAAAGATAATTGGGTCTTGAAAACTAATAGTATGAAGGAAGATGTAACTGGTTTTACTAGTTATTTTTTTGTAGTTCTTAGTTTTAACGGAAAGCTTTTGATTATAAATGCACTTTATCAGAAAGAGTGGCTTACCTATACTTCAAAATGTAGGAGCAGAAAGTAGTTTCTTATTCTCAGAATTTCTGATCATATTTTTAAATTACTTGTGCCACTGTCTTTGTTGCCTCTTCGGCAGACGTGTATTCCCTTTCTCGCTCCTAATTTCTCTATGGGCTATCTGGCCTGACCTTGCTGATAAGAGGATGAGATTTCTGTCTTGAAAATGAGTTCCTGCCTGTGGGCATTGCCTGCTGGAGGGCCAGTTCTGAATTAGATATTGCTGCACTGTGTGAGTCAGTGGCTGGCCTTGGTGCCAAGCGGTCTGCAGAGAAGAACCAGGCAGGAGAGACGTTAGGGAGCATTGCTGATGGGTAGGAGGCTGAGAGGCCAGCGTGGCTCTTCCTCTGCTGGATGTGATGCAGCTCTGACCGTACCCAAATTTAGGTGTGACGGAAGGGACTGATGGTCACAGCGTGAGCTGGGTAAGGTGCCTCTAAGCGAGTCTATCCCAGCAGAACAGCAACGGCAAGTGGTGGCTTCTTTCCCTGGTTGCTGGGTGGATTTAGACTAAATAAGCACAAAGTGATAGGGGCAGACACCTATTTATCTGTGTTACAGTCCAGGTGGAGGCTGTTGGGGTGCAGCTCTTGCTCTGGCCCAGCTGGGGGGAGCTGCTCCGTGCTTAGTGACAGACGGAAAACGCCCACTCTCTCCAAAAAAAAGCAGCGATGAGCCGTAATATTGAGGGTTATTCTTACACCGCTGGTACAGAGGAGAGTGGTGCATCCCCCCCACGCCCCTCTTGGCCCGCTTTGAGGGGAAAAAAAAACCCCAACAAAGGCTCCGAGGGGCGGTGGGGGCTCCTCGCTCCGCCCCGACGCAGGGCGGGCCCTCGGGAGCCTCTCCCGCGCCGCTCGGCAGCCGCTGCGGCCCGCCCCTGCACCGGGGCTGCGCCTGCGGCCCAGCCTGCCACCGCCGGCCGGCGGGAGGGAGCGGGGGCCGGGCGCCCGCCCCGTTAGAGCCGGAGGCTGCGGCTCCTTCTCCGAGTGGCGGTAAGGCGGCGGCCGCGGCCGGGAGGCCTCCACGGGCCCGGCCGGTCTGGGGGTAGGTCTGGACGTGGAGGCTGCGGGGCTGGTGGGGGCTGCCTGCGAGCCCGGGCCCGGGCAGCCCCGCCTGCGGGCCCTGTTTCCTGTGGAGGGTGGGTGGGATGCAGGGCTGGCCGAAGGAGGCTGTTCCGTTCCCTTTTCTCTCTGTGCCTCGCCCGTTTGCCGTCTGGAGAAACGCCCCCCGCCTGCGCTGCAGGGGCTCGGTTTCCCTGCGGCCCGTGCCTGAGCCTCTGTGACATCTGCGCCTGGCGCTGCTGCCACCACCCCGGGTGGGCAGCGCAGGGAGAGCGCCCTAAAACTTCTGAAGCCCCGTGGAAGTACGGCAGGAAAACCGGTGCCCGGTCCTGGGGAGGGCCAGGGGTGGAATAATCACACTGCTGCTAGGTGATGTGGTATTTTTGTTACCACACCTTGCGTGCTCTCTTTTGCAGGCAGACCGGAACTCTCAGGGCCTTACGCAGAACAGGTTGCAGACAGGGAGAACAGCAGAAGTTCAGAAGCATCCCTTTTAATTTGGATGAGGGGCAGAGGACAGGCTGTAGCTTCACCACGCAGAGCTGAGGTGTTGCTTGCCTTTTAGCAGTTTACAAGGGAAGGTTGGGTTTGGTGTGGCAGGCGAACAGAGGGAGGAGGAGGGAGTTTGGTGTTGGAACTGAACTTGAAGAAAGGTGTCCTTCAGGGCTTGTGTGTTTGGCCTGCAGGTAAGGAGAACTGTCAAGTCTCATCTCATACAGAGCAGTAGGACAACACTTGAAGTTAGGAGGAACTGCTTCAGTCTTGTGTGTACCCCATAGAAGTACAGTGAAGTTTGTTTAATGCTGGTGTGCATCAGATGATTTGAGGACCTTTGATGAAAAGAACCTGTGGAAAATATTTTCTTTCCATTTTAATTTGTTGGGGTTTCTCTTGTACTTCTGTTTTTATCAAAAATAAATTGAAGGAAAGTGCTAAGAAGTAGACTTTGTTCTATTAAGAGTCAGAATTGTTTTTGTGAAAGGAAGGATGATGATCATGCTTTTGGAAGAGGTGTTGTCCAGCTTATTTACCCAGTGGAAAGAGGATTTGTTCTAGATGTGTTCTTCCAAATAATAGCAGTAATCCAGCAGAAAAGAGTAGACGATTGCAAACTAAACAGCTAAACCAACAAGTGCGCCTGTTTACCTCATCTGCTGAACAGTAATTTGGTAGAATGGCCTGGAAGTTCTTGTACCCATTTTCCACAGCTGAAATAGGACTTTTTTAACAAACAGTATTTAAATGAAATTGTTCATTTTGAGACTGTAGCTGTTGATCTGCCATTTTACGGAAAGCAGTGCTTTAGGATGTAGTCTGTGTGGCAGGAATGATGGCCTGGTGGGAAAAGCTGGGGGTAGGAATCATGAGACTGATTATCATTTTGGCCCTGTCATTTATCTTCTGAGTCCTCAAGCAGCTTAACTCACACCTCAGTTTCCTTTCTGTAGGAAGGATACATGATATTATTGCGCTACTTTTCTAAGGATAGTGAGGATAAAGTGCAGTGAGAGATTGCAAGGAACTATGGAGTATCATGTGCATTAAAGACCTAAGAGGGTCTTAGTTGAGTCATCTTTGTGCTTCAGATTTTGACTTTAGGAGGATGCTCAGTGGAAGAGAATGGATAAGAACAACAACCATCTAGTCTGGTTGAATGGATGTAGAAGCTTTTATGATAATACTTTTATTCTAACCAAATTCACATTCTAGCCAACAACACATTTCCCTCCTCTGTTTAACCAGTCCTGTCTTACAATTTCTGTTGCAACCGTTGCTATGATCTTCTGTATTAACTGCTTCTTTATTAACAGAGCTATGTCCTCTTGCTGCTAGAGAGTTTGCAGTAACAGACCTTTTGTCTACTAGACGGGACATCCACTTCTCCTGGAGCACGTCACTGGTTTCCCACCAGTGGTTTCCCACTGGTTTCACACTTGCATGCTGGTTTGGATACCTTGCATTACTCCTAGCTGGGGGCTATTTCTGCCTGAGTTAAAAGGGTGGCAGTGTGAGTGCAGCTCTGCTCAGGCTGCCCCTTTATTGTCCCAGCTGGGATTGTCTGTGTGGGTGAAGGGGAAGATGATCAAGCGTTTGGGGCAGGGACATCAGTGAGTGTTCCAGTTAGATGTGAGAGCTAATATATGAATCTAACAATACCTGTGCCGATGTTTTAGTTTTCTGATGTCATTTATCCCATTATTTTTATACTTTTTCTTTTCTAAAATAGAAATCACACAGTGCTGTGGACAAGTGTTGCGTGTTGGTTTGTATCTCATAGGTCTAGCGAGATGATGACCCTGAGTCATTCCTGTAGAACAAAACCATTTCTCATATGCACTGAGCTTTCTAGCTGTCCTGTAGATCACATTGGTGCAATCAATTTAAGCACTGATGGAGTTAAGCACTGTTAGTTATTACAGATGTTGTATGAAAATTAAAAAAATTGTAGTGCCACATTTTGTATTTCTACATTGTTGCTTCCTTATGTTTCATCCTCTTCCGTGTAGTCTTTGATGCTGGAAGTATTTTTTCCTAATAGCTTGAGGTGCCTCAAGCATGTGTCTCTTGCTGAGAGCTTGATTCTTTCAAATTTGGAAAGTCAGGATGATACCAGGTGAAAGAGGAAGTTGTTTTTCCAGGAACTTTTTTTTTTTCTCTTTTTTTTTAAAGACAGACTTTTCTTGACTTCTCACTTCACAGAACATCCAGGTTATTTGATTTAGAGAGATCATATGCTCTTTAATAGATTTTTGTAAAACTGAAGTCTGAACAGTAGCTTCCTCTATGATAGAAAGTTTTTAATGGTAAGATGTGCAAATTATGTTCTTCAGAGAGAAATTTGAATATGAAATAAGTGAAGATAATGAAGACATGCTTTTCTAATGGTGATTTTTTCAGTGTAGCTTTGAGTACACTGCAGGTATCTGTGACTCCTGATCCTTTGCTTGGAAACTATAACACCTTTCTCCTCATTTTGTTTTAGTACTTAATTGTTCACAATAACCATAAATATTATTTAATATTAATATTTAATAAACTAATTTAAAATACTGTAGCTATGTTCTTTACTGTCTTAATGTTTTGTTTGTTTTTTTTTTAAATGATCCTGATATTTTATGCCTAAATCTGACTCTTGCATGGAATTAAAAAATGGGAGTAGAATTTTATATTAATTTGTCTCAAGTCCTTTTCCTGCTTCTTAATGCATTTGGATGTCTCAGAGTGAAAACTGTTAAGTTCTGACCAGTTGGAGCAGATTATAGTTAAGGGCTATGTTATGTTCAGAAAGCTGTATCATTATGTAGCGGGGAAATGTCTCACTTGGCATAACCTTTCTGAAAACATGTTTGCAATACTATTCTGAAGGTGTTTGTCACTGCTCTCTCATAAGCAATGCTAAGAAAGAAAATTAAATACATTTTTCCTTCTCATCTGTATGCATTATGGTGAGGGAACAGTTTCAGATTTTTGAGAACTTACTAGGAATGCAGATTAAGTAAATGGTAGCTGTGTTGAAAGCATCTGGTTTGTGTAAGATGGGAAGTGAGTCACTGAGTCCAGGTCCCCTACCATTATGGAAATGACATCATATAATTCCACATAAGATTCCTTTTATTCTTGTTTTTTTCTTAATCAAGAGAACTCCTGGTGATGTTTTCCCACTCAGCCATGTCAGAAAACGCTTATTCATTCCCTTTTTCATCTTTTTTATTTTTCTGAAAAGAACAAACTGAAAATGTCTCAGAATCCTGACAAGCCACATTCAAGTGAAGAAAAGTTGAGTGATTTGGAGGATGGTCAAGAGGAGAGCGTGGACAATCCAGATCAGTCTGTCAGAAAAAGAATACGACAGAGTGCTGAAGGGTCACACAGAGATGATACACCAACGTGTAAGCAAAACTGCTTTATTAAAAAAAAAGTAAATTCTGTAATTTTTTTTTTCTGGAGACAATCCAGAATGGTGCTTTATAGCATTCTCTGCAAGTTTGACTTGGTTGCCGTTAAATATTGTGTGACTCCTGATCCTTTGCTTGGAAACTGTAACACCTTTCTCCTCATTTTGTTTTAGTACTTAATTGTTCACAGTAACCATGTTGCTCTGTGTCACGTACGTCTTGGGTACCTTTGCGTGTGTGCTCTCATGGAGAGGAGGATAAGCACTGCTCCAGTAGATTCTAGCTAAAGTGTTGTGCTGTTTGCGTTATCAGCTAAACCTTCTGGCTTGTTGCAGCCTCTGTTTTTACCGCAGGGCAAGGAAGGCCATTATCAACAAAGTAATGTCCTATCAACCCCCTCCCAATACCAATGGAAAGTTGTATATTTAACTGGAATGCTTCTAGTGTCAAGCAGGATTGCATATTTAAAATTTATTCTTTGTCGTTCTGCTTTTAAGATGAGGAGCTAGATGCAATATGGCTAATTATTTCTGGCAAATCTGTAGATAAAACCAAGGGGAAAGTTTCTGGACCCAGGGATTCATTTCAAAGAGGCAACTTTGCTCAGATAATTAGTTCCAAATTTCTGTAGAGCATCTCAGCATGTAGCACTTTATTTGGTGCATTCTTTTTATTTTTTAATAGCGTTCATTTTTCCTTGAGGTTTAGTGTTGTGTTTCATGTCATGTTACACAGAGGAGATGTTGTGAGATAGTTTATGTTCTTAGATCTTGCCGGTTGCCTGGTAGGAAACACAGTGTAGTATGGAGAAAGGCTATCAACATGTGAAAATAAAATGCATCACAGAGTCTTGCACTGCATTGTACCACAAAGAAGTCATTTGTCTCAAGCTCTCCCCTCTTGTAAAGGAGCAGATAAAATATGAGAATGAAGCAACATGATTTAAGAGCATTCTTTGGTAAATGAGAGTCTTAGCTTTTAGTGCATTCACTGCTCAAGTGAAGTCATTTGGCAGTCAGACAAGAGCACTCTCATTCAGCTGTGAACTTTGTTGTCCTGCTCGTTCGTCTCAGAATATCAATCCTTACTGTGTTCCCAGAGTCACTGTGCAAGATTAAGCTCCAAGCAGAATGAAATAAGGGTTTAAGAGCGCTGCACGAAAAGAGCAAGATGTTAATAAAAAATTAGCACATTGGAACCATACTGTGTATACTTGGAACAGCTCAGAATGGCAGACAAGTGATGGACAGTTACTTTTACAGGACCTTTTCTATGTTACTAGCTTGAGTCCTGTCAAACTGGATTATCAAATTGGGCAGATGTGATAGTTTGCCTAAAACATATCTCATGAACCTAGCCTATGCAGATCCCTGGTTGATTTCTTTCATTTTGAGAATTTGTATGTTGCTTCTGTGCCTGGACTTCAGTTGAAATAAACGAACCACAGCGAGGAATCGATCCGTTAGAGCAATTCTGCTGTGGCTTTCCCCCTCTTCTGCTCTGCTAGATGTTTTCTGGAGGAGTCGAGATGAACCTTGCCATTCTTGTCTGCCTCTCCTGAGGACACTAATAATCTAGCTGCCTCCTTTTTCTCAGATTCCTGGACCAGGGAAGAACTGTGGTGCTTCTCCTAACTTCTGGCAGGTATCACAGGGCACCCACACAGACTGCTTGCACTGATGCTGGCACAGCCAGGAGGAATCTTTACTAGGAAGAATCAATGGCAACAGGTTTCAGTTGGCTTCAGTGGGGATGGGATTACTCCCCTAATGCCTAATGGCCTACACCCATGGCACCTTCTCTGCCTTTCTGTTGCCTTGTTTTTAGGGCTGTAACACTAACTGCACTACAGCAATGCCAGTATTATCCCAGGAGGATGTTATGTAGTCCAGAACAATTAAGAGCTGTAATTCCCACTGCATCCAGGAAGCAAATCAACCTTTCTGAAACTATCCCTGTCCCTCTTCTACCTTCTAAATTTCTACAGTCAGCCACTACCTTTGTCTCCTTCCTTATGAAAACTGGCCTGTTTATTCAGGTTTGACACTTCCTCTTGCTTGTATGCCCCAGGGCCCAATTTGAAGCTGCTTTTTCATCCTTGTCAGTCCCAAATGCCTTCCAGAGGAAGAAATCTTAGGCATTGGTGCTAGGACTAGGTCTTGATATCCTTTGGCACTTGGATGATGGCCTCTGGGGAAAAAGAGTTTGGAGAGGTGCCAGTTGCTCTGGAAGTAGTGAGAATGATTGGCTACTAGTATGTTATTGCTTAGTGTAGTGGTGATTTGTTTGCTGACTGCTTTAGAGATGAAGTCACTTCCTTGAAAAATATAAAATTGAAATGACAACATCTGCATAATAATTGGGGAAATGGTGCAGTGAAAATACTGATATTTTTAATTATTTCTTCCTGCAGTATGAAGAAAGATGATATTAAGCAATCCTAAAGAAGGAGGGTTTTGGATGTGAGGTTTGTTTTTGTTCTTTAAAAGAGCTTGATGAAACTTGGAAGAAATTGATACAGTAAGCCCAGAATACCATCTGGGGTTCACTCCTTTGTTTCCTGTAATACTCCAAACTTGTGTCGTTTGCCAGGTCCCATCCCAGGAAGGGAAGAAAGGAGAAGAATCTTCAGATAATACTGTCTTTTGTCCCTTTTGTTCTGTCAAGAAGGTGGAAAGGGTCCAAAAGTATTAGCAGACTTTTTTTCCACAGTTTTTTACAGGTAACTCTCTGACAGTTTAATTTATGTTGCAGCTAGTCCTCCTCGGCCTGTGTCAATAGAAGAGCTCATGGAAACAGCCAAGGGAGTAACCAACATGGCATTAGCACACGAAATTGTTGTTAACGGAGACTTCCAGATAAAACCAGCTGAATTACCAGAACACAGGTAAGATTGTTACCAAGTAGATAGACAAAAATTGTATTTGTAGAACTGCAGAACAGCTCTAGTGGATCAGGTAAAGGCTCTGGTTAGTATCTTGTCTGGCTCTGCCTGGCAGGAGGTAGGAAAGAATGTAAGAAGAAGGTGGTAGCCATGCAGTTCTGCTTTCCTAGAAATGTGTGTATGTGAAAGGTGATCGTCTTTGGAGTAATTGTTTGGGTGTGTGTGGTGTGGTTTCTGTCAGTGTCCCCTTGTCCCAGGAGTCTGAGACTGCGGCCTTCTGAATAGCTGCAGATGCAGATAGCACTCTTGACATCTTTTATGCTTTCACTGCCTGTGGGACTAGGATGAAACTGATCATTTTAGATTTTTCTGAGCTAATATCTGTTTCTCCAGGGATTTTCTTCTGGGAGGAGATTCCTATGTTTTATTAGGTTAATTCTTTCTTCTTCTAAGTTTGAAGTCTTTCCTTCTCTTTCTGACCTGCAGTAATTCTATCTCCTACTGAGAGGGGAGAGGGAGAACAGAAGAGCCTTTGATGTCTGGTCGCATATTGGCTGGTGTAGTTGACCCCGTCCTATCGAAGAGACGCTTTGTCTGCTGCTCCTTTTTCTTTCACACGCAGAGAGATGTGGCTGACAATATGTTTCTTGAGTTAATCTGTGAAAGCTGGGTGTGTATTTCATGGAAGAAACTTGGTCCACATCGTAACCAGTGTTGTCTGTAGGTGTCTACATTTGAGAGAGAGACCTCAGAACACATTAATTTCATGGGTGCTGCGGGAGGATGTGCTATGGATGGCTCTTAGAAGATTGGCATTGGTTGTCCTCTATAGAAATTGGTCATACTGAGACAAAAGATCTGATGTTTGTCTCCACCGAAATATGGTGACAGTGGTTCCCGTTAGCATACTGAAAAGGCAGTAATGGGAACAGTCTCATCTTCCCTTCTCACCTGCACTATTACTGTCTCTCCAGCTCTGACACCAGCGTATTACACCAGTGGTGTGTTACCAATGGCTGTGAACTGCTAAACAATAGTAACCAAGGACAATGTGCTCATGCTGTTAAATACACCGAACCTCGTGGTGCCAGCAGGAATTGCCTTTAAGAACTGAATGGAGCGGATGAGGGTCTCTGCTGTACTTTGTTTGCTTTTCTCATCCTCTGAGTTGGTAGGAAACAGAATTGTGACTTCCTTGAAAGCTGAGGACAAACAACATTTAACTAGCTATCATGTGACAATAGACAGCTCCGTTGTCCATCAGGACTCGTATATTTTAGAGCTCAAGGGATGGTTCGATCTGTCTTCTCACACCATCTGTCAGTGTGTGCCCTCTGTAAGACCCAGGCAGTGTGGTCCCGTCCTCCTTTGTTGCCTTACTTGCAGGTTGCATGCAACTCGTGTGGCTGTGTGAACCAGGACCTGTCTCTAGCCTGCATAAATGCTGCCTCTGAAGCAAGCATCTGGAAAGTACGCCTGAGACACGCAAAGCTCATTCTCCCTGTTCTACGTGATCTTCTCTGTCCCAGCATCTTTTGGGGGAAGTTCTGTCAGGTGTTTTCCTGCTCGGCAGCTGATGGCTGAGAATAAATGCTTCATCCAAAGCCCATAGTTAAGAGAGTGCTGTCCTATTCAGTGTCCACTTCTTCTCTTTGCTCCTTCACATGGAATTCTCATGTGAAAATGTGTTGTGATAGAGGATAACTTTTCTGGTAGGCCTCGGTCCCATAAAATCGACCTCAGCATTTTTCAGGGAAGAAGGAATTTAGCATGTGTTCTTTTTTCCATCCTTTCTTCTTTCCACACCCCCTTTAAAAAAACAAAAAGGAGGGGAGGAGCTGGAGACCTGTCCTGTACTTTGGGAAGTTGGATGCTTTGCTCACTGATGCTCAGCAGTGGCTGTGGTTGTTCACCAGCATGGCTGATTTGCCTCTCTTCACCTGATCACAGCAGCAGATGTACTGCAGAGGTCACCTTGCTCAGGAGCGCCGGGACTCTGTGACGGGCCAGATCCTGTATCTGGCTTTTGTGAGAGTTTTTGTTGCAGTTATTTAGCACCTAGAAAAAGAAAGAGCAGTTCTTCAGATTTTGCTTGAAGAAGGACTAGGGAATCTTCCTTGGATTAAATGTTTGTTGTCTGCGTATAGCTTAGAGTTCCCCGCAGCCTGAACGTGTGGACAAGCGATTGAAGCAGAAAGCAGTTGTGACCGTATCTGCAGTTGTCAGCAGAGCCCTGGGCTGCTCTCAGAGGGCTGCAGGGCGTAAGTGCCGCTGGGCGCTGCCTGAACCTCAGCTGCTCGTGGAGCATCTGGTGGAGCCTTGGGCATCTGGTGTTTGTTGTGGGCGTTCTTGGTGTGTGCGTGTGTAGGTGTGAGCGTTCATCTTCTTCAGCTTCGGAGTTAAACCTGCTGTGAACTGCCTGCCCGCTGAAAAGGAGTGACTTAAAGTATTTTAAATTAGGAACTGGTACTGAAGCAGTGCAATTCATTTATTTTTTACACAAACTGAATTTGGCTTTTATCTCAGAGTAGCTGCAGTATTGAAATGTCTTAAAATGCAGAAGCTTTTGTGTCAGGGAAGTTACTTATTTCAGTTGGGCTTACTTAGTGAATTTTACTGAGCAGAACTGTATTTACTTAGTGAGGCTTTTGAAAGGAACAGGAATACTGATCTTTTGAAGACAAGCTGTAATTTTTTTGATTTTTTTTTTTTTTTTTTTTTTTTTTTTTATTTCCAGTTGTTTACTTTGAGGTAGCATATGACAGATACTTTCAAGGACTTTAATTTGTAGCTACCTTTGCTTTTGTGTAACCCTTTATTAGGGTATAAGCCATTCTAAATCCTGTGTCCAGTTTTTCTTGCTTTTCTGAATAACTTAAAATGACAGAGCTCCTCTCTGTTAATCGTCACACATTCATTATTACATTATATCCATATTATTACATGCTGTTCTTCAGGAGCTGCAGGTTATCTTTGTAAGGTGGTGCAGAGAAAGTATTGTTATTTTTAACTGGTCATATTTATCCACAGCTTAGAAAAAAAAGTAAGAGATATTGTGCATAAAGCTTTCTGGGATTGTCTGGAAGCTCAGCTAAAGGAAGATCCACCGACATATGACCATGCAATTAAACTATTGGGAGAAATTAAAGAGGTAAGATAATGTGATATAAGGTAAATTATTGAATTTGAGTCGCTGCATTGATATGAATGAAGAAAAGTGGTTGAATTTGGCTATTGAAATAAGTTGAAATAAAAAGTGATTCAATAACTGTTTTGATCCTTGTAGGCTTTGATATGTAGAAGTAATACAGTGTTAAAAACTTTCCATTTCAGAATCTCCTGTCTTTCTTGTTGCCTGGTCATACCAGACTGAGAAGCCAGATTACAGAAGTTCTTGATCTGGATTTGATAAAACAGGAGGCAGAGAATGGGGCCCTTGACATTTCTAAGTTGGTTGAATTTGTTATTGGGATGATGGGGACTCTCTGTGCTCCAGCTCGAGATGAAGAAATTAAGAAACTGAAAAATATTCATGAAATAGTTCCTCTGTTCAGGTACTGAAATGGTATTTATTAGTTGTGTTGAGAGTCCTTTTAATTTTAGATGTGGTGGGGGTTTCTAGCAGGGCAATCTGCAAATCTTTTTAGAAAGAACCAGAGAGATAGGAAAAGGGATATAGTTGTGTATATGAAGTGGAGAGATGCTCCAAAAGTCTTTAACAAGAACCCTCTTTGTTCTGGTGAATTGGAGTATTTGTGTGGCTCCTGCATGTCACTGAGGGGCATTTTCTTAAATGCCAAAATGCAGATGAGCCTGAAGACAGCAGATGAATGGTCAGTTTCTATCAGAATTTAATACAAACAGCAGAAGGGGGAAAAAAGCAAGCAGGAAAAAGGTAGTATTGCTCTCCAACCAATTCTTCCTTTTCTCCCTATTTGAGTTTTCTTTACCCCTCACTCCACTCCCTGTGTAATATCCTTTCAGTTCTAAAGGGAGTGTACATACCATGTCTGGGAGCATGGAGGCTTCTGCTTTGTCACCGTGTTCTCAGCTGAACAGCTCAACGTCTCATTAGTTAGAGGAAATTACATTAACCTTGTTGTTTTCTAATTTGACAAGCTACCAAGAGTTCAGGATTGACTTGGCAGAAATATTGCTAGCAGGAAGAATTAGGTTGCTTTGAAATTAAGGTGTTTGTTTCTTTTTACTTTTTCTTTCTTTAATTTTTTCCCTTGAGTCTGATTGTTCATTTCCTACTGAAGTAGCTTTATAGGCTCCCAACAGAGACAGTATGCAAGCTTAGAAGCCCTGATACCTTTGTATGTATTTGACATATGATATTGCACATCCTGGGAAATAAAATATACGGAGCTAGTGAAGTTAATTCCATGGAGGCTTTTTTTACAGGAGAGCAAGATTTATTTCCTGCTTGGAAGAGACACATGTGTGCCTGTACGCGCTTACTCAAGCTTTCTCTCTGTCTCATGCTCTTAAATTGTTAAGCACCCTGTTAATGTTTCCCATGCATGTTTTTGCTCTTTCTTTAGACAGTCTGTAATAAATCTTATAAATAGTACCTCTTAAACATCTGCAGCCTTGAATAACTTTTTCTGTTTGTTTGTTTAGAGCTATTTTCTCTGTATTAGACCTAATGAAAATGGATATGGCAAACTTCGCTGTCAGTAGTATTAGGCCAAAATTAATGCAGCAGTCTGCTGAATATGAAAGAAAGAAGTTTCAGGAGTTTCTTGAGAAACAGCCAAGTATGACTTTGTTCCTTTCTTTCTTCCCCTCTGACCTCCCAGTAAACTGTGTGTCTTTGCTTGTAGATCATGAAAAGAAATCAGATTTTTTTTTTTTTTTAAGTTCTGGAATTTATATGGTAAATGACAGCTTGTGCCCCAAAACTGTGGTTTGAAAAAATCCGCCAGAACAACAGTTCTGCACTCAGTACGCTGGAGTTCAGTTTCATTACAGTGTAGGGCATAAGTAGCTACCATCATCTCACCTCTGATTTCCTGTAGCTGTGTGATTTAATTTTTGTTCTGCTTAATGCAATTAGTGAAATGCATGTCAATAACTGATATCATGGGTATTGATAATAGTAACTAATGGGATTATTTGGGAGTTATTGGTGGAAAAAACTAACTTTGAAAAGGACTTTTCTTAACAAGACTTTTTTTTTCCCTGCTCTTCCAGATTCTTTAGACCTTGTCACAAGGTGGTTGCAGGAAGCAGCAGATGATCTTGAAAAGCTGAGATGCAAAATGTTGCTGCCCCACTGTAGTGATGATGGTGCCACTGGTGGAGCTTCTGCCCTGTGCTCCAGTGCTGTACAAAATCAGGCCTATCTGAAGCTCCTGAAGTGGGATCATGTAAACAGGCCTTTTCCAGAAGTAGGTATTTAACAGAAAAATTTATTTCTGTGCTTGTGATGCTTTTTTGTTTCTGGCACATAACAGAAGCTGCTTGGATTGCAACAAATACAATACTAAAACGTTTATCTCTTGATTGAGAGCCATTGTAGCTCTTCTATTAGGTACTTCTTTTTCAGTATTGAAACTTAGTTGGAAAAGAAGAGTTAGTTCTTTTAATTTTGTTCCTGATACTTGCCTGCTGAGCACCTGTTGCTCTTTTCTGTGTCTTTGTCTCATCTTTGCTGCTGTGGATAGGTAGGCATCACGATGCCACTTCACAGCCCAGCGTTCTGGCTTTATTCTGTGCTGGCTTCCTCCTCCTTTGCAGACGGTGCTAATGGACCAGGCCCGCTTTCAGGAAATACAGCTGGAGCTGGAGCAGCTCCTCTTGGCTGGGACAATCCTTCTGGTCACATTCAGTGCAGCAGGCTCAGCACTTATTGATGTGCCTGGGTTTGCTGAGAAAATCAAAACCATTGTCAAGGTGCTGCTGACAGGAATGCATCTTCCGTGAGTATTGAATAATCCGTGTCAGACGGAGGCAGGTGTAGTTCTGTTTTCACCCTAGAAAATAATCAGTTTCAGCCTCTCTCTGGCTGTGGACTGCTGAATATGTAGAGGAAGTGATGACGGCTTTTTATGAGCCCAGCCTGGCAATTTTTATTCAGCTTACTCAGATAGCACTGTCTTTTCTCACTGTGTTCTTCTCTGATACATACACACACCTTTTTTCAGAGGTTTGGGCCAGGGTCCTTTGAGAATTTGGGTGTGGTACAGTAAGCTGCTTGCAGGTTTAGCATGATTGCTGCTCATGTTCTGGGTTGATAACTGTTTTTTGCATTACTCAGAACTGTCTGTGTAGGCAGAAAGTCAGCTCTTATGTGCATAGATTGTTCAGGCTGGAAATCTTTGATGCTATCCCATCTCCTTGTTTTATATCTCAACTTTATTTTTCATATATATAAAATGTATTATTCTTTATAGTTCTGGCCTTTATCTGGATTACACTTCTTCCATTACATTTGATCAATAAAGCAAATATAATTGGCTAGTTTATTTCTAAAAGTGAATTACTGAAATAGCTAAGTAATGCTCTCCTCCACATTCTCTAGCTCCTTTAACCTGCAGGAATCTCTGGCTACCATCGGTGAAAAGGTGTGTGCTGAGGTTAACAGCTGCCTTTCCCAGCATGGGTTTACGCCATTCTCAGCTGAGAAACAGACTGTACTTAAAGGGCAGATCCAAGCAGTGGCCAACCCGGATAACAGCATATGCAAGCTAATAGGTATGCTTTGAGAGAAATGCTCTCTTCTCAACTGACCGCTCGTCCTTCTTTGTAAAACTGTTGGTGGCGTGGCATGCGTGGGTTCGCATTTCATCTGTTTCAGTTGCTTGTTTACTCTGTTCAGACTTTCTGTATTTTACTACTTCTAATTGAGTGTCTCTTTTGAAAACAAACCAAAACCCTTGGTCCAATTTTTCCAGATTCTCGAATTCAAAAGTTTCTGGAGAATTATCTGGCATCTACTCACCAGAAATCATTACCTGCCATTCCCGGAGGATTAGGCCCTATTCAAAGAGAGCTGGAAGAGGTGGCTATCAAGTATGTTCGTCTTGTCAACTACAACAAAATGGTCTTCAGCCCTTACTATGATGCAATCCTTGGCAAAATACTATCTAAGGAAGAATCTCAACTCATAGGGAAGTCAGAAGAATCCTAAAACCAGTTTGTGTGCTACCAGTATGATATTAACTTTGTCAGCTGTTTTAAAAAATTGCACCAATATTTGTCTAGGAAAACAGCTTTCCATGTAAATACGGGTTCCTTTTAATTCTCTAGTGATGACTGATGAGGAAAATACATGAGATGCAAAAGGTGTTCTGAAGTAAATGATGAGAGAGATGGATTTTTAATGTAAGTATGCAACCTGGGGGGAATGTCTTGGTAGTTTTCTGGCTGCAATTTTTAGATTTTTGAGCTGATGCTAGGTAGGACAAATTTAAGAACCAAACTTTGTATTTAAGTGACTCAATTTAGGGCATTTTACTCTAATTTACCGTGAATTTAGTTTAATTAATCCAGAGCAGATTAGCAATGGTCCTTTCCAGAAGGGATGATTTGGCTTTAAAAAAAAAATAAAAATCTTACTTTAAAGACTTAAGTAAGCTAAAATTCTAGGTAAGAGAAACTCTAACAGGCAAAAAACAAAGCCAAACAGCACTTTATTGTAACATTATGGTTAGCATGGTAGGCTACTAGTATTTTCTGCATTTTACTGCATTTTTAATAGCATTTTTTTGCTGTTTACCTGCAGATGTTACAAAACACTATATTTTTGTAGCAAATTTTCTGGTTATTGGGTAACTGTCCTCTGCTATGTACAGTACTTACAAAGGTGGCAATCTTATAGATTGCAGCTGTATTTATCTCTTGTAAAGACTTCAGAAGGGCAGAGCTAAAATGTTTTGATAAAAAATGGCATTTCTTACCTTTTCTTTGCTAGTAGTTTCCTCCTTTTTATGTCAAATACTGATTTTAAAGTAAATTTTTGTCATTTTCAGAAGGTGGATTTAAAGTGTGAAACTTTAGGCTGAAAATTCTACTTGTTTTTTAGAACTACAACTGGAGATGATTGCGTATTCAGTCTTATCTTCAAAAATATTCCGGAAGTGCAGAGCACTATCGGAAGTATAAGTAATTTTAATGTACAGTGAGACATT
This sequence comes from Tetrax tetrax, assembly GCA_009806455.1. NCBI lineage: Eukaryota > Metazoa > Chordata > Aves > Otidiformes > Otididae > Tetrax > Tetrax tetrax. Next base: position 23,262 of record WHYT01017975.1, read on the forward strand.
GAATGATTTAATGTTATTTGAATACATGGGAAATATTTTCAGTAGAAGATTTTCTCGCTTTGTAGAGCTGTTCTTGAAACTTAGGATACTTGTAGGTCTTGAATTTAATTAGCTACATGTTTATAGATGAGTGTTCACAGAAGAGCTGAATGATGTTACAGCCTTACTGCAATTTCAGGCTCAGCTAGGAGGTAAGTATGTTTGAAATTTCCCTCTAGTTGAGCAGAACGCTGTATTACAGTAATCAAAATTTGATGATTTTATGAAAGCAATGTTCACAGTTATAAACAGTAAGTGTCCCAAGTACTAGACTGTCCAAACTAGAATGTGTTGTCTTTAAAAAAACCACAAGTTATGTAAAATGAGTAAATAAAAGGGCCCTTTTATTCCTGACATCCAGGTTCATTTCATTAATCAACTAGTCAGCCACAATAATAGAACTTCTAGAAGGAAGCACTTCATTATGAATCAGTGTGGATGCTTCCCTTTCCAGTTTTCCTTTAAATGTCAGTGTGGATATAGCTGCGCTGACTTCAAGTTTAGAAGAAGGTGGGATGAGTAAGATCTTTTATTCCGTATTAGCCTGTGTGACTATAAAACTAAATCTTTTCTCATTCATTCCAAACTCCCTTTCCCAAAGGGAAAGAAAACACCAAAACCTCTAAGAGATCACCAGCGCAGACAAGGGATTTTTCTCTTGGCTAAATGTACTTGGATAGTAAAAGGGATGTCTTGTCTTTGCATCTTTCTTTGATAATTCAAAAGTGAGTAGATTTGTTTGTTAGCCAGAAAAAAAAAGTTCTGCGTGAGTACATTTTTGGTGTGGTTTATTTCATTGTTTGAATCAGCAAAGGATACTACAGAGGTCTTCAGAATTGCTGCATCTGCTTACTGTACTTTGTTATTAGTGCAGGATCCACCTTAAAACAGAGCCTATAGCTCTGCAGCTCTGAAAAATTATTGCTAGAGATATAAAAAAAATAAATAACCAAGAACAGACAAAGCTGTTTTCATTTTTGTTAAACGAGAGTTGCAGAAGTTATAAATTGCTGCTGTTATTTTCTGCTGCAGTACTGCCCAGAAGCTGCCTTTAAAGGCCCCTGTGAATTACGCGTGCTACAAAAATGTAGATGTTGTAGGGGATGATCTCAAGGATGTGGATGAGAAACAACATCATGGTGAAACAGCACACTGAGAAGAGCCTTTGAAAAGTCTGTGGCTGAAGCCAGAATGAACGGGACTACGATTACTGAAGTTGTCCTTCCTTAACCTAGGAGCTGGCTGCTCCCAGTTCTGGAATTCAGGGTCCCTATGTCCATGGCAGCCAACTCCTGCTTACCCTGACACCGAAGGGTGGATTGTCCTGCCAGTAGCGCAGGGTAAATACAGCACGTCCCCTCTCTCCTGGCAGTAAGGGTTTGATCCTAAGGCTTCATGTAGAAACAGGTGCAGTACCCACATTTGGCTCCAGTCTCACCTTTGGGGGGTACGCAGGGTGGGAACGGGTGCGTGGGTGCTGTAGGCCTTTCACCAGTAATGAGCTGAAGAGACTGTAATAAATGCCCGCAAGTGCAAATCATGTTACTGGTTGTCACAGGTTGGTTTTTTTAATGATAGTGGTTGACAAACAGTTTCTCTACATCAGCTTTAAAAGAAACAGAGAGATACCATTAAGTGGCAAAGCAAAAAAGAAATTCTAGGAGGGGTAGGCCAGCCCCTACCTCCCTGTGAACACTCATAAGGTGATACATTCGCTGTTTCACCTTCTAGTGTGGTTGATAGGAGCACTGACCCACAGTCGTCTGTACGGCTGGTGGCAGAAATGGCTTTCAACTGGTCTGGGTTGTGAATTTCCTGTACTCCACAGGGGTTCCTATCAGAGTGCAATTCTGAATAGTCAATTACAAGTTAAAATCTAAAGTATGTGTAGAAACTGCTTCAAAAGTTCATCTAGTGTTTCTGTTAGCTTGTTTGAAAATCACAGGTTGAACCATGTAGCTAATCTATTAAACATTTACCTGTGTCCATTATTAAGTGGAAGACCAATGCAGTTATCCAGGAACAGGTTGTGTTAGCTAGTACTCCTGGACAATCCACAGTAGAAATACATACCGAGTTTGTCTTATGATGCTGTCTTCTTTAAACAGTCATGGAATTAAACACAAAAGTATACTGTATCCTCTAGAAAAATGGAAGAAAAGCTAATTCTAATGTGTATGCTCTGATCAATTTCCTGTGTTGGTCTTGTTAACATCGCTTTTGAAGTGGCTGAGTAATATTTAAGAAGTAAGTTGTTGTGTTTGAATAAAACCAGAATGAGGCATGATGTTATGGATATCCTTTTATTTTAAAGGAATGTTTTTTTCCATTTTCAACTACAAAACAGATTTCATACATTCTGCCATAAATAAAAACGAACAATAAGGCAGGACACTACATGAACAAACTGAGAACAACTGTTTTCCAGAAAAATGTGAATTAAAAATGCTTCACAAGTATAAGCCATCCAGTTTTAAAAATAAAACTGTTGAAAAACCCACAAGATTTCAAGTGGTAAATGTGAACACTCTTGAAGAACAAAATGCAGTTTTGACATTTTGCACTGCTGGTTTTGAAAACCTAGTTTTGTTCAGAGCACATTCTACGGTTGTTCTGGCTGTTTTCGGATCAAGAACCATATGGGAGAAGAGGCACCACAGTAACAAAACCATTTTAAAGACTTTTTTTTTTTTTTGTTTGCAGCTGTCCCTTTTAAATGCTTGACTTTTAAGATTGATGGACTCAACACAAGTCTCTTTCTGTCACAGCAGAACTCCAAACTTGTTTCACCGGATTCTCTTTTGCTGTCGTGCTCTGTAAATGTCGTGTACAGGAGGAACTACAGATCCTTTCTCCTCGTCGTCGTCAGAATCTTCATGTGCTCTCTTAACAGCCTTGTTAAGCATAGCGTTATTTTCCACAGGTCCATTGCCTTCCACAGCTATTTCAGGTAGGCCTCCAGTAATTATTCGTACAGCTTCATCAACAGCTTTAGAAAGAGAAAAAGATAAATTCAACTGGTGAAACTAAATTCTGTGATTAGAAATAAGCATGCAAACAGAGACACGAAGATTGGTAACGCTGTGCAGATTTCTGGAACATGAGGCATTTTCCTACCCTGTTCTATAAATGTTAAGAATTAAGTTTCCACTGTCTAAAACTATGGCAAACACTAATTATAAAGTAAATGCTGCTGCTTCATCTTGAGACCTCCCTTTACGCAAGTATTGAGGTCATTTGCAAGCTTAATAAAACAGGAAAGGCTACTGGGGAAACAATACAGCTAGTTCATGATTCATCAGAAAGTATGCATAGCAAGTCAGTTTCTTCTTACGGGCAGAGAAAGCTTAAAAAATACCATGTATAATTTAAATAGATGTTTTATTTTCACTCTAAAAGATACTAAATCCCAGCTTGCTTTCTCTCTGATCATTTGCTCCTTCAATTAAGAGAGTGGGTGAAAAGTTAGCATATTATCATGCGGACATGAAGCCTGGGGTATGATGTGTTCTGGTTTTATATTTCAGAACTCTACCTTCTTTGTAGAAGCTCAGAAAATATTGTTCTCGAATTGTTCCCAAGCACTGCAGCAATGTGCATTCAGAGTTATGCCTACCAATGAACTGACCACAGTGCAAATTCTTAATTTAATCTTACAGTGACAAGGCTGCTAGAAATAACGCCCTGCTTCTTTTAAAGGATATTCTGAAAATCTTCATTTCTTTCTTTTAATGGTTACCACCAAAATGTTGTTAAAGTAGCAGCTGGTGATTTTCAGCTTTTTTATTGATCTCTCCACAGTTAAATGTACAAATGTACATCTCTATGTAGATTCCAACCTACAACTGTAGGTATACTATTAAATAATAATTACACATCTGTAAATGAAGTCTGGATTTTAGACAGTAATATCCATATGTAAAACAAAGTCATATGCAGCACTATCACAGACTCCAGAGTGAACAAATAACTTACTGTCTGGCAGTTTGCATCTTCTAAATATCTCCATGAGCTCATCCACTTGAACAAAGGGACCCTGGTTTGTTAAAAAAGAAAAAAGAAAGTTCAGAAGATTATTTTCAATAGTGTGATACATACTGTGTTTCTGTCAAAACAGAATCTATTCTACAACTTTCTAAAGTTTTCAGTTCATTAAAACACACCTGAAAACAAACAGGAGGTGGCAGGAGTTTCATGAGAACTACAGCTGCTGGTGGAACAGGAAATACACCACCTGGGACGGGATGTAAACCTGGAGCTGTGGGAAGGAAAACAGTATGAAGCCAGTGCAAGACAGCTAGACTTGAATTGCTTTTGCAGCATTATGATTTGGTGCAAATAATTACTACCCTGTCACTTTTGCCTCTACTCATTACATACTCTTTAGTCTGTGATCTGAAGTCTATGACTTCAGTGTGTATAACAGCTTATTACCATTTACCAGACCCCAAACTGCTTGTACTTATTTCCATGTCACATTAGTATTAAGTAAAATATATATATGCCTTCAGCAATCCAATTAAATAACAGCCTAAAATTTAAGTACGTGTTTAGATGACTGAAGAGCAGGCAGGTCTCTGATTAGGTTTGCTAAGCACACAGGTTAATCACTTGCTGCTGGGTGAAATGTAGCCACTTCCGACTGAACGTCTGACTTACGTGCTAAGTGTCTTGGCTGGAATGGAATCATTTGCTGAGTGTCCGGTTTTGGATATTCAGGTTTTCTGTCTACTTCGTCTTTGAGGACAGGCACGATGGAAGGTGCAACCACGGGGTCTGGAATTATAGCTGCCAGCTTGGCACGGGAGACGTCCTGTGAAAGCCAAGTAGAGAGCACTGAACTTGGCAGGATCACATGGCTTGTTTAAATTACAGAACAAAACCTCTCTAGACCAGTCGCTTATTCTCACTTTATCATCATTAGAATTTCAGATGTCCTCTTGGAAGGCCATCTGGGCAAAACTTGCACGTGTTCACGAAACATTTTAGTCCTACAGTGTCCCAGCGGGTAGTGGAAACACTTGTTTTTGTTACCGAATGGGACCGTATTTGTCATTTTTGAGTGGCTCTGTTTTTAGGTTAAAAAGGTTTGGGTGAACAGGTGCAGACCACCAAGCCTTCACAACTATCATTTCTCCCTCATTTCATTCCCTAGATCGCTTTAGCTGGAAAAGAAAGCAAGCATAAGGCAGTCAGCAGGCATGCAAAGCATGGGTTCAAACAGGATTACATTTTGGCATGTTACAAGCAACAGAGATCAGCCCAAGGGCTGAATCATCCTATGTACACCCCCACCTTGCCTGCATTTAACACGACGTACTCTCTTTTGAGCACACCTGTAACTTCAAAATAACTTTGTCCCAATCGTGTTAAAAGAAAAATATTCAGTGGCTCAATATGGCTTTTATTTCCACCTATGAGATTATTTCACAACTCTGTGAAGACCAACAATTCAGCTGCTTTGCTAACTTTGATGACTTCTGTATTTTAAAAAAAATGGCTTTTCTGTGTAAGAAGTGAATGGAAGCTGAGGCACTACTTTTGAGACATGAATGGGAAACAGGATTTCTCCAAGAGAGCTGTTTCTGCTTCTCTAGCACTCTGTTTTACATCATGCTTAAAACAAAACTAAAAATCAACATTTTCTTCTGTTCTAATGGTTTTCCAAAGTGTTATGGCCTTCCGCATGACTAAAATAGTCGTTAAAAATACACATGGTCAGAAACGGGATGGGACACCGCGGAGTAGCAGCACCAAAGCACTTTAGCCATCATAAACAACTGAAAAAAGCAGGCAGCCACTGATGTCTAGAGCTAATTGGTTTTGATATGGTTCTCAATGAAGTGAGCGGAGTTTTGCCAGCTGGAGAGGAAGGGCAGCCAGTGACGCCTCGCACAGGTCACCTGATTCTACAAACTTCCAAAGAGTTTTGGGTTTTGAAGGAGCTCGGGCTTAAGTCTAAGTGGAGGCCTGTAGCCTAGTGATGACGGCATTAACACATTGACCTTTTGTGGGAAGAGGAGAGGTAAATACAAACACACGAAGTTGCCTCTGTTAGCCATGCATTGCTCCTTTCTGCCCGTGGCCCTCAACGCCTGGCACTGTACTGCCCAACAGGACGAGGAGGAGGCATACCAGGCTGGTTTTACCTGCTTTTCTAACAAGGGAAAAAAGTATAAGGCAAGTCCTAAACAAGGAATTGCTCAAGTTTACTAGGACTGAAAAGAGTAACAGTAAAATTAAGTGTTCTTATCCTCTTACCTTATAACCAAGGGCCTTCAGTTCGCTAGCAGAGCAAGGGTACAAATCCATGAACTTGTACCTGTCTACCAGCAGAGCCGTTTCTTTACCCTCGTATTCTTCCTTGAATGCCGTAAACCTCCGTTTTTCCACTTTCAGTATACTAGCTAGATCGCCGATGTTACTTTCAAAAGCTAAAAACCGAGCCCAGATTTCCCTATAAAAGAACAGATAAACAGAGGGTTGCTGAAGGAGAAAAATTACTGATCACGACTCAATTAAAAAAAAAACACAGAAGAGGAGAGATTCAAGGGATGTAATCTGGGAACACATGACCGTTTCTGTTTTTTACTTTAGATGCATCTCTAACATGTATTACCTTCCCAGTGCCTTGTGTATTTCTGTAAAAGCTTTCAGTCTAGTAAAGGGCTTTGTTATGGAAAGGGAAGGATTCAGCATTTGAGGTGAGCTTTTCTCATCAATGTAAGATGCACAAATAGACTCTACTCATCCTGCTACACAGAATTTCACTCTGGTCCTGCTAGCAGACAAGAGCAATACCCTGTAACACAACAGGCAGCACTTCAGAATTTTACATAGCCCAAAATATATACAGTTACTGCTTACATCTCTGTGGAAAATCTCACAGATAAGCCCAGAAATATGGTCAGACATTGCTTAAGTTGATTCAACTTTCACTTTAGCTTTGGAGTTTATCTTTGAAGAAGATTCAGCTTTTAAATTCTTGGTTTTTTCTCACTTTTAAAAAGGACATAAAAATATTTTTCATGAAAGATCAGAATTAAAGTGTGAATGTACACAGCAGTGCAATGTTTGACTTCTTATTTTTGATGCCTATCCCTACCAGAATAATAATAGTGAACACTGGACTGCAAAGGGTTTTGGTAAGCATTTTTTTCAGACAAATGTATTTTAAAAGTAGTAACGAAAATGTGGCGGTATTTTCAAGTATTTTCTGTTTTTTTCCCCTATTTTATTTTTAGTTGGCTGGGAGTTGTTCAGCATTCTCCCTCAATAAATTCCTGACTCACCTTTCTAACGTAGTGCGCCTGAAAGATGTTCTCAGCTCCCTCTCCCCATCTATCTAAAGCATCTGTCTGGTGAGCGATACGTGTCATTAGCCACACCACCTGCTCAAACCATTGAATCCTTACTGCACGGGAGGATTTTCCTCTCTATCCTCAACAATACTGCATCAATGAGGTTTTAACATCAATAAATTAATGAATTTCACTGCAAATGTGATAAAGACTTCCACAAATCTGTCAGTTGTTGCTATTTTGGACAGCATGAAGAGGGGAAGGAACATCTGTACCTAATTTTGTCCTGCTGTTCATTTTTCTAATTTCTTTGTGATGTTTGTAGTTGAAAGTGGTTATGTATCTTTTTTAGTGTAGTGAAACTGCTTTTGCAGACGTACCCAGATTTCTCAGGTGGAAGGCTCCCTGAAGTTAAAACACGTTCAAACAAAACTCTTGTATTATTGTCCTCTTTAAAAATAGAAAGAAAAAAGAAAAAATCACACTGAGTAAAATATATTAAAGACAATTTAAAATCATGTCTATTGAAACAAATGTGTACATTGAATTAAATACAACGCTGACATTCTGATACTTGGATTTGAATTTCAGTAAGTAGGAAAAAAAAATGTGAACACCTATGTAAAACTTTACCCATATTAAATTCTACTGTGAATTTGTTATTTGAAAGTCTATTTTTGTTAATAGCAAAAAACCAATCCTAACACAGGTTCTTTTACAACAGCACAGCTATTGTTTGGCATCTCTTCAAGATTTCTTTTTTTTCCATTTTCTTTAATTATCTAGTAATTTTAAATCTGGCCCTTCAATTAATTACTTCCCTTTTAAATTAGGGCAGTATTAATATATTTGTATATTCCTCAGAAGTCCTCCCAAAACTATTAGGCCCAGTTCCCAATGAGCAGCCAGCCTTTGTACGTTGCCAGCTGGGGGGATGGAGTGGTTGGTGGGATTGTTCTTAAAACTGCTAGCTTCTGCCCTGTCTCTCTCACTGTGTATTTTACTCTGTATAACATTTATGGGAGTACAAGCGATCAATTTTCTTGTTTTTCAGTAAAGTCTGTTGGGTTGCTAAGACAGAACAAAACACTCGCAAGTTTTAAGATAATATTTTCTATGGTAATCTATGGAAAGGCATTGCAAATATTCATATAGACCTAAAACAATTTATTGCAAAATAAAATATACTTTGATGTGAAAAAAAATCTGTTTACAGATCACAGGAGAAAAAAAAAGCTCTAAGTCTGTTCAAACTTTCAGAGCCTGAAAAATAAAAAGGTACTGTAACCTGACAGGAGAGATTGATGTGCTCGGTGCCTACAGAACGCACTGCAGGTTCAGAAGATCCAGCAGCACAGCTGCCTGCAGCCACTGTTCACACCAGCGGCATGGAGGCTGGCTCACAGAACTGAGCTAGCAATTTGTGATAAAACCCAGATTGTGTTACACCTCTGTGGTGTTGTGCTACAGATACTGAGCTGGAGTACTGAATACTTGAAGAAATATCTGAAGAAATCTGAAAGTCTAATAGGTATCTGGCAGACAGGACTGGGCAGAGAAAGAGCCTGGGATGAACTGCACTTCTCCTTCTTTTCTAATTCCCATGCAACATGGACCAGGTCAGTTCCACACAAAGGTCTCTGTCAGCCCCTGCCCTCCACAGCAGCTCAAGTAACATCACAGTAACTCCTGCAGCTGGGAATCCCACACAGAGACCTCCCGCCACCACCACCTCCTCCCCAGGGTTCCCCAGCCCCCGATGCTGGCGCGGAGAGGGAGCTGCATGCCTTCCTTGCGCCCTGCTCTTTGCACTACAGACCAGCTCCCCAGCATATCCCAGCAGGACCGATATTCACAATATTGCTTTTATATCTTGCTCATCTCATCTCATCTATTTGAGGAGAACAAGTGAGTTTAAATTGAGCAACCTGATCTGGTTGGAGATGTCCCTGCTCCTTGCAGGGGGGTGGACTGGATGATCTTTAACAGTCCCTTCCAACCCAAACCATTCTATGATTCTGTGATTAATTCTAGTAGGCACCAACTAACCCAACACTCCTCTCATAGTAATTTCAACCTCCTATAGATCTTTTTCCTCAGGATTTAGATTTCTCAGTGTACTCCCCATTGTTCATAGCAGATGCCGTAAAACTGCTGCAATGCAAGTGAGCTGCAACGGGGAAAGTTCTCTCTCCTCCATTAGCAGAATGAAGATGTAATGTCAACGCAAGCCGACAGAGAAGGCACATTAGTGCTTCATTACACCCCTCACAGCTTAAAGCTTACCATTAAGATGAGAAAGGTAGTCTATATATGCCAGTACATATTCTGGAATGTCCCCATATTTTTTCAGCCCTAGCTCAAAAATCTTAAAGGCCACAGACTTATCCTGCAAACATTAAAAAAAGAAAAGTTATTAGTTTCAGTGAGCTATGCACCCTCCTGATACATCTTTAATATCGAACTAAGCATATATGATTACCTTACTACAATAATACTCCATTAGAGCTGCTGTAACATAGACATGATGGCGGGTCCGGGCATCCTCTCTTGCTTTCTTAAATATCATTCTTCCAGATTTTATGCCTTCTGCTCGCCTTGCAAATTTCATATATTGGATATAAACCTAGGGTGCATATTAATATTTATATAGTATCAGTGCTCACAACGAATACTAGGATACAATACAGTTTTTGATTGTGTCTGAAATAATCTTTACTCACAAAATACAGCTAATAAGTCATAACAGAAATAAGACTGTGTTGTGCCTCTGTGTTGTTTTGCTATAAATACTGAGGCAAAGCTTTTTTTTTTTCAAGTGGATTATACCTAACAGTGATCCCTTGAAATGACAATAGTTAATACACAGATTTTTCAAGGAAGAGGAGGTAAGTAGATGAATGTAATTTACATAAGCTAGTGCCTTCAGAGAACTAGAGGCTTATGGTAAAAATGGTAACTTTCCAATAAATTTAGGACATCCATAAAACTAAAAAACAAGTCAAAAAGCCTGATGAAGCATTTTACTACACATTATACAATCCAAGATACAAATCATCCTGTCTGTAAATATTTACACCCGATCAAGTAAATAATGAAAGTGCTACTTAATTCAGTGGCCAATTTGTGATTTGCTTTTCTTTGGGATTTAACTTTCCTCCCCTCTGAATTAGGTCACAAATAACAGCATTCCTCTAATAGGAGGAACTGGTATGTGGTTTCTCAGAAAATATGTATTTGGGAAGCATTATGAACTGTGTTTAATGAATAGAACATGTCAGTAAATGGATACTTTTCCTCTGACACCGACTTGTTTAATTTTAGACCTCAGGCCTCCTTTTTCCTTCTCAAGCTTTGTTGTGTCTATTTATAAGCTAAATAACTTTTCAAGGGCAGGTTACTTTCTCACACCATTTGTTCAGTACTAGCACAGCTGGCACTACAGACAATATTGTTTGCTATGTAACTTAAGCAGATGTCCAGCAATACTCTTTGGTGCTTATGCAGTGCATTACAAATTTATTTCCAAACTACACAGTTTGGTGTAGACAGTATGTAGACTTCTGTGTAGGGAGAACAATGGGAAAAGTGCTTTTGATCAGTTAAGGGGAGGCAAAGTGAAATTTTAGTTAAGCCCAAAAAATATACACCAATTCTTATGAGCTGTGTCGTCAAATCTCTAATATCTTATACCTTTGCTGCTTGTTTTGCGAGATTCTCCAAAACAGAGGAGAAAAGTGCACGACAGTGTATCTAAGAGAGTTAAAGGCTGTAATTATCAGCCTTGCTGAAATTTTAATCTATCATCTCAGTACTCCACCTGCTCAATCATCCCCGTGAAAAACGAACGCCCACAAGTACTTCCCCATTCTTTGAGTGTACTCAGGTGACCCTCTATGCAAATGTGGAAAATCTCAGTGCCAAGGATCATCTTACCAGAGTGGGATCAATGTCTTCAATAGCCAGAAGTCGGTTATATATGCTGTGTACTTTCTCATACTTCATTCGACTCTTAAGTAAATAAAAAGGAAATACAGACTGTTTAGTAATACCATTACAAATCACCTGTGAGAGTGCAAAAATCAATCTGAAGAAAAAAATTTTTTTTTCTGTTTCATTTTTCCCCCCGCTGATCACTACGCATGCCAATCCCTTTACTCAAATGCATTTTTTTTGTGCAGTCATTTCTTTACTTCCCACATTAATTTCTTTCTAGTGCTTATGTACATGCTTTTCAAGAATCTCTGAAGTCTTTTTCTGATTTATAATACTGCAGCAGAACTGCCATTGTAGGTGGTTGGGGTAAGACTGTTTCCTTTACCTCAGTCTAAAAGTAACGTGCAGACAGATATGAAAACCACCTTCTTCACTCTACAACCTACGCATTTCAAATAATCCATTCTGTTCCCTGCCAGCTGCAGCCCTCCAACTTGTATTGTGCAACCTTACAAGATGTAAATTGCTTAGGATACAAGAGGTTGCAATGAAAGCCAAGGAAGGCTTTTTCTTTTAAGGGCAAAGGGTTTTTTCTTCTGTTGTCCTCAGGATCTTCCTGCAAAGACTCCATGTTATGGTAAGTGGACTAAATATATTCTGCAGAGGACTCCATAGTCCTCATCTGATCAGTGGGAAATGGCCTTTATTTCTGATGGTTCATGTGCAAAACCAACCATTGTGAGGGCACTACTCATGATGTAATATGGTGGTAGCCTGAGTAAAGAGATTTCTCAAGAAAGCTGCAGTATAGGGTGCCTCTCATCTTCCCTCATAGCCATGCAAATACAAACATTAAACCTCCAGGAATTAGACAGGAAAGGTGTTCTTTATCCCCATTTCAAAAGTGAAGAAGCCAATGCTCCAGTAAATGTAAATCTATCAGCTTTCAGCTTCATAGTAATTTGAAAGACATAGTCAACATTTAAGTGGAAAGATAGTAGATGTTCAAAAATTTTGGAACTCATACTATGGGCTTTTCCTCTCCATTTTGTCAGCTCAGTCTCAGAAACACTGAATGAGGTTAAGGCTAGAAAAATCAGTAAATTCATTCTATAGAATTCTGTGTATTCAGTATGTTTCAAATAAATGACATTATTGATGAGAGATGTCTTTGAGTTTTGACGTCAGTACATCACTATTTTTGCTCACCTCTTCATAATCTGCATATGCAAAATAAAGAAGCATATTCTTCTTTAATAAAGTGCTGATCGCTCTTTCATAAATATTAGCAGCCTCATCACTGAAAAGTTTAGCATTGTTCATGTCCTGTTACAAAATAAGTACGATAATATAATTGTTCAGCATCTGTGACAATGAAGGCCAATCTATGGAATATCTTCTGTGTGTGAAAAGTCCCAGAGAACTTCCATGCAGTGCTCCAATACAGAGATCATCATCTCCCCAGTACTTAAGGAATCACAAAGTTAGGCCTAAGCCCCTTCACCCCCAATCAAAAACTGGCAAACATTGAAATAGTTTTTCATAATTCTTATCTCAAATGCAAATATTTTAATTAAAATAGCCCCAATTTTAAAATTTTGAACATGACACAACTTAGGGTGCTCAATATTTTTCACACCCCTCTCCTTGGTTCTTAAGTATTTGAGGGAAAATTAACAGTGCACCATATCAAAGCAATGAAATAAGAAAGAAAACCAAAGGCAATGTGCTTACCCCTTTTTCAGCTAGCAGTTTACTAGATTGCTCAAGGTACTGTGCAGCTTCATACCAGATATCTGGGTGATGTCCCAGAACCAAAAGGCATTGCTCATAGGCAAACATAACTGGGGCGGGGAAAAAAAGTAAGAAATACTCCTTGTATTTTATTGCAGAAATTGTACCATCTTGCACAACAGAAGAATGAAATACAAAAAGCAGCAAATAAATCAGACAATATTAACACTAATTGGCTTGGAATATAATGATCACAACTGCAGTTCTTTTATATTGGCAGGAACTTCATGAATCTTAACCATCAGCTAAAGCTTGTCTCCTTCACAGAGGAAGAAGCAGAACTCATTCAAGAACATCAGCCATAAAATCAGGCTGTAACCCACCGTTTCCTGACCTCCAAGGAAAGTTTAATGGCACATGACTATGGCACTGTCCCCCAAAATCCTTAGATTACTTTCAGCTTGACTTGAGCAAAAACTAAAGAGTAGTTTAAAGAAAACCACTTACACAATTCAAGAAACTTGATCAACTTCTGCTCCAGCATGATCCCTGAACACTAAATCACATCATTACTTATGCTGGAGGAGCTGAGAAATACGATTGTATGTGTCCTAGCACAGCATCCAGTTACCTCTTTTTGTTATAAGAGTTTGATCTTCTGTACGCAGAGGATTGCTCTTTTCCCACTGGATGTATTTCTTCCACATGTCCACCTGCTGAGCCTCTTGTGGGGTATTTTGGGGGGGGACGGAGGGAGCATTGCGGTCCAGACCTTTCATCACTGTCTCGTATTCCTGAAACAAAAGCAATGTTTTGAACGGTAGATTTAAACAAATTAAACACTTATTTTAGGTTATGCTTTATAAAACTGATACAAATACTTTAGCCCAATAACATTATTAGTCTAACATACACTTTTATTTGAAAATAAGAACCAAGTTTAATGCTAATTTGTAGAATTACATAGAACAAAGAAAAGTCAACAGAAGGTTGTACCTTTGCTACACGTCGTGCATTCATATAATCTCTACTCCTGTCTTCAATCATCTTCTTAGCTAAATGAATATTGATGCCCTGGAGAAGGGGGGAAAAAAGGAACTGAGAATATGCAATTTCACTTTGGAAATATTGAATCCCATTTCATACAGAAAAGAGCTTGAAAGAGAAGCAAAAATGAGCAAGAAGGGCAAAGTTCTTTTAAAATACCGATCTCGAAAGGCACTGCATTTCTCCTAATAGATGTATGGGCAAGAACTTATTTATCAGAGAATAAACTCACTACTAAAAATCAACTGACCTGAAGCACCTCAGTATATTTTTAATCACTTACAGCTTTCAGAAATACAATGAACTTTACATAAACCTGCTTGAGGAGGAAGTGGAAAGAATGTATTTGTGATTTACATTTTTCCTTTTAAATCCTGGTCAGTGTCTAGCGACAGTCATAGCTCCCTGCCTTGCTGCGGCGTGCTGTTCACCAGGTGAAGACTGAGACAGCAATTTGGTTTTTGTGGACAAGTAGTAAAGGAGGTTGACCTCAAAGGTTTGCCTTCTCCTCTATTCCTGATGGCTTTTAGAAAAGGTTATATTGAACACACCCTGACATCTGCATACCTTTGTCAGCCGAGAGAGACTTGACACCTGCCCCTGTGGAGAGTGACACCCCTCCAGGACCGAACGCCATGCTGCTGAACAAGAGTTGGGCCCTCAGGCACAACCCACACCTCAACAGCAGCGACACAGGTCTGGTGATGGGGTCCCAGGCACGAACAAAATCTCAAACAACTGCTCTTATGGCAGGATAAGCAACTCCCCTTTTGTTCCTGCCTGTGTCAGGGAGGATTTTGGTGGTGTGGCTTGCCAGGACTTTGAGGAAGGTGAGTGCAGCTTTCAGTCCTATTCCAAAGACACCCCAGCTGCGTACCAACTCGTTACAGAGGCAAGGTACTGTCTGGACTCTTGCAGAGTGCTGTCTGGGATAGTTATCTGGACCTGTTAGCACATAAAACCAGCAATGCCCCATTTAACCCAGGACTGAGCTGAGGACGCAGCAATGTTCTCCCAGCCTCGTGAGGTGCAGCCTTGCAGCTTTGTGAGCCAAAGATTGTAACTTCTCTGTCTCACCAGGGGTGTTTTCACTTTTGGCCATTTGTTGAATTAAAAGTACTGGTGACTGACAGGCTGATATTGCTACCCAGTGGCTACCAACTGAGCTACAGGGAAGTTTAAGAGTATTTTAACTGCAGTAAATAACCAGTAACTTTTTGTACAGAGACCTGCACATGATCTCTGTGTTGTTGGGCTGCTGATGTGGGGAGGGCTCAGAGCACCCTTCTGGTGAGCAGCACGTCCACCCCTTTGCCAGGACACCTGTATGCAGCAGCCTTTACCCTCAGGGCCGGCCTAGCCAGAACTGGGCATGCAGAAACCCGTGTCTGAGCAGAGCACCAGCCCTTGGCGGCCAGCAGCTCTGAACAGCCCGAGGTACTGGTTTGTGTTACACATGGCAGCTAGAGCTGCCTCAACTAAAAGATACAGAACAAGCATAGGACAGGTTTCAGCTTTGACAGTCTCCCTGTGTATTAATGAAAGTAGTAGGAACCAGCAGTGACAGTCTTCATTTATTACGTGGGAGGGGAAGAGGATGTTTACAGGGAAGTTGTACTGGGGATTTTCCTACGCAGAAGGCATGTCACTGGGTACCTTCCCTGGTGGCCAGCGGGCCATCTGTGGTATCCCTGAACACCGACGGGGTGACAAGTTGTTACAGTACAGGCTCGGGGCTGCGGATGCCATGAGGTACTCCCACTGGCTAAGCACAGTGGCCCTATTAGTGTCAGGTCACCAATCCTAAAATTTGCATCATTAGCAACAAGGAAAGAGAAGTTGTCCCTTCTTTCCTGCTTAGAGCGCAGCTTACCCTGCAACCCCATGTGCAATATGTGGGACAAGGGAGAGTGCATATGAGCGTCCCTGCTTGATGGTGCTGAGCATGCACGAACCTTCAGTTCTGCGTTCTCACCTCTGCTGATTAGGGGAGGTTAACAGGCCATTACCAAACGTGTTTACAAATACACCACAACGGTGCAGCTACAAATTAGCCTGCAAGGTCAATGAGTTGAGGTTACGCTTGCTGAACAGTGTGCTGGCAGACTCACCTGAATTGATGCTGTAATGGCTTCAGGTGAAGGATGGTGAGGAGCATGTTACATACATTTGAGACCATGTAACTTAACACTGTGAAGGAGGTCCAAACCATCGTAGCTGAATGCCATTTTACCCTCATCAACTACAACTGAAAGGAGGGGAGTGCCTCCTTGGGGAAGCAAGTCCTTATTGCCAGCTGATCTGCTCTAGCTCCCGTTAAATATATTCTCAATCACTGATGACAGTGATTTCTAATTCACTAGCAATTCCACTGGGCCAACTGAGAAAGGGGAAAGTTAAATGTATCTTACAGAAAGACTTTAAAATAAAAGATAATTATAGCTCAGGTACCTGTAGAGTTTTGCCACAGGTCTTGGTACATACTGCACACTCAAAACATGTTTATACTGCCAGTCATCTCTTTTATAATTATTTAGTGGATACAGTTTGGGTACCATACTTAATTATGTGTTTTGTTTTTTTTTTAAATGTCACAAGCAAATTTCATGTTCTTGATTACCTCTTCGTATTTGTTATAATCTCTCCAGAGCTGTTCTATGTTTATCATTGGATTCACGCAACCACGCTGGTAAACCCTACGGACAGCTGTTATCCTCTGGTTTTCTGCATAAGATCCTACTGCTTCTCTAAATAGTGGGGAGAGAGATTAACATCAGCTATTGTAGATCATAACTTGTATGAACATCAACATTACATTAAGCGAGCTTATAAAAATTCCTTTTAAGGTACTTACACGCCCTTCAAAAAATTGATGTAATCCACCCAGATCTATGTGAGAAAAAATATTACATATAATGAAATCAATTTTGAGTTGTAATAAAGTTAGAAATAAAATGTGGTTTTGATTAAAAAAACCATACCTGGTATGACATGATTTCCATGCCAATCTTATCCAGAGCAAAATCATATGCCTGAGCCATTTTTTCTCTGAGGGAAAAAACAAACCACAAAGACCGTGGAAAGCAAGTCTTTAATATTTTAAAAATTCTTTATTTAAGAGTATTCTTTTGTGAAGCAAATTCTGAACAAACATTGCGGTATGAAAAATATCATTCAGCACCTAAGAATAAACAATGGCATTCAGATAGCTTTAAATTCTGCATTTAGGGGTTTGTTTGTTGTATTTTTTAAGAAAATAATTTAAATCTATTGCTGGCAATCTAGCACACTGGAAGTTCCTGAGACTCCCTCCTCCTTAAGTGGAAATCCATGTGTACTATGTGCACTGGAAGTTGAGAAGGTAGAAAACAACTGCTTTCTACATCTTAGCTGACAAGTGTACCCATGGTTTCTTTTTTTTTCCCCAGAATTCTCCAAACCTTGTAATTTTCTAGGAACACCAAAAGGCTGGGGCAATTAGAAGTAGCTCCCCTGTATGCAAACTAGCCAAAATCTTTCACATGATTTCTTATCCCCCCAAATTCAAAGTATTTTCCCCTAAATTTAAAATGTTCACAGAATATTTCCTTGGTCAAGTTTCAATGAAACCAGCTTTTTCTCTCTCCCACTTCTCTACCAGCTTCCTTTATTCAAACATCTTTCAGTACCTTACTACCTCCTTGACTATATTAGCAGGAAAAATAGAGAAAAGTTAAATTAGATAAAAAGATAGAGAAGGCACTGGTACTTTTTTTTAATTGTTCCAGAACAGTCTTGTAAAAGTAAGCTAAAAAATCTGCTTTTTTTTTCTGTTAATGCATTAGTTATCTTGCCAGTTACAATATAAAGAAATTATGGTGGGCTGGGAAAGAAAGAGTTTATAAATTCTGAAAGGTACTGATACTTTTTGAAACCTCAAGTGGAAAGAAAAAGCATTAAACTCAGCCTGCAGGATTACAGACAAGCAAAATGTAGTAGATGAAAAGGGATGAAGATTAATGCATCCCAAAATTATGACACACTGATATTTTTAATGCCTTTTTTTTCCTTCCAAAACTTTCTCCAATTAGTGAACTACTTACTATTGCTAGTTGAATATAGTACCTCAGCTGGAATCAATGCTGAATTTTGTGGAGACCCTAAACAGGGCACTAAGGGGAAGGGCAACAAAAGGTCCCAGCTGAGGAAGAAGTGTGTTTCAGATTCGCTGAAACACCAATCTCATCCGCAGGGAACCAGCATGGATATGCCAGCTACTCCCTGGCTTTTGTCTCACCTTGCTAGATGGATCCAGACAAAGGAAGCAATTTTAACCAGCAAGCTTAATTAAAGAAACTTGAAAGAAAATGTTTTCTAAATGCAGATTATAGGTTATCCCCCTCAACAGTCTACCAGAAGATCCCCAGGCAAGTTTGCCAACCCAGGTTCCTCCCCATCCCCTAGTCAAAAATCAAGAGATTCACCATAAAACTAGAATAAATCAGAGCAACTCTGTTAACTTACTTGTAACTAGGTAGCTTCCCCTTGGTTTCTCGTACATAGGAAAGGTAACATTTCCATAAATCAATGTGTAAAACCTTCATAAGGCATCGCTGAAATAACTGTTTAATACATCAAGAAGACGTGATCAGGATTCCAGATACAGACAAGAGATTTCTACTCTTAAAGCTATACAGTATGAATTAAAATAGTCTCTGTAATTATGATCGAGATTTGTAAAAAATAATAAGTTAAACTACGCTTCCTCTTGACTAAAGCATCCCCATGCTCCATCTCTCCAGGGAGCTGGAGAGAATTATGCAGAGAAATTCCTCTGCACACTTCACTGATTACAGCTTGGTAGCAAGAGCAAATCTGCTTTAGTTACACTTTTTATCTGTGTTTTTGAATAGCGCATTCAATGACAGCTATATTTCTTTTCAATCTGCTTTAGCCTAATCACAAGACACTTGTTCTTGCTATAGAGATATAATTCATATATTGATAGCACTCACCTTTTCCACTTTGTCATAATTTTTTGCTTTAATCTATAGGGAAGCAGAAAAAAACAGATCACTTAAACTATTTTAGAATAGTAGGAATATATTCTTCATACAGTACTATAGCATTCCAGTTTGTACTTTTTTACTGATTACATTGTAACACCACATAATGTTGCAAAAATATAATTAAAAAATATAAAAATCAAGTACTATGCTTAGCTTTTTCAAAATTTGCGGGTTTTTAAAAAATTTTTATTTTTCACTTCTACTAGGGTGAAAATTTAGGTAGCAGTAGGTAAAGTTGCTTTCCTGTCTTCTGGATCAGATACCCAGCCTCTTATTTTAGGGTACTTTGTTGCCTTAAGTGCATGTATCGGCTTAGGTACCAAAGCCTCTAGATCAGAATTTAGTAAATTAAGGGTAAAATACCATATTTGCAAAAAAAATAGGCTAAAAATGCATTATATTTGAATATTTATTTCTCAAAGTACACTTTGCTATAATATGCTGATGGTGAATAAGGGAATAATAAATCTCAGAGAACCTGGTTTTCGACAGGTACCCCCAGCCCTGGCGTTCCCTTCCAGGAGGGACCAAACCACACTCACGTCTCTGCACTTATTTCATTCAGACCGCACGCACACTGCAAGGGTAGAGGGTGAAACCTTGCCTTGACATAACAGCTTGCCTTTCAGAGAGGACACAAAAAAGCATGAGACAGATGCAGAGGGCAGACTGGCACCCTTCATTTAATGATTAGCTCCAGTGAACATTAACATACTAAGCCACACCTAGCCACACCTTGAAGAAACAAGGAAAATCATGAATGTCTCTAGAAGATGCTTATCAGTGTTGAAATAAAGGGCCTTTAACGAAATAAAGATTTGTTAAGCTGTATTGTATTTTTTTAAAGCATCAGACCTCCATTTAAAATCCCATTGGTCTTCATTTTCTTAGGGGATTCACAGCTTTTTTTCTTGGTGTGAAATACTAGAGCCACAGGAGCAGCTCTGAGAGCCTTTCCTTTTCCCCAGGCAGTACAGCAGTAAGCAGCACCCTTTCACACCGTGTATTGACGATACAATTTTTATATCATTCTCATTATAAAGCACAAGAGAATTTTTAATGGAAGTGTTAGGAAACACCATCTCATCTGCATGAGGGAGGCCTAAAACAAATATGTCCTGTACTGCTGTGCACTGCCTTTCCTGTCTGCTTTTCCTGAGTTTCTATACTCCTGCAACACCCCGGCCTCCAAGACCCCTAAACACAGGGGTCCCACAAAGCATACCCATTTCTCTCACTCCAGAACAAGATCAATTAAACCCGAAATAATTCAAACAAGTTTTGCAGAAAAACTCGAATGGCTCACATGGCAGACCAGACCCTTGCGTCTGTACAGCTTTTGGACTGGAGCGGTACTCCATCCTGGTGATGGATGATTTAAAAAAATCCGAGTTTGTAGGAAGTTAAACCTAATTACCTCTTGCACACATGATTTTCACAAAGTCTTTCTGCAAACTATTCAGTTCAAGGACAGCTGACCAGAGAAATTATTGATTACAGAAATAAGATTGCTCTGAAATAACACAACTAGAACAAATGACGAGGCAGCACCTCCGTGCTATGGAGAACACCTCTAACCTCTGCCATAAGACACACAGACCCAGCACACCCCCAGGTATGGGTACGTATCCTACTGCCACTTTCTCACAGCTTTTTGTGAGAAAAGCACAATCTTTCAACCTTTAAAAAGCACTTATAATAATTGTAGGGTTATTTAGATGGAGGTTTTTTGTGGACACAAGTTTAGGAGTCTGATCATGTCCTATTTCTAGTTGAAGGAACACAACTTCTTATATTTTCAATTTATCCTCCACTGTAAAGTCCAAAAAAGACATCTCCCATTTTTACTTCACCCTTTTCTGGCAGTGAGAGTAACTTTTCAAGTTCCTCAGCATCTCTTAGAATATGAAGAAAATTATCCAACTCTCACTGAAGAGCCAGAGCATTTTTGTTTTCAGACTTTTCACTGTTTCTAGGTTTCAACCAAGCTCCTAAGGAAGCAAGGTCAGCACATGGTACTTAAGGATCTGAATGGCTTTTTCTGCCATGATTCTCATTTCCTTCTTCTGGGCCTCATCTATTTCTATATCCCAGCTCCCTCTCCTTTTTCAGTTATTATCTTCCAAGGGGAAACAAAAAAAAAAAATTTTTTTCAAGCAAAAATTGAATGTTCCCTTATCCACTGCCTCCAGCTCTCCTCGTCCTTGGTGAGGTAGATCCTCTTGTCTTGTGCTCTCCCCTCCCCACTATCCCTCCACTCCTCTCCAATGTTTTTTGGAACATTTGTTGGAAGAGGGACCTGAAGAGAAATGCTATGTGCCACTGACAGACTGCACCAGCTGATGAGGCACAGGCTGGGAGAGGAGAAAACACCACAGAAGTGCTGGTGTTAACTTTCCGAGGATTTAGTTCATAGCAACTGGTATTTTTCAAATTACTATTTCCTAAAATCTCTCTCCATTATGAATACTACCATGTACGTAACATCTTCAATTTTTTTTTAAATATACATACAAAACATACATTTCAGAGTACAAAATTACAACCAGAGCATACATGTACGTATTTGGAAATATTGCTTTTGTTTATTAATTGAAGAGAGCTCACCGTTAAAGACCTATATGCATTTACACAGTTAAATTACTAGGTATTAGGCAAAGAAAATTTAACATTCAGACTACATAGAATTTACCATCACTGAATCCATTTGTGTTAACCATTTGTCCTTTCCCCGGCCCCCATCTTGATTGTTAGGGTAAAATAATCAATTACCCACTGTTAAGTCCAGTGGGATGTAATTTGGGTCTCTACTAGTCTAGAACTGTAGGTGTAATAAAACACATCCACATTTCTCTACCTGTTTCCAAAAATGCAGGTTAGGGCTGGCTGGACAGATGTTCACACTTTATTTGCAGAATAGATACTGCGCGGACCATAGCAGTTCAAACTTCTCTGACTGCCTCAAAGAAATGCAATCTTTGAAAGGATGAAGAGAGTGCAACATGCTAATTCATTCTTCGATCTTTAGCACATTCAGACTTTTGCTATTTGCTGAGGCTTCCAGTGAGTAACTAATTGTGCGAGCACTCGTTTTCCTACAGGTCAAATAACAACAATTACCTTTGCAAAGAGCAAACCAAGCTCTGCTCAAATACATGAAATGCAGGTAGAATGCAGGACTAACACTGCACTCACATGTGGTCATTAATCCAAAGAGTTTGGATTATAACTGCCTAGATAACTGGATGTAAAACTTCTCTTATGTATGCTGAACAAAGCACATATTTCATTTGTGCAAGATATTCCAAGGCTTAACCAATGAAAACCTTTATTAAACACATTAGCATATAACTGCAGATGTAATTTCTGTAATATATAGCTTTACTACAATTTGTACCAGCTAAGGATTGAATCATTTGGCATTTCTGCAGCCTTCATTCGGAGTTTTAATATTCCTTGTGAAAATACAGCTTTTTTCTGCTATTAGAAATGACTGCAAAGAAGCGATACAGTACATCAAGTATGGGGAAACTCATTTTCTCAAAATGTAATAAGATTAGATTCCAAGTATTTTCATTCAGTATGGTGTAATTTTTCAAATTCACATGGTTATGTGTCTGAATTTCAGTCTGCCATTCAATAGGATTTGAAAACTTCCTTAAATTTATTCTAAATGAAATGTCTCCAATTACTATAACATGTATTACTTCTTGAGCTTCCACAACCATGGCATTATATCTAAATTTTAAAATCATGTTGTTTCCACGAAATAGATCATAACTCAAAACCAGTCTCCTAACAGGATGCAGTCACAGCTGCCATGGAGATGGCTACAATACAGAGCCAAAAAAAAGCGCACCATTTTGCTTTCTGCTTCCTGATCACAACCATCTTCTAGGTTTCACAGTTGTTTCCTGATTAACAAAATAATGGCCTGTCACGTACACTATCATGTATTTGTGTTTATATTCAGATATACTTTGAATTTGCTCACAGTATTTAAGAATAAATCAACTTTTCAGTAACTAAGACCATTGTTTAAGCTAATGCACAGGACCTGTAATTCTACAAACCCACTTACCCGTTAATATCCTACATATATAAATACGACACAGGCACTTACTGGGCAGCTAGTGAAAATGTTAACTTTCTATAGAAAAATTCTAGGCTACATCATCATTTTTCTGTTAAGACAAAAAAACCAAAACAGCAAAAGGTGGCTCTGTCTACAGGAAAACTGATCACTAGTAAATGAAGGGCAGCGTTTTTCACAAGGAGACTAGTTGCAGTGGAAGACCGGGACAGGACAGTGGTCAAGCTGGAGAGTGCTGCTGCATGAATAGCCATTAGTACGCAAGGTTGCTCCTCACTCTCTAGCTTCTCAAAAATCGTCATTAC
Organism: Tetrax tetrax; assembly: GCA_009806455.1. NCBI lineage: Eukaryota > Metazoa > Chordata > Aves > Otidiformes > Otididae > Tetrax > Tetrax tetrax. The sequence goes on from WHYT01017975.1 coordinate 46,765, forward strand.
AGCCCCATGATCCCAAGTCTTTAATAGCCTTCAGGATCAATTAACCAAAGCATATCAGGCTAACACTCTTTCTCCTCTTAGAAGCAGCAGCCTAGAGAGATCAAGGTCAGGTTGGATGGGACTCTGAGCAACCTGATCTGGTTGGAGATGTCCCTGCTTCTTGCAGGGGGGTTGGACCAGATGGCCTTTAAAGGTCCCTTCCATCCCAAACCATTATATGATTCTACCTCTACATGAACATCTCCATCATCTGACTAATTGTAAAAAAAATAAAAAAAAAAAAAAAAAAAAAAAAAAAAAAAAAAAAGACTAAAGACTTGAAAAGACTATTCCCAAAACAGTGAGCATAAAACTAGATTTATCTGGAAGTTCAGGAAAGGGAGGAACTCAACTGTGCCTGCCCGTGGGAGCAGCTCAGAGCAGAAGTCTTTCTGAAAAGAGTGCAAATGAAGAAATTGTGAAATGCTACTCTAAAAACAGAGTAATGTATGTCCCAGCTGAAATGGAGCTAAATCATTCTTGATTTTTAAAACAATGCAAACAAGTAATTACCAATTAAAATAAAAATCTGTAAGTGGAAGATGTCTTTTTGCTTAATCTATTAGACTAAAAAACCCAATACGTTTATTTTTCAGCTAGATCACAAAATAAATTAATCCAGAAGTATGTATGAGTAGAATATCTTTAAGTATTAGCAAATTCTAGAAGAGCAGAAATAACAAGGACTGAGAATCTGGACAATCTTGCTGAACAAACCTATGGTAAATAGACTGAACTAAAAGTATTGCAGTAAAGAAACTTAACTTTGCTACTAATATAGTTTGTAATATTAAAGAACTATCTACCTGAACTAATTCCTTAATTTCTACTCCAGTGTGAAGAAGAATAAGGACTTCATTAAGAAACAAGAGATTAGAGACCGAGTTATAGCTATTGTGCTTTAGTTTACCTTAGTGCAATTTGAATTGATTACCACATCCAGACAAATCTTTAGGACTAGCATCTGCCTCTACTCCCTTAAAGAAAATGATGGCCTCTTAGGCCTGCAGTAAGGCACTTTATTGATGTTAATACTTTGAAAAGTAAGCATAACTTTCAAGCACCACTACCCAGAGACTAGCCAGAGGCTGTACAGAGAAATATTTCTTTATAGGTAACCTCAAAAAAAAAAAAAAAAGTTTTGTGGTGACAAAACTATTCAATGATTTCTGTAGTTGGAGAATGGTACTGAATTGCAGCCACTACTCACTATCTCATTTATTTCTGATGTCACATATGCCTATCTTTTTTCTTCCCTTTGTTTTCAATCTGGATTATAAAAATGAAGAAGTGATTTCTCAAGCTTATTTCCACTTTCTTCCCATCTATTTCATTCTGCTGCTATCTCTTCTTATTTTGCTTGTTTGTGCATTTTACTTCCTTTCAAGAACACACTTAAAAAAAAGTAATCAGATTTGCTGTTATGTTTAAACACCAAACCCACCTTATGTCATTACCTGCACTGCTGTTTTCCTTCCTGACAGAGTCCCACTAATTGCAAATCTCTCTTGTGGATTAGTAGAATTCAAGTAAAGCTGCAGAAACAGCCCTTTTCAAGTCAGGATAAAAAGCACACTCTGTGCTCTTGAAAAGACAACTTAAGTTATCTGTTACTTCATCGCCCTACAGATCTGACATGTAGAAATTGGGGATGAAGAGAGCTGCTGCATCTCCAAGCTCTGTTTACCTGTGAGTACTGCCTCAGTCTAGTGAACTGTTCTTTGCTGTATTGGGTAAAGCTCACAGCTATATAGCTCATACAAAGCAGCAGCACTGCCAGCTTTTCTTTCTTGTTCTATTTCTTCAAATTCTGTGCAAAATGACTACGTTTCCTCTATTAATGTTTTCAGACAACTGTCCCCAACAGAATCTGATATTAAGTATATAATCAATAGTTAGTCTTTCCCCCACAAATCACTTCTCATATATCCAGTTTATTTAGCATAAGCAGTTCTTACATGCCAATTTAAAAATCAACAGACCACAAGACCTCTTTAACAAGCACCTTCTATTTGTGGTCACACCACATTTAGTCCATGGCAACAAGTATTTCCTGGTTAGAGAAAGTCAGGACTACATTATCACTAGTTACTTTAAAAAAAACTTTTAATAGCAGTTTTGATCTGTTCCTTCCTGTTTAGTCAACTCTGCTCCCATATTATCTTCTGCTTACTTTTTGCATCTAACAGCTTCACATGGTCATTCTGCGATTCCAGACCTTACCCACTGATTCCACCTGACTGAACTGCACCATCCACTTCAACCTCCACATTCTAAAATGTGCTCTTAAGACTCCAGCAGCCTACCCATGTACACATCTGACAAAAAGACCTCCTACTTAACATTAGAAAGATGCTTTTTATACTTGCTGCTCAGCACTATTCAAGAAAATAACTTGTCTTAGATGTTTGGGTCTTGTCACGCACAAGCATATTTTCTGTAACAGCACTGAACTTTATGCTTCTAATTGGGAAGTACAAGCTACCTACTCCAGTAATTTTTCCAAATAATGAGACACAATCCAGTTTTCTTTGCTCCTTTGGTATGCATTTTATTGCACAACACATCTTTATCTATAGTACTCATCCTTTAATATCTTCTCCAAATCAGGCAAATAGTCACCCTTTTTATTTAGGCAATTTGCCCATTATAAAATTTAAGGTAATATTAACTGTATGAAGTAAATTACAAATGCTAAGCATCCTTCTATTTTCCACTCCTTTCTAGCCAGATTCAACTTCATATCTAGATTCTCAATTTGTCTGCAAATCTCATTTTAATAAAAAGTCCATTTTCAACATGCCCTGTGGCTTGTAATTTCCTCTTCAATTTCACTCACTTTAAGCAACAGCAGAAAACACCATCCCACATTCACACTCCTGCAAAATACCTTGCTTCCTTCCTGACTTACACATTTTCATTTCTCCTACATACTATAGTTCACTTCTGCTTTCTCATTCCTGTTGCTCAACATCTTTTGTCTTCTACAGAAGCAGTGGGAAGTTTTAAAATGTGTTTTCAGATGGCTAACATTAACAATTCTACTGATATACTTTGTGGTTACTAGGAAGTATGCCATTTCACAAAGAAGTAGTGCTTTTTCACCTATAGTTAATTTTATATTCGTTTAACTCCGAGGAACAAATTGATAGGACTCAAAAGCACACACAGCAACCAGTTTGTAAGGTAATCTGTTAACACGACAAAACGCAAGGAGATCAATTGAAAACTTGCTGTCTTATCTACTGGCCAGATCATTAAAGTTAAATTAAGAAGGAAGCCTAAAAGCAAGGTATTTGGCCCATCTCATTGGGCTAGAGATCCCTAATTTGTAAACTCAGATAAATTACTCTGGTTGTCTACCCTCCGCCACGTATCATAAACAGTCCCTCAGCAGGGGCAATAGAATTGGACACACGCACTCTTCTAATGCTTTCTAAATCCAATTTAGTAAGATAATAGGTGCCAGTATCTTCCATGAGTTTACCAAACCAAGGAGCATAGGTACATTGCAGTCTGCCATCACCACTAGTAAGGCTCTAACCTCATAACCCAAAATTCCTTGTAAAACTAAGACCTTAAAAGCAAAGTAGGGATCAGACCACTGCAACAGATTACATATCATAAGGGGTATGTGAGGCATCACTATCTAGAAAAAATGAAAGCAACTTGTTTCATTACACAGATCTCACACCTTACCATACTCTAACTTAAGACCTTTAACTTACAATAGTCCAGTTGCTTTTCACCTCTATCAGAAATCAGTGTCCATTACAGTAACATACAACTCATTAAAAGAAAAAAAAAAAATCCTCCTTGGATTTTGGTATCCTTAAAATATCTCAGAGAAAGTAAGAAAACAAAATTTTTAAGAATGTGGCAATTTACAATGTAATTTGATGATATAACTGGGGAAAATGGGACATTTTAGGGGGCATTAAGTTCCATCATTAGGTTTATAGTTTGGTGATTTCTCACTACACTCATTGTGTCCCTACAGTTCTGAGATGTTCTTTTCAAATGTGGTTGCAAAAAAGTGCATTAAAGGGTAAGTGTGATAATCATAACTGTTTCACACCAAATTACAGTATTTCAGAAAATTTAAAGTCATAAAATAATAATGTTTCTCTAAAAAAATTTAAGAGTTCTCCATTCACCAAGAACACCTGAACAAGCTAGAATTTCAGAGAGATCTTACTTTTTAAAGGGATCCTTGAATATCTATTTAAAAAAAAAGAAGCAGCAACATATATACAAGTCAGCAAAGGTCCCTTAGACAGTCGCCACACTGACTCAGCAAAAAGGGCCAATAGTCCAGATGAAGACATCTTAGGACCAGAAAGAACTGCTGTCCTTTTGAGCGGTCAGAGACCATGCTCCTATTTTCTAGTGTGGAACTGGTCTAATAAAGGCTCTCCCTAAAATAAAGACAGCCAAACAAGTGATTCTCCTAAGGAAAAGAAACGCAAATTGCTCACAGAGTAAAAAATGTTACTAGAAGATGTAATTGTATCATACAGCATAATCTTTTTACCATTACAATATTAGTACAAAACTAGCTTGGCCTGTCAGCAGAGGACAAATTGTTCTTCATGTTTCATCTCCGCAGCTGGAATGTAAAAAACAATCTTCCAATAATTTGTTGCAAAGATGACCCAAGAATGGTTCTCAAAACCAGTACCTTGGTCCTAAGTCTCCAAAGGTACTCAGAGCTCTAATGTTTGACCACAGAAGACAGTTGCCTCAAAAGAAAACAAGAATCAGAAATCTAAAAGTTAATAGTGGAGAATAACGCTCAGGCACAAGTAATTCTCTGCCTACATCGCAGCAACAATTTGCAGTTGACACGATGTCAACTGCAAAATAAACCTTACTAAACGCAATCCAAATGCTCTTGAACTGCAATGCTCCAAAAATAATCTTATAAGGGATGTGGTTTCTGGCTTTGCCATGGATTTCCTATTAAATCACAAAGAAACATTTATTATGTCACTCATTTACTAAACCGAGAAAATAATGTGCCTCAGAAATGTAAGATTAACCTAATGACTGAGCTAGTTTTTTTTCTACAGCAATGAGATATTCCAGCTGAAGTTCAGTGAATTAGTGTATTTTTATAATACAGGCAGCTGCCCTAATAAAAAAAAAAATCTTCATACATCTGTCAGAAATCAAGGAAATTCACTACTGTTTCCTTCTGAGAACTTATATTCTTAATCACAGTTACTGAAAAGTCTCATCTATAATATTAAAAATGAAAGATTGTATTTTGAAAGTAAGTTACTGAATTTAGACATCCAGATTTGTGTCTTTTGGCAATGAAGAGGAAACAAAATTTGCTCTAGAAGTAGCATTCACTGGTAAGAAATAATCCCCTTCAACATACGAGTTTTACTGCAGGGTCTTCTCACTACCTAGTTACCAAGTCTGGACTGATCACAAAAAGCCTCGTCCAAAATCACATGAACAATGCAAATCTTTTTATTAAAGACTTCATCCAAAACTATTTAAATGGATACAGTCTGCACAACTATTCTTGGATCTGTGTTTCCAGAATACTTGAATTTGACTGTTAATTACTATCCCAGCTAATCAGACTGCTTAGTACATTAAAAAATAGGTTTCTAGAATATTTAAATGCTTATCCTGCTTTCCACACTTAAACACTGTAGAAGTGCAGTTTTTAAAGTGGCTTCCCCTTCTCCTTCCCTTTTAAAATCCCAGCTTGATATTTTCAAATGTTAAAGCTAAACCTGCTGGGCTTCCATCTATGGGAACAGTCCCACTATTCATTAAACAGGATAAAGACAACAATAAACATACAGCTACTGTTAAATCTACATGAGCTGGTATTGGTGCTTAGATAACTTATTAAGCTACCTTACACATGAATAATTGGCTAGAGAGATGCACTGAAGTTGGAAAATAAAAATACAGATTACACATTCCCATACTTTAGAAATGAAAGTTATGTAGGTGACATTTCTACTGGAAGAGGAGAGGAGTTAGCTCTGAGGTCTTTAATTTCACAGGTCAACTCAAAATAACTTACACCTTATGTGAGGTTGGTTTGTGGGGGTTTGTTTTTTTTTTTTAAATTTTAATGTAATTAGATTTATAAAATTTAAGTCAGGTGTAGTTTTTGTTAAGACAAAAAACTTTAAAGACAATTCATTACATTGTTCCTATTTGAAATTAATCAGTGTCGGATTAGCAAAGAGAAGAGCTTCTCTGACTTCAGATTTCAATATAACAAATATCATGTTCTAACATTAATTTCACATGCAGCTAGTTTATTTATTTACAGTTTATTTCATGTCTTATGAGAAAGAGAAAATGCAACAGCCCATCATAAAAGCAGTACAGAAACTCACCGCCCAAGAAGCCTAGCAAAAGAGAGATGGAATACAATTGATATCCTAGTTTCCTCCCACCTCTCCCCATCTCAGTACGTAGAGAATAAAGACCAGAATTTAGGGTCAAGTATTTAAGCTAAAGATTCTGATTTTGGAGTAATTAAAGGACACTGGCAGAGGTAAATTCTTAGACTTGCCAAAGAAAGGTTGACCTTGACCCATAAGCTAGAAAAAAAATTCTGCTTACTGACCAGAAATGGAAGTGCTACTTTTATGTACACACATACAGAACAAATACAGCTAGTAGTTCTGCTCTCCATGCTAGAAAGCACTCTGAATAATTACAGGGCTTTTTTTTTCAGTAAAGTCTTGTCTGATACTAATCTCATTTCTTTGTTGCTTTCACAGTGAAAACTGTGTTTGCTTGTACACCCTGACACCAACAATTGGTGTCCATGTAGAATCAGACATTCTAGGGAATTGCTGCTCGAGACAGCAGTGATCCAGTTTGATACTTTCTCCCCCTCCCCCTCAAACTGAGCATTTCATAGCTTTTCTGCTATAACTGGTGATTCAGAAGCCCAGAGTAAAGTGCTTTAAAAGTTTCTGTAAAAGAAAGGCGCTTCAGTAGATGGGCAGCAGGTAATTACTTGATTTGGACTAAGGACTTTACTTTGAACTTCTAGGATTGATGCATTGTTACGCAAATGACTAGACAGGAAAATAGATAATACTTTCAGATAGCATTTGCATTAAAGAATGTTGCAAAATGCCTGCCAGTTTCAAGCACTGCATTAAAAAATAGTATGTAGGCTCTCAGTTATTTCTTGCTTCTAATTTGCACAATAGCAGACGAGGGATCTCAGAAGTACTAGGACAGTACTCTTAGATAATATTTGGCTGCTAAAGCTAGGATGCCAAGAGCAGCACTCCGTCTGATGTAAAGACACAAAGCACACAATATCAAACCACCATTATCTGTAGAAGTGACATGTAACTAAGACAATAGAATCACAGAATCATGGAATGGTTTGGGTTGGAAAGGACCTTCAAAGGTCATCTAGTCCAACCCCCCTGCAAGAAGCAGGGACATCTCCAACCAGATCAGGTTGCTCAGAGCCCCATCCAACCTGGCCTTGAATGTTTCCAGGGATGGGGCATCCACCACCTCTCTGGGCAACCTGTTCCAGAGTTCTACCACCCTCATTGTAAAAAATGTTTTCCTAATATCTAATCTAAATCTACCTCCCTCTATTTTGAAACCATTACCCCTCATCCTGTCACAACTGAAGGGTTTCTCCTGTCTTTCCTGTAGGCCCCCCTAGCTTAACTGATAATCTCTATAACTGATAGAGATTTAGTTAAGTATAAAACAGAGAACTCCTACTAAAACATAATGTAAACTACCTAAATTAAGATGCAGCTCACAGCAAGGCAGACAAGGTTCTCAAGAAAAGGTGTGAATTTCCCCACATTCAAACTTCAGCCTAGCATTGGAAGATGACGGTGCTTGACTCATTTTTGGTGTACATCATCACGGTGACGTGGCATGCTTAAAAAATCCAGTCTGAGGATGTAGCAACATGGTGAAGCATCACTAGAAAACCTCCATGATTCACTGAATCAGCTAGTGATTGAGCAGAGAACCAACCTTGAATAGATAGTAGCAGAAAACTCTGCTCACACGGGTGAAAAACATCATAGTCTGGAAAGTTTTTAGCAACTCTGCCAGCCTGGGAGAACAACAAAACACAGACAATACTACTGAGTTCAAGTAGCTAGTCAACTTAGTTGGTCAAGATTTCTGTGCATTGGAGGCACAAAAGTACACTCCAAGAGCAATGAAAAATGTTTGACTATAACGCTTTTGCAGAAATGGCAGACCGCTGTAAGTCTGTCATGCAGGCTAATGTCAACACGTCATCAGTGCAGTGCCTTCATTTGATTCAGACCAAAGATCAACAAGAATTATCAAACTTAATTATTTAGAAACACCTATATTTCACTCAATAAATTTTAAAACCCCACAGATTGACCTTATTTTTAGAATTTCTGCAAATGGGAAAGAAAAATACCACAAAACTTTTCAAGGAGTAAAACTGAATTTTATGAACATCAGTAAAATGACACATAAATATGTAATATCCAACTTTGTGGTTGTTTTTTTTTTTTGTACATAGGTGAGATTTCTTAAGCAACAGTGATTTTTTTTTTTTTTAACAGCTAAGACTAGTAGAAAGAACAGCAGAAACTTTGTGGCATTATGAAAAGAGAAACTTACCTCCATCTGCTTAGTGCCAGAAAAATATTTCTGCTGAATTAAAGTCTGTCAGCTGATTTTAAAGTTCCATAGTACTTCCAATACTCATCTTTAATACACACAAAAAAGCTTGTGAGTTGTAATTTTAAAGTATTAATCTTACATTAAATTAAAAAAAAAGGCCAAAGCCTGAATTATGTTTAGTCACATCTTATGTTGGAGAAATTAAAGTTTTATACTTTAACAATAAATTGTCCAGTAGTTTCCTGCTCAGGCTTACTAGCGTTGAGATTTTATAAAGGGCAAATACTGTGGAATACTTTGAAGTTTTAAACAACTACTTCTATTGCCCATGATGCTCAACTACTCCTGTGCAGAATTTCAGTTGACATAAATACATAACTTTCCCTTGAAGAATGCTAGCAAGCGGGCAATAATAATGGGCAAGTAACATACATAACCAGGGCAGCAATTGTTTTTTCAGGGGTGGAGAAGGGATGAGGACACCGCACTGTATTAAACGTTTTAGCTTGCATCCACAGCATTTTTTTCAGTTCCAGTAACTTGGAACCAGAAAGTAATGCACTGGGGACTATGTTACAAAGAAAACCTTAAGTACCTAGCAGGGTTGTCAGGGGCACCTATTTGTACTTTTAAACATTTACCTCAGTCTACTTAAGGCCAGTCCACTTGAAACTTTACATACTTTACTATAAATGAACTGTACTTTCTTTCAGTTACTTTTTATATAATGATCAGTCATCATCACCATGGAGCAAGCATTTCTAGCACATTTTTACAATTAGACAGAATTTAAATTCCCAAAGTCACAGTCAGTCAGCACTAGAATGATGAAATTCCCATAGTGAAATTAAAAGTGCTAGGCTTAATGCTCTCTGTGTAAGGCTTGCCATTTTAATTCAGTGTGAAGGAAATGTTTCTTCACATATGAACTAGTCAGCATTATCAGGCTACACAGGTAGACTTTCAAAGCACGCCACTCATACTAAAACAATTACTGCAATGTCTAGGGAAAACCTGGGGAGAGGAGTCAATTGACATAGCCAAGGGAAGGAAAGATGCAAACTAAACTCCAGCAAGATGTGTTACAAAAGCAATTTTTTGTAAACTTATTCAGTCACTCAGCTTCAACTTCTATTAACTGCAAATTAATATTTGCAAATTAAGATTTGAGATTAATGGTATCAGTATTAAAATAGGACAAGTCACTTCACAGTTCAAATACCAATTTAAAACTATTTTGAAAATACGATAAAACAGCTTCTAAATTAAGAGAACTTAACTGGAAGATGTACCACTACCCATACATACACTATAAAATGCCACAAACTGTAGCCAACAGTGTTACATATTTTATTTCTCTAAGTAGAAAAAATAAACAGAAGATATAGGAAGGTCAGAGGAGGGAGCAGGGGGGAAGAAGACCCTTGCAACTTTTTGTTCTTTGACAGGCATCTTCCTCTTTCCTAAGGAAAACAAAACAAAGACCCAGCTGCAACCGAGTTGCCCTTTTTCTTATTTAGTCACATTATTAATGTTTGAAGCATACTTAGTTTCACATAGAAATGTAGTTCCACTGAGCACAATGAAGTTAGCTCACATGCTAGCTTCACCGTGTCTGTTTCATCTGCAGGACAGCACATACTAATTAAGTACCTGCCACTTCATTTTTGTAAATCTAACCCATTTTAATCTCTGAGTTTTTATTTTGTTTGGACAGTAAGAATGGTGTTTGAAAACCTGTACTTCCAGGAAGGATGATATCTAAAGGAAGCTGACAGCTTTGCTGCAGCATGGACATAGAAAATACTAAATCAAAAAAGTAGGCATCATTTTGCAAGTTATCCTTCTAGCCCAAATGCATGACTTGCAAAGTATTTTTTTAAATGTACTTGATATTCATTCTCACATAAACCAATATGGAAGTATCAGACTGTTTATAACTGTAGTCATTTCTGTTTCCAGTTTCACATACTGGTTATTTCTTATTCTCTATTTCATGCACTAATGCAAACCATGGGGAACTGGAGAGAGCAAGCTGCTCTCATTAGAAAATCTAAGTTCTACAGAGTCATATTAAAGGAATCAAATGAAGTAAGACAGCTGACTCTCCATCACACTACTAAACTTCTCAAATTAGGTTTTTCAGAGGAACAGTTTGAATTAGTAACAATAAACCCTATATAATTTAAATATATGCATAAGCTCCATAAGTCTCTTGCTGAAACACAGAGCGAGCATGAAAGTATGAGTAAAATTACCAAGCCTGCTCAGCACACCAACGATTCTAGCTCTCCTTCTGGAGAAAGTTGAAGATGTTAAAGCTCTGAAAGCCTTTAGCCCAGCACTCTGCAAGACCTTTGGTTACAGCATCTACTAATAGATCAGCAATGGGTGCTCACTGGAATTTGTGAAAACTAAGACTAATACATAGACCCTGTCACATAGCTTAGTACAGTCTGCTTCTAAGGGAGCAGATCCAGACAAAATGTTTACACTTCAGGTTAGAAGTGAGTTCTACGGAACAGTCTTGTCTCAAGATGCAATAGGACTCTCTGCTCTATAGCAGTATCACTGAAAGTTGTTCACAAACTAAATTTAAAAAGAACATCTTTCTACTTACAATGTCTATCCTTAAAGTTAAACATTTTAATTTTCCAGTGAAGTCTGGAAATTCTCTCATGCTTCTACACTATGAACATTTGTCACTTCTAAACTAGTTAAATCCCAATAGCGATCAGATTCAAATCACCGAATTACTGTTAAGATCTCATATAATTTCTTCTCACTTTTCATCTGTTTTATGTAGGAAAGGAAAAATGTTAAAGCTTATGGTATTAGGTACACAACACTTCATTGTAGAAGTCCAAAATTGTTACTGGATGTACAGCACCTGTCACATTGAAGCCATCAGTGAGAAAAAGCATAACCTAACAAGGTGAAAAAACAACGCACACTCTTGAACATTTGTACTAACAGGACACAGGAGTGCCAGAATGAATGGCTTGCCTTCACAGAGTTTCTAGCTAAAAGAAGCCACTGTATTTCATCACAGCAGTTACTAAAAGCCTTTTCATAGTGTGCAAAGATATTCTACAGTAAATGAAGTCCAGCATTATTTTATGTAGTAGCACTAGTAGATAAGGTTTAATAGAAAGTGTTATCTCAGCCATTAAGCTTCTCAAAATCTGAATGAAGAGCATCAGGTAGCTCAACCAGCTGACAAAAGAAAGCTGGAAGAGATGCAGAAATGAATCAGGAATTATCATTACAGTTCCCTCACCCACGCAGATGAAGATAACCAATCTGTAGCTAATATAGGGTACACAAGAAAGCTCTGTATTTTTCCTTCTGGTTCTTTCAGGTTCAGACATGAGAAAGAAGGTCAAGTTTGTGCCTGACCTAAGACACATTTCCCCCTCAAAACATTGACAGAAGGATCAGCAAGTGAATTCAAAAGAAAGCACATAATGAGAAAAGTTTTCACTGTCCTTGTTACAATTGAAAGTGAGACTTCAAAAGTGTTGTGAACAAGAGTTCTATATAACTAATACTTCTATACTAGGGATGTTTCTGTCACCCCACGTGGAAAAGAATACAACAGAACAAGGAGGTCACGTTTATTCATGTGAAAACAGCAACACACTATGGGAGAGGGTCCATAGCAATCTCTTCTTTAGGCATCACTTCCTCTTCAAAAATTGAAATTCCTAACTTTCCCACAATATTTTTAATGATCAAATACAGAAAATAGAATTATAAAGAAACCCACTAGTGTTGATTCGCGAATCTTCTGAAACTATAAGTGTCAATTATGTGGACATCTTTCTGATATTACCCAACTTGTAGGACCATGGCAACTATGCAAGATGTACATGCCTGTATTTATATATTGGGTATTGGGTAGAAAAGACAGGAGAGAAGTTGCATTTACTTTCTAGTTCAAGTCTACAATAATCACACAGACAGAACAACATTTATTAACAGGAATGGAACAAGTCCACACATGAATAAGAAAAGATCATAAATAATACAGTTGTAAAAATGATTAAAAATCTCAGACTGAGGCTGTCAAGAATGTGCAATATGGATGTTTGTACAGAGCATCTGTACAGCAGTTTCTCAAAGGCAGAAGTTTACTATGAGAAATGTGGTAGACTAGCTGGGTGGGCATGGACTACAATGGGTATGCCTTCCATTACGAAATTCACAAAGATCAGCTAGTGACATACACAATATCTTCAGCTGAAACCACCACTAAACAGAATCTCAGCCAAGAAGTCTATTCTACTTCGACTTCTGATCATTCCAACTTCATCCTGAAACAAGTCAGATCCCATTTTTCCCCAAGCAGAAGAATTTTGGTGGTATGTACAACAGTTTTTTTTTTTCTGAACTCAGAACCGGAATAAAGTAAAACGGGAAGAAAGTGCTTTGAAAAAACACAAACATTTTAAACAAAAACAATCTTTTTCTAAATGGTTTTATTTACATTTTTCATATACAAGTACGTTAAATGATACATTCTGACTAGTATCCACACCAGTGTGAGTTACATGAATTAAAGATACTGATGTATTGCATATGATGAAATGCAAAACAATCAACCCTAAGCTTTGGTCCCACCCTCTGAATCCTCATACAGCATCTGATTTGTTATAGAGACATCTAAAATTCAAAGTTTTCATATCAAATAGAAATTATCTAAACAAATATATCTAGTTTCATTTCTTTAGAACAAGCAATAACATAAGAGTCTTACTTGCAAAATTCGCAAGATGAAAAATACATATTAACAGCCAAACAATTTACACGCATGTTACTAGCTTTGTACTTACTGTTTCTAGACTTGGGGTATTTGTCACACCTGTCTTGTGCTTATGATTTTTAAATCTTTAATTATGGCAACCTTTCAACTTCTACTAAAAACAGTTCAAAGTAACCAGGATATAATGCAATATACTCAACAACGAAAAAGGTAAAAAGGTGTGGTGTGAACTGGCCTGAAACATTCAGGACAATAACAGACTAAAGTTTCCACTTATAGCAATTGGAACTAAAAATTCTTTAGATCATAAAAAAATAAATAAAAGTTGCAAATACATGAACGGAGTTTAATAAATGTGCTTAAAAGGATTTTCAAGCTGGTGATTTCTCAAAGGAACTTAGCAGAGAAAAACGTGACAACTTCAAATGCTTGCTTCAGACCTACCGAAATATTTACAACACTGATAAAGGTTCTTTCAAGTGCATGAAAAGCATTACCAAGTCTTTCTATAGCTAAAAGATGATTCACACAAAGAGACAAAGGAAATAGTAAAAGACACCTGGATCTAAGGGATCATAGGGTATTACATCAGAATTTATTTTTACATTTCTGTAGCACCTTTTAGCCAGATGCCAAAAGCACTTTAATTACTGAAGAGAGCCTCACAACAACCCTGTGAGGTAGGTAGGTATCTGTTTTAATAATGGCAAAACAAGTTAAGTAACTTACCCAAGAAAACATGGCAAATCAGCAGAGCAGGCTAGAATCCAGATCATGTGATCTATGAATTTAACATTATTGCACATGTGGAACTATTTACATGTTCCTTTTTAAAACTGTGAAAGAGGCACTGACATGTGAATTGATTCATGTTTTCTAGAAGTAGATTTTTACAGGAAAGGTATCAAGAGAAAAATGTGCTTTAAGCAACTAGAGAAAACAAGAGTGAGTAAAAAGAGTGGCAGTTCTGCACCACTTCCTAAATTTTAGTAGATGCAGAACAGCAAGTTAACTATTTTACTTGCTAAAACAGATATCAAACCCAGACTAAATAGTCTCAATTTCACTGAACAAAACTCTATTTTCACAAGTCTTAAGCATTCAAATTCTACGACCCAAAAACATTGTGAGCTGGGAGTTGTTTCATCCAAGCCTATTATTTCTATGTCCTGCAATTGCTTCTCTGAATGTCAGAAGAAATAAGAACCAGTGTGAGGAGATTTTTTTACCAATTCAAACTTTAATAGTAGAGTTGCCATTAACAAATTGTAAAAGCATGCTCTTCCTAGTTAATTTCCACGTTCCACTGACTACCAGATCAGTCATAACAGAGAGACCAGAGCATATAAATTGGTGCTTGGCACATAAAATGGAAACAAAGTATTCAGCTACTTCAGCACAATCTGTATATCAATAGCAATAAGTTAGATGATACACTAAGTGCTGAGCACGGCTTTATACTGTATTCCACTGGGGAACAAAGTCACACACAAAAAGGAAAACAGTGAGCTGAACAAACACTGTCATAAAAACAGGAGGTAATCACAGCAGTAAGGCCTGCACTTAAAAGTTTTATATTACAAAATGAACTGGCATATGAAGGAAAACAGTTTTTGTTCATACAGATCATAAGCAATGATTTCTACTTGAAGAATGGAAGTGACTAAAAAGAACACATTCCTCAAGTTAGGCAAAGTGAAATTTGAAGACTTTTAGCAATTCTATAAAGAATATAGCTGTTAAAGGGTTAATTCCTCTTTTGTAAGGCCATAATGATAACCCTCACCCTAGCTCACCTTCCAATAATAGATCACCACTATGTGATGACATCAGCTCAGATTTATCTAGTTCAGAGGACAAAATTCTCTAGTGAAAGACAACCTGCCAGAAAACAACTCCCACTTTCCTCTCCCTTTTTGTCCTTCTGTGACGCAAAGGGGAAACAGTATCATGTTAAAAAGGAAACTGATATGCTTGTTTTGAGACCAGGAAAATGCAGCTTACAGACAACTGAAGATTTAGCAATTTTCAGATTTAAATACTGAGGCAGTGAAAGTGAATCAAAAGCAATACTAAACAAAGATTTACTACAGGTTTATTCTCCCAAGTCAAGGCTGGAAAGATCTGCACTTCTCAACTATCCAAGAGAAACTTTCTGGCAGGAGGAGATTACTAGGATTTCCAAGGAAAAAAAGCTTTTGGAAAATACCTTTTACCTATATTCCTTGTACATCTTAAGGCTGCAATAAAAGAAGTCTCAAAACTACTCCTCTATCTCAGGCAGCCTTAAAAAATTAATGGAAGTCTTAATTTATATTCAAGCATGCTGTTAGAAGAACATTTGAGAAAATATTTCATTTTGAATTTACTCAGACGGGATTGTACATATGACACGCAACTTAAAACAACACTGACAACAGTGCCCAATTGTGTGAATATGTTTTTTTTAGAGAGGAACTTGTAAATAAAAAGTAATTTCAGCTTATAAATAGTTACATATACTAAAAAAAGGCAGAGATAAGCATATTGCTTTTCAGTTAAATTGGTCACTATGTGAGTTTTGAGACAAGTTACTGGAACCAGGAAAGAAAAGTTGAAAATTTAAGTCATAACTGGGATTTTTAAAATTTGGCTGTTAAGATGAAAGATAAATTTCTAAAAAGTAACCTTATATTTCTTTCAAATATAACCCCTTTCAAGTGTAACCTCTACAGTTCATGTTTTTCCATTGTTTTGAATAACAGATTCATATATTCTATTTCTCTCATATTTGAAGTGTAGTTATAGGCAAACACACATGCATGCGCGCACACACACACGTGAATAGTGATCTTTGTGCCAGCTCTTTCCTTCTCAAATTTACCTTATGTTACCTGGTTACCATACCTGCTGGTACAAGTTGATCTTCCTTCCTTGAAAAAGCACGTAAAAAATTACACGCCAGACTGTTTTAAGCTTTGCCACTGTTAATGTTTCTAAACACTACTAGATAATAAATTAGTTAAAAGGTATTGATTAAGGGAGGTAATGTCTTTGAATCTCTAAATGTGATTCAAGATAAGAAGCCTCAGACAAGAAGACTTTACACTGATAACAGTACTTTCTGCTGAGAGATCTACAATGTAGGAGGTGGTCTTATTTAACTCTTAAATTTGAGGCATGGGAAAGATAAAGGTAACTTAATGTAATCATCAAACTAGATTAGCTCCTGAAGACCAGATCCTGTAGCAAACATTGCAGTGTACAAGATGCATTTGGCTACAGCTTCCCAAAAGGAAAAATACACATCTGTATGTGTTGGTGCATTCACAATTTCCCAAATGTGTCCAATCACCGACATTCCAACTACTACTCCAAACGAATGCAAATAAAATAGTGAAAATTCTATTATATTTAATTAGGAAATATTAAATTTAGGTTGCACTATTTCACACGATAACATCTTACTATAAACTGCAATATAAAAATTTCTGCTAGATTCCCATGATCTCAATTTAATTTCATAATCTTCAAAATTTAGTGCCAGAACACATCTGGATACACAATTTAATGTAAAGTAAGAAAACTATACAATGCAGTTTTGCCACTCAGATTGCTGCTTAGCAATTTTGACAGAAAATGGAAGAAAAGTTTCACTTTTCTTATTCCTCTATCTTATTCCTCATCTACAGAACACAGGTACCTGCCTCTGTAGTTTGGCATGTAGAAGATGTGTCTCTTAAGAAAAATGTGCAGCTAGAAGATGCCCACAAGAAGCATGTGTATTAAACTATCAGCTACAGGAGATAATAATAATAATAATAATAAAATAATAATAGATTATACAGTCCATATCATGGCACGTCATTAAAGACTGTTTAAGTGATCAATGCACTTAGGGGGAAGTTTTATACAGTTATGTAAACAACCACAATTTTGTTGGGATTTTTAGAAGGTAATGAGTTGTGCTAATACATTTGCCCAGCATTTTCACTCCAGATATCAGCTTCCATCCCACACCCTCCCTGAAAACACTGGTCACAGAAACACTCAATTCCCTAAGAATGCAAAAAAATTTAAAGATCCAAACATTCATGGGAAGTCATTCAAATAGGTTTGTATGCATATGTAAAAAAGTGTCCTCTAAATAAATGACACGGGAGGCAATAAATTGACACGACAAGTAAATAAAAGGCTAAAGCACTCCAATACCATTGAAACGGTTTTAATGTTGTTGCAATTCCATAATGCAACAATCATCAACTCATAAAAGACCCAATACTTTAGAATTAATTTTAAAAACACTCCTTTGTACCTATTTTACAACATAAAGGCAATGCATATTTAAAATCCCCTTTTTCCTAGATACTATGTGCCTATTGTATTTATGCTTATGAAACTTATTTAAACTTAAACTCCTATTAAAAGTTATATAAGAAAAAAAAGTAAAAATATTAACCTCTGCTTCAATGTACAGTTTCCAGAATCTGCCAGAACTGGGGAACTGGGCAACAAGGCGTTCATAGGTCTTCCGGGCTTTGTCTATAGGCTGATTCTAAAAATTGAAAATCAAAACAGCATTTACAATACTATGATTTATGTAAATTAATATGCTGACTTTACTCCAGAACCAAATAGTGTGAGTGGACCATAGATAAGGAAATGTAATCCTATGTCACTAAACCTGTGCCTCTCGAATGAGAATGCTCCAAGCGTCAAGGTCATATGGATTTTCTTCTAGTTTCTTTTCAGCTTTCTTCACTTTTTCTGGAACATATTCGGCAGTCTAGAAAAATTAAAAAGAAGACATAAGAGATCACAAGTAGGGTTTGAAAAGTTCTGTCCCAGCTATAAAGTCAAGCTAATGACAAAGTTCTGACAACGTAACATTCCAGATCTCAGTTTTTATGCTAGAGTTACTAAACTGTAATTTTATCTGGAAAACAAGTTGCCTCAGTAAGATAATGCACTCTTACCGCAACAAGTTCTACATATTTGGTAATCCAGCAAAAACCTAGACTAAACGTTTCTAACGCACTGAAACAAATTTTGAGTTTGCCAGAAAATTTATTGCACTATGAATTCTAAACCGTTTTATTGACCTGAAACTTTTTAGATGCAAAAAATAAATTCAGACCAATTTTTCTATTACAGACCTCAGCCCAATGAATCCTGGTTACTGCATGAGTTTGTACCAGAAGTTACTAATTTAACAAGAAAACTAGGAGATGACAGTTCTAGCAGTAACATATACATGTTATCCAAGCACAATTTCTTTGTTAACTTTCTGATCTGTCAATCCGTATATTCTTATAGTTGCCTTCCTGTAGCTTTGGCACTAGCTACCTTAAGTAATTTTTTAATTTTTTTTTTTAAATACAATCAGACATTCATCTTGGAGTTTAAAAGATTTTTTTTTTTTTTTGACACAAAAAACTTTACCAAATTGCATGTTAACTTGTTAAAATAGTTACAACTACAGTATGGGTTTAAGTGTTCTTTTAAAGACTTGTGGAAATATCTTACTTTAAGATCTCCAGAATTTTTTTTCTAGATTTAACAGCCAGTACAAAGTAGACAAAAAAATTACAATTTGACGATTGCATACAGACAAGTTTTAAAATATATGCTTGTTACAACCCTAAATGATATTATATATATATATAATATAAAGTTCTCTATTAAGCATGAAATATTGTTCTGACCTGTACTCCAAACAGCTTATTTACTAAATTTCCAAGCTTGACTCATTTTCAGGCAGATGTTAGCAGTCTCAAATCACACGAAAAATTCTTGCCTTCATGAGATGTAACAATAATAACCTGTAAATTATTACTATAAGACCTTTCTCATGAAATTTTACAAGTTAGCTACACAATTAGTTAGAATATACAACTCTATTGTATACTGCAGTGTGACTGATTTACTGTACAGAAAATTCTAAAAAAAACCAAATCTGTCAACTATTAAAAGATTATTTCAAGGAAATTATTTTAATTCTGAATACTGGCTTTAGGTGAATACATACCATAACCAGCATAGAGAGAACTGATATGCCTATCAAAGGTGCTACCACACGCTCATAAAGGGAAAGCTAAGGCAATTAGACACTACAGAGGTATGACTTCTCGCAAAATTAACAAGCATCACCATTGTGTATCACTATTGCACATCACCCCTGAAGGAAAGCAGATGTTCCAAGAAAACAAATCCAAGGTATTATTAATGGATTTTACTGGAAGGTCATTTACAGTGGCATTACATGAAGATAAGCTGCCAGTGAAGTATTGTACAAAACAGTGACTTAAAAAAAAGAAAAGAAAAAGCTGGAGCTAGCAAATGCAGTAACCCTGAGTTACTCACAAACATCAACTTTATTTTCAGGAGTGCCCTGCCTCTTTGCTTTTGTCAACCTCTGCAAATGCACTACTGTACATCAGTTGCTTAGGTTATACACTGCAATTCAACACAATCATTTAAAGAAACTACCATAGTTTTGAATATTTTTCAGCACTACCAGTTTTTATGTCAGTCCTACTAGCAGGACATTCAAGGCATACCCCTTAAAAGATTTTGAAATTAAATTTACTTATAAAATGGATACATGATAAAAAAAAAAAAAGTTGCAGAACTGTTAAACTGTCATGTAACAGCAGCCATGCATGAAAGGGAAAAGAAAAAAAAATCAGTAGGAGGGGCTTTATAGGAGCTTATTTTTTTAATTTCAGTTTTTGAGCCATTCTTAGCATGACTTGCTCAGTGCAAAATGATGCAGCTTGGAATGCAAGTACCAAGTCCCACAGCAAACTAAATTATAAAATCCAGTTAACTAAAAAAAAAGTACACACATATATATATATCTCAAATAATAATAAAAAATTAGTAGCTCAAAGTCGTCAGCTCAAAAGTAGTAAATTTATAAATTTCCATATGAATATTTTTACATCCCTAAATCCATCAAAATTCTGACTCTGTAATACTGTATGTTATAGTTCAACTGATACAGGCTTAAGATGCAAAACACAGTATGAAACAAACTAGTGGTTTTATTTCTTCAAAAATGATGTGTAAATGTATTTCAGCCTACAGAAAACAGCAATGAAGCTGAAATTTCCAAAGTTTAAAGACTATTTATGTAAGTTATCTCTGCAGATGACTTAAAGTTGAAATGTGTTTATTCAATAACGCTCGAATTCAAATTCACTCGTATCAGTGGTAAACATTGCTTCTCATTATATTCCATCTCAGTGAGATCTACTTGTCTCAAATATTCAATCAAGCATGTATTATGCTGCATTCAATTAGACAGAAAGGCCTATCAGGAATACTGTTGATGTCAGCTACAATTAAAAAAAAAAACCCCAATCCTACAAAACCAACCCAAGTATTTGTTGAAGCATAAGGTCCTGCACTCTAAGTAGCTTCTTTCAAATAGGAAAAAGTAGAACGGGCTACTGGAGCACAGCTCTATTATTTTAGTAGCAGTTCAGTTGTATTATCTCAAATCTTTCAATGTGACACAAAAGAAATCAACACTTAAAGATTTCCAGTGTGGACTGTTTTTCCAGAACTAGGCATGTGAGCAAAGATGCATTTTTGCATATCATATCTACGAGGACTAACATATACTGCAAGCCTATCGTGAAAGGGGCCAAGGAGCTTGACTTTTAACCTTGCTCAACTATAGCCAGAAAGACATTCGATCTGTTTTGAAAACTGCATGTGAACTGCACTGCGTGCTTAGATCTGCTGTTATCACAGTTCAAGGGTATGTGGCTCTTCATTATGTATTTTCCATTTTATTGCTTGTTCAACGGCCAATATCCAAAACTGTGAATACTTTATTACTGGGTGGTCGTTCACTGCAATGAGCCTGCTCCTAGATAAGCAGTTTCAGTCTCTCCCTGTAGTTAACAGAGGCAACTTGAGTTAATCTCATCCTGTAACAGGCCAGTTCAGGGAGTTAAATCAGCAGAAAAATAATCCTATTAGAAAAGTTATTAACTTTCTAATGGTTCGGGCTCCCTGAATTCTGCTAAGAATTGTTGCATACAAACTGGAAAAGTACTTTTTTCCTCTGCTTTTGATACCTCCCATGCAATAGGGCTCCTGTCCCACAAACAACTCTCTGAAGGTCACGGAATTAGTTTAGCACTTAAGGTTCCACAAGTATGTGTATTATTACCATCTAGTCTGATTCATAGCTTTCATTTTTTATACACAGATAAATAGCAATGGATTTTTAGTTTCACAAATAATAAGAACGTAAAAAGATCTTTCTGACCAGTCCCCAAAATCTGAAAAGACCTAACAACAAATTACCCAACCAGAAGTCTAGGAGCTCCTTCCTGCAAAATACATCAACTACACAAAATCCAAATTTGAATTCATAAAGGATATCTGAGGGAACAAGAACAGAAGTAACAAAGTTGCCTTCTAGTATTTACTAAAAGTTATTTATCAACCACCTTCAAGGAAAAATTACTGGTTTATACCTTACTGCTAAAAGCAACAGTTAAGTTTCCCCAGGCTTCTGAGAATGAACCCTCATGACTCCAAAGTGTGTAAGAAAATACCTAGCCAAACACCTCTTTCAACTATTTGCACCACCTAATGCATCCAATTGCTTAAAGCATCCTCCTGTTTCCACAAAAGGATCTTCTACAGTGAAAAGGAAATATATTTATATAACAGCTGTTCCACCTGTGAAGTGGACAGCTTCAGATGCTTTAAAAACTACCACTAATTATGTAATGGGAGCTTCTACAAACAAGATGTATAGGCTGATGTACACAAAAAGGCAGGAATCCTAATGGCTAGTTCAAAGTGGTTCAACATCCAAAAGAAGTTTTATGTTCATTAAGGTAGAAGCTGCTGTTGGGAGGTTTTGGCTGGCTGTTGCCGTTTAGCATGGTGTAATGGACCCAATGAAGATAATTTCAAATCTATTAACATGCAACTTAACAAGCATTGTTAGTTCTTCAGTTAGGTTAATTTACAGGTTTGTCTAGTCTAAGCTTTTTTCTTAAAGTTTAGTTATAGTTCTATGAGCATAGAATAAGTTTCAAAATCATTTCTTCAGTAACACTTCTTCACTCACTATAATTGCACCTTATCAATCCTTGCACTTTCTTATACCTGTTTTTAATGCCTCGCCTTCTTTTATTCTACCACAAAGTCAATTCAACTGTGATCCCAATCTTGAAAAAAAATTTGTCCTTTAAGACTGGGTCACTATTAATAGACACATCCCAGCATATTCATCTTAAATAATTTCAAGAGGGTACTTGTGTAAGTACTGTCCCCTCTCCCCCGCCCTCCCATCTGGTCTGCTTGATATCTCTGAACAAATCCAGAGTTTTACATTAGTAACTACTACCACTCTTTCCTGATGACACTATTTCCCAAAGACTAGCACTTAGACACTTTCTGCTTTAACAACTTCTTGGTATACCTGGAACTTACTGACTCTAGAAACGCAGCTACAACATAGAGATTGTTTACAATTGTATAAAAATTGGAAAAAACACTGCATTACCAACTCAAAAATCCTCTTCCACCAATCCTTGTTTTCCTTCTGTTTACAATCCATTACTATAGTAAACGTAAACAGTGACTGTAAACCCAGTTTTACTATGTGTCATATAAAATACAATACACTCTTGGAGGAGTTTCTTTCAAACGGCTCCTCCGGAGATGTTAAACCCACAGAATCCTGCAAGAGTAAACGTCTGCTTTCGGTATTGTGCTCAATGACATATATTTTCAAAATGTTAAGCTAAAGTTAACTACAAAGGATTGACTATTACATTTAAAATTCAGAAACTCACATGTACTCTATCAAAAATGCATGGCAGGAATGAGAGAAAGGAGTAGGAATGGACAAAAAAAAGTGAGAAACCAGAATAGGCTGCTAAAAATTTAAAAGGCAAATAATGCAAGGGTAAAGCAAATATTACATACAGTCTTCAGAAAAAATGGATGTCTGGTAAGTATGTATTTATTAACTGGATAAGAATAGTTTTTGCCATGTTAGAACATGGTAGGTAGACAGCACAATGAATTTAGATTTTGTTAGATACTACACGAAACCACCACCGCACGATTGAAATGAAACTAGATGTGTACGTTACTGTCCAGAAAAATGTAAAGATATAAAAAGATGCAAGCGTATACTCTTTGTAACCTCAACACATGAGGAGATGGGTAGAGCCTGTCAGGGAATTTTCTGGCAAACAGCTATAGATGCAGCCTTTCAGTCTACAAACGTGGAATTCTATCACACGGACAGGGATAACTGTTTGGTATTCTAAAAACTGACCTTGGAAATTCTGGTTAAACATCATACAGACCTTGCCAGGAGCCTGTCAGAGACGTAACAGATTTTAAGTCCTGACATTATTCAACTGGTTTTGCAGAAATTAGTTTGAGTCCAGCATAGTTAACATAGTGCAAGAATTTAAAATAGACTGCAATAGTGGCTTTAACATCACATTTCTGTGTCCTCCTGCTCCAGCCTGGTTCTACAATAACAATGCAAGGAGGGGACAATCTACATAAGGTAGGCTAGGCTCCTGCTCTACACAGTAAAGCAGATTAACAATGCCTGGAGCTAAGCTCAGCCTAAAGGCAGCAAAGCCACATTTCAATTGCACTGCACCTGGTACAAGAAAGCCTCCTAAACCTCAGCTGGGTCTTCAACCTTGCAATCCCCTTACTCTCCCACCCTCCCTATATCCAACGTTCCACACGCTGTTCTTCCTTCCTAGACTACCACAACTTCGTACTTGCTGAAGACAGCATGGCAATTTGTTATTCACCTGGCTGCTTTTGGAACTTGCCTCCAAACCCCAAGATCTGGGAAGTGACATGTAGATAGCCTGTGTGTCAGTGAGTCAGAGCTAACAATTCTGATTTGTCAGATTTTTAACACCTGCATTGTACACTATCTGTGCACCTCTCACGCACAACAGAGATGCAAATTAACTGCAGTCACCCCTTTACACTGATCTGTGTGACTGTCAATGAAAATGGCATCCAAAAGCTCAGAAGCTGGTCATGGAAGCAGCAGATGAAACCTGAAACAGGAAAGCCAGATGCTGCCTAGCTTCAGCTTCCTACAGAAAGGAAGATTTACAACCATAAGAATATTGTGCACACAAAGTTAGAGATAGCCTGCTATATATTGTAGTCTAGTGCTTTAGGTAGCACTAGACTACAATATATAGCAGCTGCAGTGTGGGGAAGCAAGGCACAACTGCCCCAATCGCAATGCTTCATTGTTCCTCCTTCCACAGAAAACTTAGCTCTATCATGCTCTGCAAGACCACAGTTAGACCGGCACCAGCACTTACTAAAGGTACTCCTTCCTCACTACTCAACTGGAAGAGTGCAGAAAACTTCATGGTACTGTTGCTAAAGACACTGATATCAAATTACGGCCTATCTTAACATTAGGAGTGAAAAACAGAAGTCTGACAGGGTAGGAAAAAAAAAAAAAAAAAAAAAAAAAAAAAAAATCAACCGTAGAGGACAAGTTACTGAAACTGAAGAAAACTGATGGAAGGGTGGTAATCGACCATAATAAAATTAGAGACTTATAGGAAACCAGATTCCAGGGGCCTTCATAAAAAGGATGGAGTCATAAAACAAGTAATTTAACCCTACCTATAAAAGAGCTGGTTGGTTTTTTATTTTATTTCAGGTGCATCCAATGTGAAAACCTTAATAAGGTTTAAACCTTAATATGGATCAAAAAAACAAAATCCAAGCCATATGTTAAGCTATATGCTTTATATAAGCTGCAAATAAAGATTTGCAATTTTTTTTAAATGCTAAAACTCTCCGTGATATGGCATTGCAATATTAAAGCTGTTCTTTTCTAGAACAGCTTTTACTTTACTACGTAGACAGTAATTCAACCTTTTGTGTGGTACATTTTCTCTTGCAAAGGAAAACGAAACCTTAAGTCAGTGTTGTTTTTCTTTAAGTTAAATAGTAGTGTACACAGAAATACACACAACTTTAACCAACAGTTTAATTATGCAACTAAACATCAATGTAATTTCATAATCTGTAATCAATGTAATATATTGGAGTGGGTAGCTTAAACGTGAAACATATTACAGATCAGTATTATAAAGATTTCATTACAGCATATTCTTACTTCTTCATAGCCATCTCTCTTGTGATGAAGTAAATGTTCTGAAGAACCTGCTGCTTAAACATGCTACAAATACATTTATTAACCTGACCAGCTTTGAGCATACAGGCTGGTAATCCATATATTTTCCTAATGAGATAGAAACTGGGTATTTGACATTCTGAGAACTTGTCTTTCCTACCCTCCCCCCAGAACTGGTGATCTTACAGTTTACATGCCACCCTTTCATGTACAGGCCCAGACATACAGAAACATAACCTGTTTTGTAAAGAGACTAACATGCTACAAATAAAGGCTTCTTAATGGAGCACTAAGTCATCAGCTTAAGTATTTTTGTAGGCTACATTGACCATTAAGGCATACCACAGTGTTATCAATCACTCTTCTCTCAGTCAAGAACTTTCATCCCCACTCCTCCAATTAATACTGATTTTTAAAGTAGCCCTATTAAAAAGGCCTGTTTAGAGCTATTCTGTCAGTAAGCAGAAGATAGTTCATGGTAATATAATATTTTAAAAGATAGAATACAACACACTGATTGCATCTGCCTGGAAAATAAATAGTTACAATAAATATATATTTTAGTATATTAAAAACCCCCAAACTAAAACTAACTGAAACAGTAGTTATTTCTCCCCCCAAAGAGCAAGAACACTGCACCAAAATGAAAATTCTTTATTAAATAAGCACATTTTTATTGTTTCTAATTTTTATTGTTTTAATAATGCCTTATTCTGGAGGAAAAGGATATTGTTAATGAGGAACACAACCTTGTATGTTAAGCGCACACGCTCAGCAAACGCCCACTTTACAAAATACTGCAAAGGTATCAGTGCAAACAGCTTATTCGGGTTTCAATTTTCTTCCGGAGTGCGTGTACTCAATGTCCACGAATAAATGAGATCGGGAAAGTGAAGCTCCCTGGAGTGCCTATTGTCCACTTCGACCTAAACTAAAGTTTCTTTACTAGAAACTCGAAGACTGAGTGAGATATAGTTTCTGGAGCACTACCGGTTTTATCGAGGGGGGCTGCTGGGAGCGGCTCGCGCACCCACATCCCTCAGCGCAACAGCTTCGCAGACGGAATAAACCCCAGTTTCACAAAATGGGTGTGTGCGCGGCGGGGGAGGGGAGCCCTCCGCCGACCGCGCCGCTGAGACCGGCAGGGCTTACAGGAACAGGGCAGAGGCGAGGGCCGCGCTCCCGCACCCCAGCCGTGTCTCCCTC
This sequence comes from Tetrax tetrax, assembly GCA_009806455.1. NCBI lineage: Eukaryota > Metazoa > Chordata > Aves > Otidiformes > Otididae > Tetrax > Tetrax tetrax. The sequence continues at coordinate 73,578 of WHYT01017975.1, forward strand.
AACGCCCGGGGTGGCCCGCGGCGCGGCCGCCAGCGCAACGGCAGCTCCAGGGCGGCGGCCAGCCGGCCCCACTCGCTCAGCCCCGTCGGCCCGCCGAGGCCTGCATAGCGCGGCCGCCGCCGGCCAGCCCCACAGCCGCGGCGGCCCTGGCCCCCACTATTCCCACACAGGCCTGCGACCTCACCCTCCTCCCGCTCACCTGGTCGCCAGTGGCTCCCTCTCCGGACATGGCGTGTTAAAACAGGGCTGGGGGCACAGAGCCCCCAGATAGATTAAAAACCCCTTTAAAAAAGCGCCCGGCGCTGCCGCCGCGGCAGCCCCACCGGCCACGCCAACCGCTGCGGCCCGCAGTTCCACCAGCGTTACCAACAAAATGGCGGCGCGGCGCCTCCGGTCCGGCCTTCTGCGGGGGCGGGGGGAGGAGCGGCGCCGCGCCGCGCGGGGGACGCTGGGAAAAGCCGGGGGCCGCGCTGAATGGCCGCCGTGTGACAGCGCGCGGGGAGGGCGGCAGGAAGTGCGTCACGGAGGCGCGCGGCTCCGGGGCGGAAGCGGTCAGTGAGCGCGTCCCTGCGGGAGGCGCCCATGGCGAGGGGTTGGCGCCGGCCTGGCACCCGCAGAGGGGCCCGGCCTTCCTCCCTGTCGCCTGCGGGCCAGCTTCGCCCGTTTTCCGCCGCGTAGGGACAGGGCGAAGCACCGGGGCCGCCCCGCAGCCGTGAGTGGGGCGCTCCCCGAAGGGCGGCCGCATCGGGCCCCGGGGGCCGCCGCAGTCGTGCTCATGGCGTCTGTAAGGGTCGCAGTCTGGGCGTTTTCTCCCATCGCTCGGTCCTTGTTGTCTGGAGGACCGTTTATTGTTGAAACTCTGAAGGACAATGGGCAGAAACGAGGAGGCTTTGGTGACTTCTAGCCCTGAGGGCTCGTCATGGGCTGTTTCGTTAACGAAGCGTTGCCTCTTGAACAGTCACTTCTTTGCAGCAAGCCAGCACTCTGCCCTTGATGAGGTAACGTCAGCAATGTCTGCTAACAGTAGACACATCTGTTCCACCTCACAAGACCTCTTGTTAGTCAAGGAGGCAAGTTCAAAAGACAGGCTAAGAGGTCATTGTCTCGAAAGACCACAAGGACACAGGAGGCAGCTCCCTCTAAAGCTACTTAATTTTATTTACGAAGTAATCGCCAGGTGTCTGTGAGAGAAGGGCTTTGAATCAGCCACTGCAATAAACTGTTTGCTATATGAAACAAATTCCTTGAAGGAGACTTGGCAGATACCAAAGTGAAAGCTGCCTTCACAACAGCAGTGTAAGTGTTCTTAAAATTGTATAATACAGTCATATTTATGCAGAAATACTTAAAATAACTTTATACTGGCACTCTTTGGGTTCCTTTCTGCTTCATCTTCCAAAAGTCGCCTTAAACCACAGAGCTAGAAAGAGGACATAAGAAAAACATAATACATAACCTTTTCTTCTGAGGATTGATTCTACCCCCCCCCCCCAAAAAAAAAAAAAAAGTGAGCAGATAGTCAACACTTGACCAGTATGTAGAGTAACAGGGTTTTTCTTCTCAACATTGGAGAATTTTTATTCTGTTATTCAGAAGTGAAATAAAAATATAACGATTAATCTGTCTTGATAGACAAGTTGTCTTCTCTGATTTTACAATTCCAGGCTAATTTGTTGTTTCTTATGGCCTATTTCTTCCATATCACAACAGATTTCATTTTGAAAAATATTTTATACACGAATACAATTTCTTTCCAAAAACCTGCATTTCCAGTTCATCAGTGTAATGTTTTTCCATTTCCCATCTAGGAACCAATTCCTTGTAAGTAATCACTTTAAAGCAATGCTGGTGAAACTTCTGATTAGATAATATGTATGCTTGTTTCCTTTCTGTCAAGCGTTGCTGTGATAGCTTGAATGAACTGCAGCTCTAATACATGGTCTTAACCCTAACGTGTTAGCTGGAGCAAATTAAAAGGACCACTAATGTACAGAACGAAAATTAAATTTTAGATTCATATTAATGCGCTGTACCTTACCAGTTCAGCCCTAATAGCATGCCTTGTTTTGCAGTTAAATGTGAACTTTTTCACAGCTCTATGGTAATGAAGATGTTTATGTTTCAGTGTGAATCTCACAAGAGGCAGTATTGCATACAAAACCTGTGTGTAAATGATAAGTTATGTTTCAGAGTAACTTTGAAAATGTTTCCTTGTCTTATATTTAGAGTTTAGATATAATAGTGTTAGCCTAACTCAAGTTTTGCCTCACTGTAGCTTAAATTTGTGCCTCATGCAAAATTCTACTTGAGTTCAGTTGTGTTGTAAGTTTGTGTTAGCTGACCTATTTGACAGGTTGATTTGTTCCTGGTATGGGGACAAATAATAGGGATGCAGCAGCTAAGCTTACAACAACTACTTGCTAATTCCTTTTGCGTACTTCAAACGTTGTTTTAGAATGTGTCTGTTCCTCCCCTTCCTTCTGAGGCTGTGTCATCTTGAGTGGAGTAGCTCAAGGCTTCTAGCCCGAGGCAACTGGAGCAGTGCAGACATGATTACAGGCCTGTCTGCTTGGGAAGGCTGCACTTTAATTTTCAAATGGTTTGTGATATCAAAGCAACAGGACATTGCTAATATGTACTATGCTGTAGTGATTCATGCTTAGCTCAGTAATTGACATGAAACTTAATGGCAAGCTATGAGTTAACAAGTAAACTGCTGTGGATTATACAGTGTTGCAGAAATTGAAAATAAATCTGAAACTGAACATTAATTGAAGACTACTATACCTACAATTCAGTAGTACTTAAATATTTCTGCTTGGAAAAAGTAGACAAAAATTACGTGTCACTTAGGACAAACAACTAGAAGAAAATGAAATCTTGAAACAAATAGATGTTGAACCTTAAAGGCTGCCAGGCCAAGACCTTGGCAAACCATTGAAACTTGGCAAACTTGAAAGGAAGCTGCTTTCACTGAGTTGGGGCAGTGGTTATCAAATAGAGCTGACATACCTGTCTTCCAAGTGATTTTAGCTGCCATAGCAGTTTATTTGTTAATGCTAATTATGAAATTGCAGGTTCTGTCCAACCCTTTTAGTGCAATTCTATAACCACTAAAAATATTGTTCTGAAATTTTTTTTCAAAAAGATTAACTCATGTATATAATTCTATCTACTCAAAGCTAGAAATAATTATTTCAGCTTTTAGATTTGAACTGCCCTATTAATTTCTATGTATTAATGCTGAATGTCAAGATGCCTGAATGCAGAGGATGCTGAGGATTGTCCTCCCCACTCTGTCATAATATTATTTGAGGCTGTGGGCTGTGTCACCACTCCTCTAAGATGGATTTCAGCACATGTAGAGTGAAGACATGTTGGCCTGAAAACTGGGAGACTGTCTTACTATTGGCAAGGGTGATGATGGGCTCTGTGTTTCTTCAGCTGAGAGTTCTGCAGTATTTGAGTACCCCAACAGAGCCCATAGTCTGTCCTTTACTGTTTCTAAATTGACAACACCATGGCAATTCTGTGAACTAAAAAAAAAAAAAAAGTCTATATTTATATTCCCATAGGCCATAATTAGAAATGAAATTCATCTTTCTGCTGAACTAGTTTTGCTCCCCATTTGACATCCACTGATTTACAGTGAGGTGTGTCTCACTAATTGGTTGCATCAGTGGCAAAGATGAGGAAGGAAGCAAAACCCAAGCTATCAAGCTTTGCTGAGTTTGTTTTCTTGGGCTCTGCGTTGGTACTGCTGGAGTTTGTAGGGAAGAGTGAAGGAAGCAGCTGGGAGGGATTTGGGTGGTGGGGAGGAGAAGGCAATAGTGCTCAGCTGAAAATGGTGTCCTGTAAGGACCTTTTAGCTGACAGGAATGTCAGCCTGTGTAACTATTTGCGTGGGTATGTGACTGGTAAGAGCTACAGCATCAGACCTGTTGCCTGAGTAACATTCTCTGAAACAGGTTTAAGAAACAGGTTTCTTACTGGGCATTTTCTCTCTCTGATCGTTGTGTCACATGCAGCGCAGTGCTACAGAGAGCTTTTCTTTGCTCTAAGTACATGATTTGCAGATGCTGAAATAGGAGATTGCAGCAGTGAGCCCCTTGCTCATTACGTGAGACTCAGTCAAACTGATACGTGCACTGTGGGATCTGGAGTATGGAAGACTTTAACATGTCAAAATGATGCAGATTGGGTATTGGATCTGTTCCCACTTCCATGTTGCTGGATCCATCAGTAACGGTCTCCTCTATCATCAGTAGTTAGGGAGGAGATGTCTTCTTTCGTTCTCGTTCTGCCTTATTTCCAATTCATGCCTTCTGTTGTCATCTTTCCCATTTGACTACTGTAGGCAATCTGCACAAGAAAGGCATGGTAGTCAGACACTGCATGTGCGTTATTCCAGCCACCAGCGTCTGAGGTACTGGTGATTATCATCCCAGTAGAGATTTACTGTATGGGAAGTGCAGAGAGGGTCATACATCATGAAAGATGTCTAGATTACAGGAACAGAAACATAAGTTATGTCAGCAATAGCAAAGGATGAAATTCTGTGTCCCTTTGTTACACAGCGAATTTGGCTTCATGATCAGAGTCTGTTATGAAATTAAAAAGGAGAGAATCAATGACTTGCAGAGGTAAATGATGCAGGTGTAATGCCATGAAAGGAAGTTTCTTTTTTGGACAACTGAGAGAAGTTTGTCAGGTTTTAAAATTAGTTTATTTAAGGAGTGAAACTAATTTAGAAATTTAGAATATAAGCAGAGAACAAAAGTGAATGGATTAGTGATTAACTGGGGTGAATAGTAGAAAATAATTATAGTGAACTGCATGGTTGCAGTAATGTATTTGAATTGTGTAATAAGATGTTAAAATTATGGATTTAATTCTAGCCTCAACATCCATTCATTTGCTTGAATTGGCTATCATTTATGCTATTTAACACAGTATTGCCTTGTTTATTTTTTTGTGAGCAGCTTTTGAGCTATCTAATAAAAGTATAAATAATCCACATGTAGACCAAACAAGCTTTTTCTAAATATTGTTGGTTTTATGCCATGGTTCTTTCCCAGTGTAAGTAATTGTTCTGTTTCTATAACACTACTTGCTGTTGTGGATCATTATTAGTATTCATCAATGTTTATGTTTTTGTGATTCTTTGAAAAATTTACCATAATTAAATGAAATCTGAAGCTAGATCTCTCTCCCTCTCTGTTTAAAACTGTATTTTGATGATGAAATATTAAGCAGTGAAAATGGTGGTGAAAGTTGTTTAAGCCAACAGCTGGATATCCTCAGAGGCAGGGTTACATTGTTTTTTTCTTAAGGTTTGTGGACAGATATTTATGGATGTACCATTTATAATCTAGATGCAGTGAGTCCAACATGTCCTGAATGCTTTGGGTGTACAGTATGTGTACAGATCAGTTCTCCACTACGTGCACAGTCAGTCTCGCGTGTCCTGCAGCCGTTTCTGTGGCATTCCTGCATGCCTACCACCAGGCTGCAATAGTGTCCAGGGGTCTGAAAATCCGAAAGAGAGACTGACATCCTCCAATTATACATGGACAAAATTTCCAGGGCAGAAAAATAGAAGAAAATTTGAGAAAAACTCAAATCACAGAACTAAGTTTTTAAAGTCAACAAAAAACCCACAAACAAACAAAACCCCAACTAAATAATGCTGTTTGTCTGTGTACTGAATTAAAGTGGAGTCCGAAACAGGGGATAAAGATGAAGTAATGTATACAAATACAGCAGCACAGTTCGCTAATTGCGGTGTTCTCAAATTTTTAAGTGTTTGACTTTGTTACCGAAGTATTTTTGAAGTAGTTAAAATGTGATTAATGACCACTACCATGGCTAGATCTCTTCTTGTGGATTGTCCCTCTTGGTTTGTAACTACACCATGTCCCCAGCACTGTGACTCACCCGGGAGGTGGCAGACAAGCACCACCCTGGCTCGGCTGGAAGCGGAGCGAGGGGACAAGCAGCACGTACCTGGCAGCCACCCAAGAGAGAAAATGGCATGGCAGTAACTTCGGGCTTTTCTATGTCTAGATTACAGGACGTTTTCCTGCCACATTACTATTTGACATCAGAAGTGGTTTTCTATGAATCCTACTATGAGTCACAGCTTGCAATGCTAAATCATTTTTGAAGTATTTTAACTTCACTTTATTTTAGAAAAAGTCACGCGCATCTTGGTTTTAAGAGAATTAATACTCAAAGGTAACAATAAGGGCAGAAAGTAGAAGCATATGGAAGGGAAATAGAGGCATCAAAGGATGACTGGAAATCAAAGGGGGAGCTTGCCAGTATTTAGCCTGGCAGTTGTCATCCACAAATAAAAAGGAGAACAAAGTGAGCTGGGGCAGAACAGACTTACTTGTAATTGGTGTTGCACACTTTTGCGTGCCAATATTGAGCCTCAGTTGTTTTCTAGTGTATGCTTACTTTGATTGTAAATACACAGACAAAGCCTTTTAAAAACATAGTGTTGACTGCAGTTATTTCTCACTTAGGATCAGCGATACAAAATTTAGTGTTAATTGTGATTATCTGATATAATAGTGGAATGCTTCCAAAAATGTGATTAACATCAAATAATAATTGAATATCTAAGCATAGTGTTGCTTGCACTCAAATGTGCTCTACTTAGCTGAATAATCCAATCACCGTAAGATGAGGGTGTAAAAGTAAGTTTATAAGACATTAGATGTGATTTGTTTTCATAATATATTGGAATACACAAACACAGAACATCACAGGTTTCCACCTCAGGCTGTTTTGGGTAGAATTCTCGTTTTTTATTTTAAGCACAAGTTGTCCACAAACGAGGAAGTTCACCCTGCTGAAATAAGTCCTATCTATTCAAGCGCTGTGTTTGTGCAGCCTAGAGAAACAGGAAAGGTGGAACTGGCCAACCAGTTCACCTGTAATGGGGGTGGGGAGGTTGCTATGTGACTATAGTATTCGATGTTTTACTTGAAAGCTCAGCTCCAGGAAACAAGGGTTTACATAAGAATCAATCAATCTTTTTTTCTTCTAAGTTAGTTTCCTTCTGTTACAAAACAAAGCTTGTTTGTGTGATCCGAGTACATTGCAAACTCTCTGAAACCTAGAGGCAATATGAAAGAAACCAAAGTTCAGGGTTGTTTTAATCTCCTTATTTTAGGCAGGTTTGACTTACAAATCACGGAAATGCCAGTAACCTCCTGATGCAGGAATAGCGATCAACCTCTCCTTCCACATTCACAGCGTACAGCTTGATCCACAAAATATTCCTTGCTTCAGTTCACCTTCAAAACCTATTTTAAGTGCCCTCTGTATCCCACCTTAAGCTACACTTCTGTCTCTAATGCAGCTTTTGTCGTAGTTTATGGTTATCAAAGTTTGTTTGGAAGAAATAACGAATGTTTCTGAACTCTGTGGAAATCTCCTATCCTGCTGATGTTACCTAGTCCAGTCTTAGACCTGCACGCTGCATTTGTGTCCTGGTTTAAGCTGGAATGGACTGGGGATAAACCAGGACAACTTGGAATAACAGCTCCCTTTGAGTTTATCCCTGTGTAAACTTACCTTGGCAGATTGCATGCTCTCTGAATGAAGGATTATGTTTTCATATTTATCTATAAAGCATCTGGGTACCATGGTGATCAGATCGGACAAGCAGACAGTTAAATTTGCACTTACTGTTAACTGACAGCACCAGGGTTCTTTTCCATAAGAAGCTGGGCTTCATGTTAACAGAGCTGTGTTCTCTAGTAAAAACAGTGATTCCAAGTGTTAGCGTGTGCTATTTTTTAGTGAATTAATAGGGTCAGAAAGGGAAGGAGGTGCTTTTACATTGTCTTTATTAGCTAAGTTTGTAGTTAGCAGTGAAGTACTGCATTTAAACCTCAGTCATGAAACCTCAGCTCAACCACCACATGCTATAGTAGAATTTGGTTTGTTTTTTTTTTTGTATTTCTGAAATAGCACAACCCTGCACTTTGAAATCTCAGTTAAAGGAAATGTCTCATCCTAAATACAAGGAAAAACATCCTTCAGGTCAACAGTCTGAAAAGTATTGCCTCTTGTAGGCAGCTCTAATTACCTACTGATTCATAGAATCATAGAATCATAGAATGGTTAGGGTTGGAAGGGACCTTCAAAGGTCATCTAGTCCAACCCCCCTGCAAGAAGCAGGGACATCCCTGACTAGATCAGGTTGCTCAGAGCCTCATCCAGCCTGGCCTTGAACGTTTCCAGGGATGGGGCATCCACCACTTCTCTGGGCAACCTCTTCCAGTGCTCTACAACTCTCATTGTAAAAAATTTTTTTTCTAATATCTAATCTAAACCTACCTCCTTCTAATTTAAACCCATTACCCCTTGTCCTATCACAACAGGCCCTACTGAACAGCCTGTCCCCATCTTTCTTGTAGGCCCCCTTGAGGTACTGGAAGACCGCTATCAGGTCTCCCCAGAGCCTTCTCTTCTCCAGGCTGAACAGCCCCAACTCTCTCAGCCTGTCCTCATAGGAGAGGTGCTCCAGCCCTCTCATCATCTTCGTGGCCCTCCTCTGGACCCTCTCCAACTGGTCCATGTCCTTCTTATGTTGGGGACTCCAGAGTTGGACACAGTACTCCAGGTGGGGTCTCACCAGGGCATAGTAGAGGGGCAGAATCACCTCCCTCGACCTGCTGGCACGCTCCTCTTGATGCAGCCCAGGATGCGGTTGGCCTTCTGGGCCGCGAGGGCGCATTGCCGGCTCATGTTGAGATTCTCATCCACCATCACTCCCAAGTCCTTCTCCTCAGGGCTGCTCTCCATCCATTCTCCGCCCAGTCTGTATTTGTGCCTGGGATTGCCACGACCCAGATGCAGGACCTTGTACTTGGCCTGGTTGAACTTCATGAGGTTGGCACGGGCCCACCTCTCCAGCCTGTCCAGGTCCCTCTGGATGGCATCCCTCCCTTCCAGCGTGTCGACGGCACCACATAGCTTGCACTTAAATCTTACATTACAGTTAATTTCATTCATTACATTCACACATTTGTTACTTCTTTTCTTGTGTTATTTTGACAGTTTTAAAATAATAATACATGGACAAGTGTTTACTCTAGAGCCATTGTTTCATTCTATTAGCACACGGAAGGCAGTGAGGCAGAAAAGGGAATGTCATACTTCCATATTAACTCTTGTTCCAAGTAGTAACTTTCCAATGACTGTCTGGGGAGAATTCCTGGGGAAAATTCCTCCCTGATTATGGTACAGATTATCACATACTGTTTCTGAATTGCTATTGCTGTACAGTGAAGGAGTTAAAACCCTCACTGGTGAACTACAAAACAGGCCATGAAGCAGTTCTTATCACATATTGCTATACTTTTAATTGCATATGTGTGTATGTATATGTAAGATTACTGTAATGATTCTGCAATGATTTAACACAAAAGTGAGTGTGCCATGGATTTTTATTATATTTGTTCGCTTCTTGACCGGAAATGATCTGCCTTTATTTCTCATCATTCAGTCTTTCTGTTGCCACTTTTCCTGTGGTAGTTTGTCCTGGTTTGTTCCTTGAAGCAACAGAACAAGAGCTGCTATGTATCAGAAGTATGCATCCATTCCACTGTATGAAAACCAGAATTTCAATACACATTTGATTGAAAATTCATGAATCACACAACTTCCCTTTTTATTTCTGTAATTCATTAGAAGTCATGAGCACAGAAGGGTGTATATATCCCAGCACAGTTTGGGAATGCCATCCACTCAAACGTGACAGTAGGGTTGGGAATATTGGCAATCCTAATTACCCTGTAAATCCAAGCGCCCCTTGCAACAACTGTAGCTTTCCCAGTTACAAACATTGCCAGCAAATCTGAAACAATTTAGCAGTAATTGTTTTCACAGAATGGTAGAAACATGCCTTTGGGCTGTCATTTGGATGCTGGAAGTACCAGGGGACTTTCTCACAAAGCTGTATGCATATAAAAAGCTCTGGACCTACTGTAGTTAAGCATCAAAATGTACCTTCTGCAGTATATGTTTATGTTCCTGAGTGAAATACAGCCTATGTAAGAATCACTGGTCTGTCAGAACAGAACCAGTTCAGTCCATGGATCTGTGCCAATGCAGTCTGACAAAGTTGCTGCTAATGCTTTTATGGACTTCAGTTCTAAAACAACTTATGAAACTCCCATTGCTATCTCCTTTCAGAAATGTTTCATGCCTGAAGAGCAAGAGGCTTCTATCCTAGTAATTAGGGAAAACAGAATCCATTTCTATGTCATGTCACAGCCTACCCCTCCATTAACTTGCTTACTACTAGAGAAATTAATTTCAGAGGCCTCTTTTATCCTGTGATCTCCCAGATGAACAGAGAAGTTATTCCTTAATCCCTTTTGGATGCAAGCAAGAGATAACATAGTATGCCTTGGAATACAGAGCTAGGCAGCTCTATTTGTCTACATGCTGATGAGATCAAGGGCAAGGCAGCAGCATGGAAACTATCAACAACGGCATGGTATTATGAAGGGATATACAAGTCTTGTTGAAAAGCATGTGATAACTTGCTGCTTGGTTTCCATTCTGAAGACAAATGTTCAGGGAGTAGTATAGCTAACTAATGACAGCGTGCATATGTGATGGAAGAATGGCATGTAATAGTGTCTTGTAAGTTATTTACTCATCAAAGGATGTAATTGTGTTTAGAAAAGCTGAAAGACAGCAGGTTTGGCTGGTTGTGTTAGAGTAGTTAAAAGACTTAATGCATTGTGTATGTTATCTAGCTCAATGTGCTTTTTTCAGCAGTATCTTTATCCTCCCACTTTGCTTTTTGTGTCTTCCTTTGCTCTATGACTCATTTTTATAATATCCTTTTGTTATAATTATCTCCTGGTTTTCATAATTAATCCTAGTCCTTCCCTTTGCTACTCTCCTTTTCCGGTCTGCTTCGAGAATTTATATGTTTATAAATTCATGATCTTTTCTGCATTTTTCTGGCAGAAGCTAGCTCTCTGTACCAGTTGCCAGTGTTAAAGAACTGTGCCTGAGCTATTTACCAAATCATTACATATCTTTTCTTTTCTGAACATATTCAGGTCTGTAGGGGAAAACACTGCTATATGCACCAGAAAAGTGAGAATGCTGTAAGAAATATGAGTTAATACCAAGAAGTAATGAGGAAAAATGCCAGTGTTTTAAAGATAGTGGGAAATGATCCTTACAATCATGATAAATCTTGAAAACATATTTACTTATATTTTCAAAATGTTTAGAAGAATACTATGGATTAGGGACTGTTAAAGCTTGTTTTATCCCTCTCCTTTGTACTTAAAAATTTAAGCATCTGTCATTAATACATAAACAGAAGCACTACCATCAGAGAGAACTAGTTAGATTAAATACATTTTAAATGTCTACACAGCTTTTTAAAATACCTATATGTGTATCTTCATGCATATATTAAATTGAGGAAACATCTGACATTTTTCTTTCCCACCTGTATTTCAATCGTACTGATTTTTGTATTTAACTCATATTAAAAAGGAGGCCATGTAGCACATGATGGTAACAACATAAACAAAGGCATTTATAAAACCCAGATATAAGGTGTCTGCGTGTAAAGGCAATTTCAGTCCTGAATCTGTAAATACTTTTATTTTTCTAAATGTGTTTAAAATATTTCATAATGTTGAAATACATTTTAGTTCAGACAGGCCTTAGGAGCTGTTTGAGCTGATGCTGTTGTTCCTGTATACTCAGGGCATTGCTTATATATTTTTCTCATATTTTGGTTACTTGACATCGGGTTAGAGAAAATAAACTGAGCTGTTACCAAACGTGGGACATAAGTCACATACATCTAAGGTGATATAGTATTTTGTCTTGGAGCCATCTGACAGCTTGCTGGTAGCATTGTCATCTATTTCAGTAAAACCTCTGAGTGACAGGGAACAACAAATGACTGAGAAATTCCAGTAATATAAGAAGGAGGAATGAAACACAAGCAACTATTTTGAGGGAAACTATTTTACTTTTTACTCTAGGAATAATATTTCATCTGAATTCACAAATCATTATCTGAATATGTAGGATTCAGTTAAAGTAATTTATTTTGTATTTCAGAAAGAATTTCAGTAAATACATTTTCCCATTATATTCTGAGAATAAAAAGGTAAAGAAATACTTAGGCACTTGTAAGATAATAAAAATCAGGGAAAGATTCATGTTACTTTTCTGTGATCAGTACTTCTAAATAACTATAGGATATCCTCTATAGGAGCTACGCAGATGTTTTTTTACTGGGGGTAAAGAGGAGATCTGAGTAATTATTTTCAGAGACTAATGCAGTTTGTTTCTGTTAAAAAAAGGGCACATACTAGAAAAAAGTCTGAAATAATGTTTAGAATGCAGTGCGAAAATGTGTAAGAATGAAACCTGCCATAGGCTAAAGCAGATACCGAGTGCTCGAGGGAGCATCACTAGTTCACAAAGCTATTACTGCAGAAAAGAGTAACCACCCTCCCTCTTTCTTTTATCCAATTTTGTAAATAAAAAATTGTAAATACAAAGCTAAACTCTTTGATGTGTCAAAGCCTGTCTCTATATGAAAGGAATTCCCTCCTTCAAGCTGTAGGCACTCTTGAACCAGCACTGACATTTACAGTCAAATCCATTTCTAATTAAAGAGTAGTGAATGCTTAAAATTGGAGTGTAATTTGAAAAATACTATAAAAATAAACAACAGCCAGACCTGGGGTCGCCATTACTAAGGGAAGAAAATGCCCAAACCCACCATCTGGAGAGTTCGTTCTTTTCACATGGCTATCATTTTGTATTGACTGTAGGATCCTTATTTCTTCTCATTAGATTGGCCTTGTCTTTGGATTACATTTTGATCCTAGAGAAGTTAATTGTAAAGCTCACAAAGATGTTACCAGTGAACTGCTTTAAAGAATCACTTGTGGGAATTTGCAGAGCTTTGTCTGCAAAATGAGGTTACCATATATTGGAGGCACCCATCTTGTTCTGAGAGCAGTGCTGTTTTCTGCACATCAGATCTGTCAGATCTTGTAGACTGTTGCATTTGTCCCCTAATTGCAAGAATAATGTCTTGTTGTCCCTAACAATTACTATTAAAATGTGAAGAGGCACTGTAGTTGTTCCAGAGCAAATTGTATTTTTGACACCTGTTGACCTTTCAGATCCTTTTAGGAACTGACTATCTTTGAAAAAATCACAAAGTCATTATTGAGTTGGCTCTCTGGTCTGCATCCTCTGCCTGTTTCCTGACCACAAAAGAAAAAAGAAAAAAAAAAACAGAGGAAAAAAAGAAATAAAAAGTCATTAAGTCTAGACTGATATGGCACCTCTAGGCTGTTTGAGTAGAGGGAGAAATAAACAGCTTTTATAAACAAGGTACCGGTTACAAAGAGCAAAAATGTAGAACCAGCAGAAGACGTTAGCTTCTTTACTTGCTTCCTTCTTAAACTTTCTGTACCAGCTTTTGAGAATCCTGTCACATCTCTCTCTGCTACTCATAAAGCTTTTGTCCTGCTTTTTTCATTGCTGGCTTTCTTTGCTCCGACAGTATGCTTGCAGCTCACCACTTCTTTACTATAGGCTGGTTCTGTTAGCAAGTCAGCATATGAAATCCAGAATGTGGTTTGGGAGCTGTAAAATTTCACTAATACAGTGGATATTGAGCTGGGATATTTTCCTTGCAGGACTTGTTCTCTCTGAAGGTTCATTAGACTTTATTTTCTCCTCCTCCCCCCCCCCTTTCATTTTCTCTGTCTTTTCTTCCTTACAGAGCATTTGATTTCATAAATTGCATTCAGACAAAGTTTAAAAAAATGTAGAAGATATTTCGGAAGAAACTCAAAACCCAATACACGTACTCTGGTCATGTGTCTGGTATAATTTGTGCCAGTAGCTGTGTCACGTCGCTCTGCACAACACTGGGATTTGCACATGTATCATGGGCGACAGTCTACCTCATACTCTCTTTGTAAATGTCAAGGTAAGAAGTAAACAGCTTCCTCCCAACCACTACTGAAGTAGTGCCACGGTACTCATTAAATTGTGTCCTGGTTTCCTCAAGTATCCTAGTGTAGGAGTTGTTACTGAGGCAACACAAGGACTCCATGCAACTCCCATAAAAACAAGTCACTGGGGTGTGTCAGGCATCTACATACACATACACAGTGGCTCTGGATGGTAAATTGCCTTTTTTTTTTAATTTAAGTTAAGCAACTGAGAAAAGCAAATGGGATGGAAATAACAATGTAAAAAAGAATGCTTAAATGTTTTTTAAATGTTTGGCTATTATGTTACTTTTCTGTGCGCAGCTTTGGGTAGGAGAGAATAGAAATGCTGCTCATCACATGACCTGAGCTTGCATGAAGCTGAGGGGTGGGTGGTTTTACCAAATGGCAGTCTTCTCACCTGTACAAGTCTCATACTGAAGGTTTAGCAGAATCATTTAGAGGTTGGACTGAGAGGAGTAATTTAGAATCATAGAATCATAGAGTAGTTTGGGTTGGAAGAGACCTTTAAAGGTCATCTAGTCCAACCCCCCTGCAAGGAGCGGGGACATCTCCAACCAGATCAGGTTGCTCAGAGCCCCATCCAACCTGGCCTTGAATGTTTCCAGGGATAGGGCATCTACTACCTCTCTGGGCAACGTGTTCCAGTGTTTCACCACCCTCATTGTAAAAAATTTTTTCCCCATGTCCATTCTGAATCTACCTGCCTCTATTTTAAAATCATTACCCCTCATCCTATTGCAACAGGCCCTACTGAAGAGTTTCTCCCCATCTTTCCTGTAGGCCCCCTTTAGGTACTGGAAGACTGCTACAAGATCTCCCTGGAGCCTTCTCTTCTCCAGGCTGAACAGCCCCAGCACTCCTTTTTCTGCCCAGCCTTTATTCGTGCTCGGGATTGCCCCAACCTGTGTGCAGGACCTTGCACTTGGCCTGGTTGAACTTTATGAGGTTCTCAGAGGCCCATCTCTCCTGCCTGTCAAGTCCCTTTGGCTGGCATCCCTTCCCTCCAGTGTGTCGACCGCACCACACACCTTGGTGTTGTCATCAAACTTGCTGAGGGTGCACTCTATCCCACTGTCCACGTCACCAACAAAGACGTTAAACAGGGCTAGTCCCAATACTGACCCCTGAGGAACACCACTCGTAACCAGTCTCCACTTGAACATCAAGCCATTGACCACAACGTTTTGAGTGCAGCCATCCAGCCAATTCCTTATCCACCGAGTAGTCAGTCCATCAAACCCATGTCTCTCCAGCTTAGAGAGAAGGATGTTGTGCGGGACAGTGTCAAAAGCTTTGCACAAGTCCAGGTAGATGATGTCTGTTGCTCTTCCCTTGTCCACTGATGCTGTAACCCCATCATAGAAGGCCACCAAATTGGTCAGGCATGATTTGCCCTTAGTGAAGCCCTGTTGTCTGTCACCAATCGCCTCCATATTTTCTATGTGCCTTAGCATGGTTTCCCTGAGAATCTGTGCATGGAGCACTAGTGTTTTGTCTGTACTAGCTGCAAGAAGGCGCTGAGCGACTCAATGAAGGATATGACTATGTTTTAAACAAGTGTGCTTGTGACAGTTGAAGTGGTCTGCTGAAGTCACAGCTTTTATATTTGGCTAGAAATAGATAGAAGCAGAAACCTTTCCAGTTAGCCCCAAATGAAAGCCCAGTCCCTAGAGACAGGCAGCAGACGCAGTTCTTTCCCATTAAGTCAGAAGTTGCATATAGTTGTTTGTCTAACCTTTTTGGGTTTTTGTGGCTGTACAGCAGATGTCAATACACCTGAAAATAGAAAGTCTGAAGCTTATATATTCATCCTTGTTTCATATTTTAAAGCATGTGTGTGTATTTATATATGTACAAATAAGAATATGTATACAAATATTTATGACAGGCCCCTTTAACGGTAATCCTGTCCCTGTCATTTGCATCATGCACAGCTGACTACCATTTATCTGCTCTGTTCCCCAGAGTCCATTTTGTACGTTAACATCCATGTTGCTCTTGCTAGTAGGATGGGCAGAGACTCTATCTGGAATTACAAAGCACTGACAGGCTTCCTCCATATGCCATCTCTTGGAAAAAAAACTATTTGCATTCTTTCCTTGGAGTAGAGTATGTGTAGATACTGATCTGTGATGGCTTCCATTTGAAAGTCCTCTTGAAAATCCTTCTGAATGTGTAAAAGGCAGCCAAGTCGTGCAAGTTGTTGCGTATACATGTATACCTCCAGGTGTATTTTGTGCTCAAATCCTGTGTTCTAGAGCATCTTTATTTACAATGGCTAAGTGTTCTGATAATGACAACCTCAGACAGGTAGTATGAGATCTTTGGGTAGTGGTGCTTGTTGGGTTAGCTAATTTCAAAATTACTTGTTTCATACAACTACTGTATGTTGCTTTTTCCACAGGTGCCAAAATGGATCCCAGAAATGAAAGGTTCCTTTGAAAGGCACCCAGGCTTTTGTTAGTAGGATTTGCAGGAGTTTTGGAGTAGCTTAATTTGCTAAGGTGATGAAGTACGAGGGCATATATGAATTTAAGACTAGCTTGAAAGACCTGGGAGGAAGCGTATTTCAGTGGGTGCTTTCACTGTGTTGTTAATACCAGTTAGGGAAGGGTTCCATCCCAGGCTACTCTTCCACCTGCTGCTGGGTTTCCTTGCCAGCTTAGTCAGTCAACTCCTTTCAGACGATAAGATGGCATATAGGCACTCTGAATGCAAAATGAAGATTAAAAAATGGAAGAAAAATAATAGTTGAAGCACAGAAATGCTAGAAGGGGAGAAATCACTTTAAACATTCTGAATTACTGATAGTCCTAGTCTTGATTAGGCTAAAAATTCTCTTCACGATCATAACTGTGTCTTTAAAATGCTGAAATAAGAAGAGCGTCAGGATACGAAACTCATGTGACAGCATCCTTGTGTCTAAAAGTATTAGGCAGAAATAAAATGTATTCTACTTGAAACGTGCAGAAAGGAAAAAAAAAGGTTTGAATGAGGGCTTCATCTTAGTGGGGTGTCCAAGACAAGCATTTATCTCTAGTGAATGATTTCTGCATGGGCTGCTACACCCATTGACCTCCATGCACAAGTTTTATTGTACCAGCATGTAGGTACAGGAGAAAGATTAGCTCTGAAAAACAAGTTTTAAAATAATTGCTTTAGAGCAATTTGGAAAGATTTTTTTTTTTCTTCTATTCAACCATGAAATGGAAGTGTCCTGCTGACAGTTCCAGCATATTTTTTAATTGAATAGTTAACATGGATAATAGGCATTCAGCAGCATTTTTGTTGGTAATCACTGGATTTACTAATCTCCCAGAAGGTGGGATGATTCAGAATCTTTTAATGCCCTAAAATAGAAGATAATTAAACCCCTACATACACAACTTGAAATAGAATTGAGTACAAATGCTGAAGAGGAAAAATTAGAAAATGAGCTTGAGGGAAAAATAGGGAGGGAGGAGGGAAAATAATAGTCCTAAGTACTAATCATAGTAAGGATACGTATGAAAATACATTTTTAGTATTTGAAGTTTTTCTTACTCTGCCACACTTTGCAAGTGACCAAGACTTCCTTAAGAAAAATCCTCTGTGCTAGTTTCTTAGCAGGGCTTTGCTGTGTGGTTGGTGGGCTTGGCTGGACTGAGAGCAGAGCACTCACACAAGCCGTGTGGCCACTGTGCGATGGGTCTCAGGAGAGGTTCAGAGTGGTCTCACATGTTCATATAGAGTGGATACTATACTAGTCAGCTGCTGAAAATTATGTGTGTAGTATCTATCTGGTGAGCTGTACCATGGTGAGAGGAAACTGTAATGGTTTTTATGGGGAGGGCTGGCTGATATAATCAATGATACTTCATTCCCGAAGAAAGTCTAATGAACAAATCTATATCCTGGGTGTACTGCACCATACATCTGTTAATGGTGACTAGGAGTTACAGGCTCCAGGCCCATGCTAACATGCAAAGTTGCTCAGCTTAGGTTAATCTTTGGTGTAATACCTTTTGTTGTAGTAATGCAGTTCTGGATGTAGACCCACTACTTACATTCTGTGTATCACTTACGACGTATCACTTACAGTCAGATAACAACAGGGGGGCTGCTGCTTGCCATTGGAATGAATTCTCACATTAACGAATAACTAACACAAAGCTAATGACTTTATCTCCCAAGTGCAAGAGGTATTCTTTTAACATTAACTTTTCCTCCTTTGGAGGGGATGAAAAAAAGAAACTGCAGGGGACTAGAAGGCAACAGTCATGCTGAGGTGACTGGGCATGCGATGGAACCCATACAGAATAGGAAGTGAGTTACGAATTTTATTTCCAGTGTCCATAAAACAAGGCTATTAATTAACCTGTATAAGAAGTTCTCTTTTTACAGAGGTATAGTGGACACTTGAGACTTCACTATTCACTTCAAAGAGCTAGTGATCAAATTCACACTGGCACAAGCAGGGAAGGGCTAGATTTCTTTACAGGGTGCTTCTCTGCCAAATTCTGTCTAGTAAAATACATGACTGTGTGTTTGAAACATTATTTGCAGGCTTTGAAAAAAAGATGCTGTACAAAGGCAAACGTTATTTACCAATTCGGAGCTGCCCTTTGGTTTGTAGCAAAAATCTGTCATGAAATTGGGAATCTCTAGAGAAATCTTGTCTGCTTTTTACAGTTCGGAATACTGGCAAATGGGCCCAAGAGAGATACAGTACAACAGTGGGCAGGGCATTCCCACCAAAGCAAACTTAAATTGCTCTTCTCAGCCTGTGATTCCTTTCAGGTAAAGACTGAACATAGACCAGTTGTTGCTTATCCAAGGAACAATGAAGGCCAAAGTACCTTACCGCCACTAACAATTCCAGATTAGATAAGGCAGTGGCTTTCATGGAATAATTCTGATACAATATAAAAGAATACTTATATTATTATGCAATATAGCAGAGCAATATGTATGAGAGCTGGTTTGGACTTTTTTTCCATGTCACTGTATCGTGATAGCTTGGTAGTCTCTCTGAGTTCTCCCAGGACCTGAGTAGCAGAAACCTTGCAGTCAGCAATGCTGTACGTTGGCAGAACTTTGAGGAAAAGTTAGGCTCTGTCTTTCGGGATCATGCTTACCTCTAGCAAGTAGTATTGTTTTCTGTTTTGTATCAGCGCTCTTCTGCAGACAAATCAACAACAAAATAAAGTGGAAGTAGCTTAACAGAAAGAAAAATTGATTTGGAATGCTGTTTTCGATGAGAGGCCAGGCTCTGCCTGGCTTTTGTGCATCAGGTGATAGAATAGCTACCAGGAGCTTCGTGTACCTTCCAAACAACAAATACGCAAGAAAGAATGTATTAATTTCTCCTGCTATGTACACCTGGGGACAAACATTGCCAGAAAAGGGGATGGGCAGGAGGACTGAGATGACTCTATTCCTCCATTTAATTCTCCACAAGACGTAGAAAGGCAAGGCTGCAATGCCTTCTGATCAAAACTGGCAAGTCTCAAGATTCTCCTCTAAATTTCACAGCAGCTGGTGTTTTTTTCTAAGTCTCGCTGTTCTTGAAAAAAACATGTGATAAGTTTAGTTTAATTGTTTCTTTTTAAGCAACTGTTTTAGAAGAGAGAACAAAGAAGTGAACTTTAAAAACAGAAAGCCTGGAGTTTAAGCTAACCTTTCATTTATTATTATTTTGGGATCTTTTGGATGTCTTGCTAACTTGCTTTAGTTCCTAGGTCTGTACATGGTAGCTTTCACACACCTTTTCGTACCAGGTATTTCTGGGAATGAGTGTCTTCATAAAAGTACTATTTTTTCTCCAAAACTCCTTGGACTACTATAGTATTTTACCACTGCAATGTTGTGGTTGTTGGTTTTTTTTTTGGTTCTGAGCATAAAGTAGCATCATGTTTATTAAATACTTAACAAAGGTCTGATTCTACAAACTTTTGTTCCCAAAAGATTAGACTGGAAATTCTTAGGCAGTGATTATTCATGTGACTATGAATAGTTAATATAAATACATTTTTTTACAGGACTAAAATGATATATCCTAAATATTTTAAATTATTTGACATGTAGAGATTTCTGAATTGAAACTTTTACTTAAGCTTTGTTAATAGAATACAGATATTATCACTAACTGGGCCTTCCTGCAATCTGTCTTCTGTACATTTTCTGCCTTCCTTCCTTCTTTCAAAAGTTATGATCCTGGAATAGACGGTTTTGAACTTGAATTTTAAATTTCAGATTTGTATAAACTAACTGGCAGAGAAATATTACTAGCTCTGAAATTTTAGGTTGCTCTTTGTACTCCAGAAATTCATTTGTTTAGTGCTTTGAAGTACGAGTGTTATCAGAGGATGTACTGTAAATGGTAATAAAACTGTATTACATCAACAGTAACATAAATTATGAAACAAAAAAAGTACAATACAATATGTTCAATTTTAAAATAGAGAATCGATAGTGCGTGTATTAATTGAGATACTCAAAAGAGTAGTTGTTGGTTAATAATTAAAAGTTGCCTTCTGTATATACAAAACTGTGGAAATAATCATGTTCCATCTGATTTCAAAGCTACTTTTAATACACTTAAAGCATATTGTTCATCTACATGCTGATAGAATTATTGGAAATTCAAATCTGTGCTAGTGCACGAGAGTTCATGTTTTGTTGTAGTCACAAGACATTTTTCCATAGATGAGAATCTTTGCATTTTTTTATCTTGAGCAGCTTGGGATTTAAGAAAATGTTTTGGTTTAGTGTACATTTAATGTGTTTTCATTTTCATAAGCCTGCATGTTACTTGCATGTCATATTATAGGATTGCTTGATTGGATGATGTTGAATTATGATCTGCTGTCTGAGCTGGCTTCATTACTCCAGTGCCTTACTACTCTAGCATGCAAAAATTTTGAATTAAGGCTGCATTAAAAGGTAATGCTATCCTCTCATTTGCATATGCCAAAAATGATGCTTAATTGCTTGAGAGAAATCTGTCTGTATGCATTCCAAGTATGAGCATGCCCCAGGCTGCAAGAAAGGGAAAGGAAGTTTCATATACCAGCTCTACTGGCACAGTGAATAAGACAGACAGTGGGAAGTTTCCTTTTGTCCTGCAACTGGAGAAAAATATAGGTTAGCCTTTACACTTCTGTGGGAAGTTGGATACTGAGCAGCATTCCCTGTGCTTTGTTACACTGTCCCTGGCTTGAAAGAGAAGTGGGGAAAAACTCCATCCCTGTCACTGTTAGTAGAAGCTTCATAGCAGTGCTGCTTTTTCACTCTGGTTTTGCTGGTGAACTATTACTTTTGGCAGTAAGCATTAGTTTGTGCTACTAGCAAAGGTTAGTAAAAATAATTAGCTTATAAAAATTAGAAGTAGTTTATTTGTATCAGGTGCAACTTAAATTGCCTGGATTATGCAAAGAAAAGACTGAGTACAAGTGGTGATATGTCACTAGAGACTTTGCTTGCCATTAACTTTGTATACCTCCTTCCACTTCCAAATATTAAAGTTCAAGCTAAAAAAATCAGTATGAAATGTTTTATATCGTTCAGTTTCCCTGGTTTATTTTGTGTTTTTATGCAAGTTATATAGAAAGAAAAATCTATTTTAAAAGCTTTTTGAGAACTCTTTGTCTTCCATCTGGCACGAAGAGTATTTCTAGAGGGGAGGGGAAAGAAACCGAGTACTGGCTGAGGTAAATTTGATAGTAGAAGATGGGATAAAACAAGAGGCACTTAGACTAATTTAATTAATGCCATGGTGAATTTAAGAATATGCTGTCCTCTACAAGCATAAACATAGATGAGTAGCTGAATTAAGGCAGCAGTATTAGACTGCACCTGTTGGGTTTCAAACTGAATTCAGACCTTGTTTCAGTATTGCAGTTGGGACTGGCAGTTGCTGAAGGGATTAAATTATTTAAAGCCTTCAGCTGGCTAGTGTAGGCTAGCAGTAGCGTATAAAACACTTAATCTATTTTTTTAATCTCTTCATATGTTTGCTTTACTTAGACAGTAAAACTATACATGACACACACCTGCCATGTCTGAAGCTTCTTTGTCAGATATTTTAAATTTATCAATTAGAGCAGCCTTTAAACTGTAACCTTTTGGGTTTCTTTGACAATATACTTCTTGTTAGCCTGTACGTTTTCTTTGATGAACTCAAAACCAAACATGAAGGTTGCAGACATCAAGTTATTTTCTTTTTAAAATTTCTTTTAAAAAAGCGGTTCCCTTCTAAAGGCAAATGCTGCTCTCCAAATAATTAATGTTTACGGTTACCATTTGGGTTGTTGTTTAAAAAAGAAACTAATTCCAAATGGTTCGGAGCTCTGGAACTATTTTTGCAGTGCATTATCCAACTGCTTACACAGTAGTACAGTAAAACAGTTCAAAAATAGGTAATACTGTTTAGCTTGTTACGTGATATGTCACTTGTTTCTAGAAAGCTAAGAGTAAGTAATGAGTAGTTACAATATGGATTGGACAGAAAAGCAATCTGGATAGTTGTGCTACACAGGATTAATTAGGTAAATCCTCTTAGGTTTGATTAGCCATTGCTAAGATCTACAGTTTATTTTGTCATTGGTTGCTCCTATTAATATCTTCTTTCTGTCAGAGTTTGTTATGCTGGTTTCAGTTCTGCGTCATACCTTCTTTGTGTCAAAGTGAAGTACCACTGAATTAACTTACAACTTTCCAAATAATAAGTAGATTAATACTGGAGTCAATTAAAATTAATGTTGGCATTGTCTTAAGAGTCTTTTTAAAAATAAACTTTTTATTTGGATAATTTCTGCCTTGTTCAGCAAATGATATATTTTTTTAATTGGGATGCCCCATCCCTGGGAATATTCCAAGGCCAGGTTGCACAGGGCTCTGAGCAACCTGATCTGGTTGGAGATGTCCCTGCTCCTTGCAGGGGGGTTGAATTAGATGGCTTTTAAAGGTGCCTTCCAACCCAAACCATTCTATGATTCTAATTTGGCCTTCAGTGTGAGTTTACAGGACACGTAGGCATTTATATCTGCTAATAAGGATGAGTAAATGCTTATTCATGGTGATGAGATGGTTCCTGCAGTATGCTCTTTGTAAAAAACATATGTTATTGATAGTTCTGGCCAGCCTTTAATTTTTTTTCTCCTTTTTCATTACATTGCAAAACTGTGATTTTGTGTCTGTAAAATGAGTTTTTGTAGTACCATCAGTACAAGATAACTTAGCCAGTTGATCTACTCTAGATTTTAAAAATAATGTATAGCATAAACTTTAAAAATTTAACGTACATATTTTGAAGTCATTTCACTAATTAGTATTCCTTATCTTACACTCTATCTCAGACTTTTTCTTTAAGTAGAGAATATGCCATTCTTCAGGAATAGGAAAGGAAAAAAACAGAGGAGAAATAAAAGCTCGTAGTAGAAATAAAAAATCTTACCCCCCAAGAGACAGAGAAACTAACAGACACTTCAGGACTATAGCTGGATGGCTCAGCCAACTAGGGGAGGAAAATATGCAAAAAGGCATGGGAGGAATTGGGCATTTCAGTGGGTGGTAATCAGAGTTTCATCAGCACTGGGAGTTCATACAATGCTTTGTGCATGTCAGGGCAAGGCTTCATATTTGATATGATACATGTAATACAAAATCTGGAAGAAGAGTGTCTCTTAGTTTTCACTACTCCTCTGCAGTGCAATTTATTAGTTAGAATTTATTGTTAATATTTGTTCAGTAGTAATCTAAGTATTGTTTTTTTTTCTGTAAGAAGGTATTACGTCTGAAATTCTTTCACCTTGAATGACCTAGGAAACTTATCATCTTCATCTGTGATTCATCTAATATGATCTATAAAAGTGAATTGGGTTAGCCCCTGTCATGTCCCCAGACCAAACCAAAATAAAACTTAATTATAATAGAAATTTAACTCTGAGAATACAATGCCCTTGAATAGAAAATCAATTGAATATCATAGTTGTTTCTAAAACCTGCAGGAAAAGACAAACCAGAATGCCAGTTGGAAGAGAAAAGTGAGGAATGCAGATGATTAAATGGTACGTTTACAGCCTTTCCATTCCTAAAGCTAAAGCAGAAGCCGGGTTGGTGTCTGCAAAAGATGAGAACTATTCCAGTTTGCTTCTTTCTGACAACCCCCTCGGGGACCATTCCAACAGCTATGAGGGCTTGGAGTACAGCGTATGCCCTGGCACACCTCTGTGCTGGAGGCTGTGATGGCAGTGGCACGGTTCCTAGGGTCGATCCGAATTACGGCACATGAGGAGAAAGGGAAGGGTCTTAACTTTTGTGTGTGCGGTGGGGAGAGCTCTGAAAATGGAAAAATAGTCATGCAGCCCAGGAGAAGTGGATATAGGATAGAAAATTATTAAATATGATTAAATTTAACAGCCAACTGTGTTGGCTGAGCTAACTGTAAAGTTTAATACCATCTCATTGAAAGAAAATAAAAACTTTGCTGATAGTACAGCTGATTTTGTACTTCCTGACAGACCACTACGGAGCACTATGGTTTTCCGTAAAGTAAATTTACTATAAAGCCTTCTGATGGGGGAAAAAATACTATTATTTTTCCCTTGTTTCTCTTTGATTCCTTGGCTGGTTTTCAGTCCTGCCGTGTTGCTGGGCTGTCAGGGACATAAAACACCACCACAGCTACTGTGGACACATCCATGGGTGGTTTAGCTCTGCATGGAAATGGCATCGGTGAGAGGAAATTCTGCAGGTGACTGCAAAATCTGTCACCATATGCCTCTCATTCCTCGACTGAAGGGAACAGTTTGGAAAATGTTGAAAAGTCTTTGTCAAAATGATACAATTACTACCCAGCAGCTTGCCACTAAGAAGAGAAAGATGAGTTTAAGCTCCAAGGCATGAGTATCTTTCCTGCCTGTCTTCTAGATGATGGTGAGGTGCAGCTCCCCACAGCCACTGTCGTTGGTGGGTGTCATTCCCAGCCTGCTAAGAAGCATTTCAGGTAATTGAGCAACGTGATGAATACATGATTGGCAGCAACCACGGTTTTCCTGAGGTACTGCTTGGTCAGAAACTGATGTGGAGGCATTGTCAGTTCGCACTCCCTGCTGGGGGGGGGGGGGTACCAGTTGGACTCCTGAGACAAGCTCATTTCAAGAGCTTAATATTCTTACAGAATAAAATATTAGGAGAGTTTTAATTTTGTTTAGCACCTAGATCAAGTTCAGAACATTTTGCAATATTGACCATTCTTTTCTGGGAAATACTGATTAAACCAAACCTGGTTTTCTACTAAGAAAGACTGATTCAACTAAATGGGAAGGATTCATGAAAGTGTAGTGATTTTATAGATATTTGTAATAAATAATGTCAACATATTGCGATGTAATCTTGCTGTTGCATTTAAATCTTTTTTTTTTTTTTTTTTTTTTTTCCAAAACGCTTGAGCTCAATCACTTCTGAGGGCTGTCTTGATGTATCTTAGGCAGAAGAATCTTTCTACAGATGTCTAAAGCAAACATTTTTGGGGATGTATTTCTAGGTACCCATTACCATAAATTAAGACCAATATACAGAGAAGGACTACAGAGAGAGACAAAATTATTCTAAGGTGTCTAGGAAAAAAGTTAACATCTCCTTGTGATCTGTGGAAATAGGAAGTTGTGAGTTTTCTGTGGACTGAAATTAATTATTTTCAAGCAGCATTATATATATATCCTGATACAGATTACTTTTAATAATAAAAATATATGTTCTCTAAATCACATAAAATAATACTCTGAGGCAATATTGACTTAGGATTAGAATGAAAAATAGATTTAACTTTCCCATATTAAACTAATTCCAAATTAAGATTTAAATGAAAAGGTTAGAACTAGGTCTCAAAAATAAATCACTTTGGAAGCCTTACAAATTATTGTTTGTCTAATAAAGTCAAGCTTTAAAATTTTTTTTCTGAAAAGAAACAAAATGAAAAGTATTATTCAGAAAGTAGCTTTATCAAAGATGTTTTAATTAGTAAGTTTGATTCCGCAGTCACTTTGTGAGGGTAATAAGGTATAAAAGGCAATGTAAAATCATTGTAAATAGTGTAAGCGCAATTGATGCTACAAATGACAGAACTGAGTCTGCTAGACCAGAAGGCATTTCTGAGGCTACTGTTGAAAGATATGCTTACTGAAATGAAAGGGGAAGAGGATAAATGACTAGGTTGCTACAATCAAAGTACTCCATCACTGATCAGAAATACAGCTAGGACTTGTTTTTTTCCTCAGGTATATAAAGTAAATCAGTTAAGGGACATGAGTTAACCAGCTAATTTTTAAGCACCACTTAGTGCAGAGGTGGCAGACAGTGATTAAAGTAGGCACAGTGATTAAGTGCCTTATACTAAGAAATACACTGCTAAAGAACTAGATAACTATGGAATTTCCTATTGTATTTTCAATTAAAGATAATATTTTGAGCTTGGAATTGAAACGTGAGAAAGTTAAAGTAGTAATTATTGAATTAAACTAGTGCTTTTCAGTATCATCTGCTGAGCGGAATGCTATTCTGGCTTAAAAGCCTTATATAAGAGCTAAAGCAATCTTTCACACATGTAATAGATACAACTATTTAATAAAAAATGAATGAAGAGCTACTCATACCCTGCTGTGAAATAATTATTAGTTTCTAGTATAATACATGAATTTGCCGCTGCTAAAGAAATGCATTTAAATAGTGAAGAATGTTTGATGACTGATAGTTACATTTCATGTGTTGAAACAAAAATATTTATTTATACTGCTTTTAAATTCACAAGTAAATAGCTGTCGTCATGCCAGACTATAAAAAGCTGATTTCCATGTTTTTATGGCATGTAATGATGAATAGAACCACACTCAACAATGCAGTTTCTGGGCTTTGTTTGTTTGTTTGTTTGTTTGTTTTATACTTTTTTCAGTAAATTTTGATCCTCAGGTACTGGCTTTTGAGGATATGTTGATACGCGTGTAATCATTACTGGAAGAAATGGGAAAATATCAGAGTAAAATCCCACCCGTGTCAGCGATGTACTTTTTGAAGATTTCAGTGAGACTGGTATTATATTTCTTGGGCTTTAGATGGTATACACATTTTTATGTCTTTCAGGAGAGGCAAAATGTTGGCAACACTACAATAATGAATAACGCTGGCACTGGCAAACTTTCTTCCTGCAGGAAATAAGGACTCCTGAGGCAGGCGGGCAGCTGGTGCACTCATCTGACTCTGCCTATAGTGCTGGCCAACATTGTCTCCTTTTCCCTTGTACCTCCCCTTTTTCTGTCTGAATCCATCTGTTGTCTCTGGTCTGATACTTAGATAGTAAGCTT
The DNA here is from genome assembly GCA_009806455.1 of Tetrax tetrax. NCBI lineage: Eukaryota > Metazoa > Chordata > Aves > Otidiformes > Otididae > Tetrax > Tetrax tetrax. The sequence continues at coordinate 100,969 of WHYT01017975.1, forward strand.
TGTGAGATTTAGTTCAGAAGCCATCATTTTGTTTTAGATTTTAGGTGACTCCTGACGATTAAATTCTAGTCCACAATTTAGACTACTTTGTTGATATTGCTATCTCTGTCTATTAAAATTAATACAAATATTCTGTGTATTTCCACTAAGTCCTGTTAATTAGTGACTTAATTTAAGCATTATGTTATTTTGATTGAGTTTTATGTAGTAGTTATAACACACTAAGCACCAGGAGATATTGAATGAAAATGGACTTTTTACCATTATTTCAGCATTGATCTTAATAGCTGTATACGTAGGAAAATATAATGAAATATTCAGTGTGCAGATTTTCTTCGGTAATCAATAAGCACCCAGAGCCATATCTGTCCTAGAAATAATTTTACTGACCACAATGGATTTGCACCAGGAATTAATTTAGCCAGCCTTTCTTGTGTTATGTGTAAGTGTTCATTAGCTTCATTTCTACAGTCAAATGTTAGAAAGTTTATGCCCAACCCTGACTCAGACCCTGATGCTGCTGATAACCCAGCCTGTTCCTTGAACATATGATGATTAATGGCTAATAGTGTTAGTTGTGATAACAATAACAATAATAATAATAATCATATTGTGTGATTAACAACTACTGAGAAGCAGGAAAACTAGGTATAAAAAGAAACTCTACAAGGTATAGGGAGGAGAGCAAAACTATTAACAGGACTGCTTTTTGCATGTTGACTGTAGTGTAGGATGTGGTACCCTGTGTGTGATGCCCACCACTGTTGCCATGGAGACCGTGCTGAAAACAGACCTTCCATCCGCCTGGGACCTCTGTTGTGTGAGGAAACGCGCAGGATTTCTCTCCAAGGAATGATTCTACTCCACTTCCACGGTCTGGGACGCCACTTCCTTAGACCTGTGCATGCCCTTTCCCTTTTTTTGTAATCTCTGTTTAAGTATAAATGATAAACAAGTGAATAAAAACAGATACAAAACTGGCTATACATGTGTACACTAAGTACTTACGGCTCAAAATTAAATACCTTAAAGCACGTTCAATGAATTAACTTGTGTTGCTTTTACCATATATAAAGGTTGGTTGAAAAGTCCATACTTCTTGATTAAGTAGTGCTTTTTTCTGCTCTTTTTCATGCCTTAACTTTGGAGTGTTTTAGTCTGTGCCCTAAAACTTGCCCTTTTAGCTATGACCTTGAGCTGCTTTTAAGTATTTTTGTGAAACACAAGTGATAGGTGAAATATCTCCTCACAGCATCCACTTTTAACACATTTTGAGGTATTATCCAGAATAAGAATGCTTGTTATTAGTTGTGCTACATGCAATATATATAGTACAATACAGTGTTTAACATTTCTGACATTGAATAACAAATTCAATTTAATTGAGTAACAAACATATTTTTAATTAAAAAATCTGGCTGCTCTCAGATTTGTATCTTTTATTTTTATTTTATGAAATGCATATAGAAAAATAATTGAGTCTACAAAGGTGGGGTTTTTTGCCATTAGAGTAGGAAAACGATAAATTAGCTTATACTTCTTGAATTATATTTGTCCAGAATAGCTATAGACCTTTTCCTTTTTAAAATATGGCACAAGATGTATGAAATGAAGAACTTTAATCCCTGGCAGATGTACTATTTATGTAACACATGCCAGTCCATTATCTTGTTCTAAGAAAGATGCAGTTTCTATTAAAAAAAAAAAAACAAAACAACCTGAAAACAGTCTTGGGGTTCAGTGCATATATTAGAACTGTAGAAATTGTGTTTTCTGTGTCACAAATACAGAGTTGACAAAATTAACATATTTGTGGAAGGTTCTCAAATTTTCTGTTTTCTTGAGACCTTCAATCCATTTTAAACAGCACTCGAGACTACTGCTGTGGCCTTTTCTTGTGCCTCTGTGTCCTCATGGCAATTTTCCTGTTATTTGTGATCCCTTCCAAGAGAAGCTACAGCAAGATAATTTCATTGTTGTTGCAAAACTCTGAAGATAAGGTTACAACTTTTGCACGTACACGTTCAGTAAAATCCCATCATGATCTAACAAAGCTCAGTCTTCCTGGTGTAGTGATAACGTTTGACGCTTTGCGGTCTCTGTCCCTTCATTTTCTCATCTGTTGTACCTGGTCATCATTCATTTTAGTGTTGAGCATAACATGATGTCTATTACCTTGTTTTTGTTTATAGATACAGCTTTATTATTTTCCTTTCCACTTCTGCTCCTCATCTTCTTTTAAACATCAGATCATATATGTGTAGAGTTGTACTCTCTGTTTCAATAACAGACAGTGGTAATTATATAAAAAATTATAAAGCCAGAAAAACAAACTGATTTTCTGTCTGCCTTCACCCTAAATCTAATTAAAATGTTACATGGGTAGACAGCATCTTCAAAAACTGATGCTGTGATGATATTTTAGTGTATTTTACACAATTTGTTGTTTAATCAAAAGTCTCTATAACCTAAGTCATAAACCAACATGAGCTCAAAGTCTTACTAACAACAGTATGCTATAAAAAGACAAATGAAAATATTTATAAACCTTTTCCTGTGATTAAAATGCTGATAAACTTAAAACATTACAGGCTAAAGCACCGCCACCACCAACTGAACATGCGGTTAGCTAAGCAGAAATGTTACCTTATCCTTCCCTCCTTTGTTTGAAGAGAGATTGCTCAGAGGTTACGGTATTTTGTGGACCATGATGCCGGTCTGCTGCTATTGTTCTTGTGATGTGATACTTTCTGCCAAGTGTCTCATTACTAGGGCTGGACATGGTGTATTTCACTCGGTCAAAACAATTCATTAAACTACTGCTGAACATCATGGTTTCCTTTGGAACAGATTTGGACTGTTACTGGTTTGGAACTGAAAAATAAGAAAAAATAAGTATAAGTTAATTTTTTAATATTTGGAAAAATTCATTAGAATATTTGTATCTCAGAATAAACACATTTATAAGAAAATATGTTCTTTGATAAAGAAGGAATTTTTTTTCCCTATAATAGTTTGATCCGGTTTCATAACTCATGTAATTAAAACGTGCCTTTTCTGTTGTTCATTCTAGGAGGAGAGTCTCTAATGTGGTAATTTAAATCTTTAGAAGATATATTTATACTGGTATTTCATTAATGGTGTCTCATGGGGGGAAAATAAGGAAGACTTTAAGACATCTGCTTTTAAAAAGTAGGAAAACATATGGATAAATTCCTGATGTATTAAACTATTAAGGGAGGGCATAGGTGAACATTTGCAAGCCATGTGCAAATTGACTCGGGGAAAACTGCTTCTCTGGAAGGATTTGTGCCACAGACAGATTAGTAACAGGACCTCACACCACTGCAACAATAGGGTTTTTTTTGGTTTGGTTTGGTTTGTGTTTTTAATGTGGTTGGACTCTAGCTGCTGATAGCAAAGCTCAGTCCTCAAGTGCTTTCATGGTGAGGTTGGAGACACCCAGGTAACGAGGTCTTCTTCCATTTAATTCTGAAATAGGCTTGGATGTGATTCAGTGCCTGCCAGAGTTAGACTAAGCGTCCCTCCTGTCTGTCTGCTGTGGTTTGTAGGGGAGAGTGATATATTCTCCATTAAGATAAAACTTCTCTTTGCCATGATAAAACATCAGCCTAAAGTAGGAGTTCGTTAATCCGACTGTTTACTTTAAAAGGCTTTGGAATATGTCCCAAAAGCACAACCCCAGAAATCTTTATTCAAGTAAATAGTTTTTCTGGAGTCAGTAGAACTGCTAATAAGCAACTATGCACTTGAGTAATGCAGGATTACGTGTTAATTCTGTAATTTGACTGCCCGCCTATGTTTAATGACATTTATTTGTAGGAATGATGCGTTTTGGAAAGTGAGGTCAGCTGGAACATTTGTGGTGTTCATCTGTCTGCAACCCTTGATCTTGCAATGTATCAGTCACTAAAAAAAGGCAATTACTCAACTGTAAAAATGAAATGGTTGGTAGTATTAGTGGATGGTACACTATGAATATTCTCAAGTGTTGGGTGCAGAAATGATGCTCATTACAAAGCAACAGTAAAAAGTACAATATTTTCTATTCAAGATTTTACAAATTAGCACGATATCATTGGAATTTTAGTTTTAAATAAGTTTGTTGCTTGATACAGAAGTGTCACTCTTATAGTGTAGTCATACTGCCTTTCTGTGATGATGTGAAAAATAAGGGGATTAGTGTTTTAGTTTGGATGAGGAGTGCATTTCTGAGGAGATCCTCTCGTGAATCCTAATTTACCATGCTTTTTGTTGCATCACAGAGCTTGGAATGAGCAAACTTTATTCTTTTGGGTTGAAACTAAACCAGAAGATGTGGTCCAGCCGTCAGTGGATGTTAGTATGCATTCAGTATGGACAGGAGGTCCTCAGCACAAACTCTTAAAATCTGCTTCTGGTGGATTGCATCAGAGGAAACATCAGAGGTTTCCTGCAGTTTGGTTTAACTTTTCAGTGAAGAAACGTATCCTAACAATTTTTCAAGGCTGTTTCTTGCTTTGGTGAGCACTTAGAATTTTTTTTTGGAAGGCTGTAAGTCCTTGCACAAAATTGGCTGTTCATTGTTTTTCTTAAGGAAATAATTCCTCACAAAGCCAGAAGAGGCAGTTCATCTCGAGGAGACTACAGCCAGCTTTTATCTACTCGATAACTGAAAGGATTTAAAAGATTTCTTCTCCATTTCTTAGGAGTTACCATTTCAGTCACCCTGTCGTTATCTTTGTGTGCAAGACAAGTTAATTTCCTAAAAGTTACCATTAACACTTGAGAGAATTTGAAATAGCAATGCCAGGATGGTGTGCGAGTTTCTTAGAACTGGGTTTTAAGGGCTGAGGAAGAAACGAACAGAAAGACAGGCAAGGAGAAGAACATTTTCAGTCTGGTTTTCTTATTTGGAAGAGCCACAGAATGGATTGCTCCTCATGCATACTTTAGGAGTTCTACAAGGAACCGTGAAAATGAACATCGGCACAAGGACATGCCTCATACAAAGCCCCAGAAACCACCACAAGCCCATGGAAAGTGTCTTCTGTCCTTTGCAGCTTTTAAATCTTATGAAGGAGCCAGGCTGTTTAACTTGCAAGTTACACAGCAAGCAATAAACAAAATGCCTTCCCACTTCTCCACTTTTTTTTTTTTTTTAGTGCTGTATTAAAGCTGTTTTGGTAAAGACAATAGCACTTTGATGCAAAAAAAATGAAGTGGAAATAAAAGCTGAAATTTGTGTTTGAATATCCCTAGTTTTTTGTGACTGACTTAAATAATGTAAACTGCTTAAAGAAACCTGTGTGATTATTTTAATTGAGGAAATACAGCACTTCTCAACTGAACTTGCAGTTGTTGCAAAAAGAGCAAAGTGTATGTTTGCTTTAAATTTGAAAGTTATTTTCCATTAACAGCCAGCAACAGAAGGTTTGATTTTGGACATGTCTAGCAAACAAATCTATGGGGAGGAGATCTGGGGAACTTTGAATTATGTTCATCTGAATATCATGGTTATCAGTGGAAAGTGTAAATTTTTTTTGTTTGTTTTGTTTTGAAAACCCACTTTTTATCAGTTTAACTCTGATCCCTTTACAGGTTTCAGCAGGAATTCGAATCTTGAAAAGTTTTTAATCTGAATGCATCGCACTGAATGCTTGTTTCTCATAATACAAGTCATACGTCAGTGACAGTTACATCAGTTAAAAAGTACTTTAAATTTGGAATTCTGAGGTGAAAAATAGTTAACTTTGTCCAGTTTTATCTCTGTTTTGGGAGGATAAATATTGTAAACATAAAATATTTCAGCCAATGTGAAAAACAGTGAAGTAATACTATAATTTGAAATCCTACCATGAATTAATTCCCTGCTTAACTCCTAGGAGAAACAGGAAAGACTGTTGGAAAGACTAAAGACTATGGCCTGAAAGTTTTCTTAAAAGCTAATAAAAAATTGAAATGGAACTTCCCCTATTTCACCGTGCTTGTTTTGATCTGTACTTGCTGCTTGTACAGCCTGGATACCTTCAGTGGTCACAACAATGCGTTGCCAACCAGCATGCTTCTGGTTTGTGTGGATTTCATAATTTCTACCCAGAAAACTAAACAGTTCTGCCTGCTAGCTGATGAGGAAAAACTCTGCCTTCCTCTTTGTGTTAGCTCTGACATTCATTAAATGTTTTCCTAAGCTGATGCAACTCACCCAAGAAAACTCTCTTTTGCTGGGTGAGTTGAATCTGCTAACTGGGAAGTTCGATACCAGTGCCAGTGGAGAGTTATCACTGGGAGATAACTGGATGTGCGAAGAGCAGATTAAGAAAATTATAAGAGACCAGTTCTCTCCCTTTTCACAGCGGTGAACTTTGAGCGTTGCTTGCTGTTTCGTGCAATTGCACCCCCTGTTATTAGTGGCTGAGCGAAGGGCCTGGTGGATGGAATTACAGACCTATGGGCTTGCCTTCTCCTGTCCTTATCTGTGTGGTTTTGCTCCTCTAGGCAGCTCCAATAGCACAGCCTTCTCCAGGACTCAAGTTCATTGAAGAATTAAGTGTCCGGCTGATATAAACAACTAATACTGGCCATTAAGTGCTTTGATGATATAGCTTATAGCAGTTTGGTGACTAAAACAAGTTGTTCTAGCCAAAGCATTTTCTGTCTGTGTCTACGCTGGGGATTTTGATGACAAAAATAGCACAAAATATCATTGGTAGGTGTGGTGCCAAAAGCTTCTAGCCCGTATTTGTCTTTGGATCATCTCTTTTTGCTCCATAATAGATCTAAGCCTGTTGGAAATATCTTCTTTTGTAACTTCTGTTTCTTCTTTCCACTCTGAGCACTCACTCTCAACTTCTGCTTATCCTCTGCAAAGGTATGGAAACGAGGAGGAACAAAGAGCCTATGGAGGGGTGTGTTTCAATGCTGGAGTTTATAACTGAATCTAAATGACATGGGCCTCCTTCCACTGAGTTACTTAAGTACTTTGAAACAAAACACTCCCCTCCACATGGTATCAGTAGTCCACATTACTTACAGTTGTAACAGGAGTTTCTGTATTAACTCCTCAGTCGCCTGCCAGCACAAAAATACCTGCCAAGAGAAAATTAGGACAAGGAAGTGTTTACTGGTTTTCAGATGACAAGAAAATCATGTGAGGGCTTCTCAGACACAGTCATCTTTAACCTCTGATAAAGATGTTCAGTGAGTGTTTAAAACTTGCTGACATATCTTATGTAGTCTTACCACATGTTGTGGGTAGTTAAAAACTCCTCTGTGGCCCAAGTAAGCCCTGTGAGTAGTTGACTGATGGAGGAGGTTCAGCGCTTCAGCATGCAAGGGCACTGGACAGGCCTTTCATGCCATTTGGGCCATGGAATGGATCTTCAGAGACATGCTACGCTCCACAAAAGCAACTGAAGGAGTTTCAAAATGATTTGAGAGTTTGGTTTCACACTGACACTACTGTTGCAGGCTGAGTGGAAGTCTAGCTTGAACTGATTAACAAAAACTGGAACATAAGGACAAAACTGACGGTGGTGAGATGTTTTGGGAGGCTCTGTTATTTAGCAAACATGACCAATTCAAAACTCCCAAGAGAGACCAATATAATGGAAGAGGTTAATCACCCCAAAATCAGCTCCTTTTCAAAACCCAAATTAAACTCTATTTCTGAAAGTTGGTGAAAATTGTGCAAATGTATTAGTAGAGCACTGGGTTCATAATTTTGTCTATTTTTAGAGGATGAGTATCATTCAAGTTTCTAACCATATTTGTGTCATTTTAGTTATCAAACTATAAGAAGTTGCATGGTGAAAAATAAGAAATAGTTCCTAAAAAACAGCTGTAAAAAATGTGTTGAAACTAGTCAGTAGCTGAGGAGGAGGTTTTTTTTTTTTCAGTAGATCACGTGTGTTTAATTTTGGTCGACTAATTTATGTTTTCGGATGAAAAACACTTACAGATTGAATCAGCATATACTTAATGCTTTGTTTTGTTAAGTAATTTTAGAGTTTGTATGGTTAAGTAATCAACAAGAATGTTTATCAAAATTTAAAGTCTTTTAAAATAGATTATATGTTAATAAAATGTGTATCTGAATAATTCTGTAGGACATTATTTTTTAGGAGACATGTGAAGAGAAGCTTGATTAATATTTATAAAATTAGTAAGCAAAAGATGTGATGAGCAACTCTTGAGAGCTATAATTTGCTAACATTGACACCCGCCTGTTTTTCCCCACCCCTAAATTGTATGTCTCATTACTTACAAGACAGGGTATTGGTGGTGTTATGGTAGGAGCTCCAATGTGAGGTTTTAGTACTTCCATATGGTAACTCTGCTCCAATTAATAAATTAAAATTCCGATTTGGCATCCTAACAGTCTTTATTACAAGGATTGGACCTAAATAAAGGTTTAAATCAAGCAGACACGTGTTGAAAATACTGAAACAAGTAGCAAGAGAAAAATAGGAGAGTACATGTAGTTATGCAAGTAAATAAAGAAATTGTTGGTTATTTTTGGCAAGAGGTGGAGAAGCACGTGATGTCCAGTTCTAGCTGTAGCCAAGGATTTATCTTGGGGCTAACTGCTTTACATGCAAATAGTAATTCCTTTTTTGCCCCACATCAGCTGAATACTATTTAGGGTCAAGAATGCTGTTTGCAGAAGTTGACCAGTCCTACAACCAACCACTAATATTTAAGCGATGTATAATATTAGGGGCCTGTTGTTACTGAGAGTGTATCCTGTTATTTTGTCAAGAGTTGAGCAAGGCAAAATGCTGAAATGTAACGTGGGGCATAAAATACTCACTGCATTTGCTCCGTCCTGTTACTTGTGTGGCAAGTGGTGTGTTTGATGGTGTCTGGCTAACGTGGCAGGGACTGCTTGTCAGGGAAAGATGGCAGACCGGCTCTAGAAGGTTGGTGCTTCGCAGTTATTTTTCAGGGCTGGGTTGGGGATTCTCTTCATTGTAGAAAGCAAGTCCACTCATTTAAACAAATTTGGAGTTCACATGTTCATTATCAAATTGTCATCTCCTAAGGTCTTGAGAGTCAGGTCTTTTCTCTGGTGCCAGTTTCCTTATCATGCGTGTTACGCATCTGTGAATGTTATGGGAGTTGGCAGTTCATGAGACGGGAAAGAAGAGCTCCCCATTTGGTGTTTGACGGTTAGGATTGCCGTCACTGGGGGGCTGTTAGAGGCCTGGCAGGTGCTCCTCGGGGAGCTCTCAGAAAGTAGGAGCTTGCCTTCCTCCAGGTAGCGACAGACTGGAGCGGGCAGAGAAGAGTTACTGGTAGGAACATCTCGGGTTGTCCTCGCACGGCTTGGCGGGGGCACCGTCAGCGGGCCGTGAAGAGGGAGGGGGTCCTAAGCTGGTGCGGGGGGGGAGATGCTGGCCACGCACCTGCCCCACCTCAGCGGTGCGGCAGGGCAGGGATGAGCGCCGGGCGTTACTGACAGCGCCGACGGCCAGCTTCGCCCGAGCCGGGGGAGCTGTGACCGGCGCGGCAGTTGGGTTTGTGCGCGGAATGGCTGCGGGCTCGCCGCGCTCGGGAGAGAGGAGCCCGGCGCAGGGCGGCGGCGCGGGGCGGCTCCCGGCTGCGGCGGGCGTCCTGCGGCGGGGCCGGGCGGGGGCGCTGCCGCCGAGGCGCGGGCCCCGGCCGGGCGGCGGAGCGGGCTGGCAGCGGGACTGGGGCACGACGGAACAGGGCCCTGGGGCGGCGTGGCCCGCAGGCCCACTCCGCAGCGCTCGGCGGGGCCTCGTCTCTGCGCTCCGGGGCGGTGGGCGGCGGCGGGCGCCGGTAGGCCGCCGCGGGCAGGGCAGCGGCGGAGGCGGGAGGAGGCGGAGGCGGAGGAGGCGGCGGCCGGGGGCGGGCTGGGTCCCTCCCCGGGAAGATGAGGCGGAGGCCCGGGCTGCCGAGCGGGCTGAGCTGGGGCTTTTCCCTCCCAGCCGCCAGGACAAGATGGCAGCAGCCGAGGCGGCGGCGGCAGGAACGGCAGGGGTGAGAAGCTGAGCCCGGCCGGAGCGGCGCTTCCCCGTAGCGCTCCCGGACATGCCCAGGGCGGCAGCGGCAGCTCCAGCTCGGACGCCAGCGCGGCCCGATCCGTGAAGGTGAGCGGCCGGGACAGCAGCGGGGCCGTCCGCGGCGGGCGGAGAGAGGCGCCTTTCGCCTCCTTCCCGCGGGGAGCCCCAGGGCCAGGGGCCGGGGCTCCCCTTAACGCCCCTGCCCCGCGGCGGCTGCTGCCCGCCGCCTAGGCGCCGTTGCCCTTCCCGGAGCCGGGGAGCGGGCAGCGCCGTTTCCCCCTCCCGTCGCCCTCGACGGCGCCTGCTCCGCCGCCTCCCCGAAGTTTTCCTCTTCCCCGGCGCGGGGAAGCGCCCGTCCCGACCCTGCGGGCGCGGCCCCGGCTGCCGGGCGAGGCCGCCGCCCGGCGGTGGCGGGGGGAGGAGAGGCGTGTCCGCCCGCCTCGCCCGTTACCGGCGGCGGGGCCGGGCGGGCTCCGGCGGTGCCCCGCTCCCCTCCCGGGCGCGCCGCGGCCGCCTCCTTGTATGGTGCGCTCGGGCCGCCCGCCCGCCGCTGTCCCCGGGGTGGCCGGGGGGAGTCCCGCGGGCGGTGCCCGGGCGCGGCGGCGGCTCCTCCCGTTACGGGTCCGGCCCTCGGCCGCCTCCGCCTCGGTGGCTCCTCGTAGCCCCGGCGGGATCCGACCCCCGTCCGGACCCCCGAGGAGAGAGCCGCGGGAGCCGCTCCCCTGCGCTGAGGGAGAAGCTGGAGCGAGAGGAGCGAATGGTGCCGAGGGGCCGGCGTAAATACAAACAACCGGGAAGGAAGCTGACGCTTGAAAATTTGGTCCGTTCCCAAGAACTAGCTCTGTGAAAACAGGGGGTTACTGCTGGTGGCTTTAACGTAGCGATTGCAGCAGGGATTGTGCTGGGTTTGTTCTGGTTCTTGCTTTGTCGTGATATCAATTATAAAACTGCTAGATGCGTTTGCATGTGTTTTGCGCAGTAGGAAATAGCGATTTTCCTTTTAATAATTATTTCTATTTCAATTGTCAGTGCTCTGTGGTTATGTATATATAAATATCTTTCTTTTGAGGCTATACTTTTGTTGTTAACTGTTGCGTCTGACTTAAAATGTCAGTGCCAAAAACTGTGGCGGTTTCCTTTTTTTGTTAACTTTGTAGGTTTTGAGACTCCCAGCCTTGCCTTCCCAGAAATTATGTGGTGCTTTGATGTTTTTGCGTCTTCCTGCTTGTATGTAACGTTGTTTATTTCAGTTACTTCAGTGTCTTTAAGTTGTGGGAAAAAATATTATTAACGTGAGAGACAAGTACAGCTACAGTTGTTGATAACAATGCATATTTCTGTAATTATTCCTCTTCCCTCCCCCCCCTTTCCCCCCAACCCCCAGTATTGCCTCTCATTACATCATTTGCAAAAAGCTTATGTGCTGATTGATTTCACACAAAGTACAAAGTAGAAAAGCTTGGCTGGACTGGGACTTACTTTTTGACATAACAATAATTCCATAACAGAGTTAATTTGCTGAAGCTAAGTTTAAAATTCACACAGTAACTGCCTAATAAGCGTAGCAGCCAGCGAAGAGATTAATTAAGCATCTGGAAAATAGGTCAAGACTGTATTATGAAGTGGCATGGTGAGATTGCAAATAAATAGAGCAAAGTGTTAACATGGACTTACCAGCAGAAAACCGATACTGATATAACAGTGGTGACTGCTTTATCTACACTGCTGCAAACCATTTATGGTAGCGCACAGTGAAATGATGTTTATAATGATGTAAAATGGCAATTAGGTAGAGTTTTCACTTAATGCCTTTATTACTGGGGACTTCTGTTGTAGTGCAAGTTCTGCTGCTTGCTCAGGGTGTGGCATCGGTTGTACTTGTAAATTATTTTTTTTGCAGATATGTTTGGCTAGATGCTGTAATTCGGGTTGCGGTGGCAGTGTGTGGCTCTCTGGGTTTGAGGACATCTGTAATCAGAGGGATTCCATCAGCTGGGGTAAAGTTTCATTAAAAAATGGCTCGGGAAGCTGTCCCTGCCTGGGGTTTCTGCCAGACCCTGGGATTTTTCTTTGTTTGAGGTTTTTTGTGTTTGCATGTTTCCTCCCTCCTATCTTTCAAACAACTATCTACAGAAACAGGGAAATGAGACTGGCTCCTGCCTAACGAGATGCCAGAGACAAAGACAGGGTGTGGGGAGTTTTCAACTCGCCTTACAGAAGTTGACACAACTGATAGAAATATTAGTTGGCATGTGCTGCTTTTCTTGTCGTGTGCCTCAGTTTACAGCAGTTGCTTGAAGACAAATGTTGTTTTGGAGGTGTTTTCTGAAGAGCATTTGTCGGATTGATTGCGGCTGTTAAAGGGAATGGGAGGCTGAGCAGCACTTTCAGAGGCAGAGTTTACCAGCTCCTGGGTAGAACGGAATTAACTGTGCTTAATTCTCCTGAAAATCCCAACCTAAACGTGTAGGAATGTCAGGCTGTGCTTCTCCAAGCTTGTGTGTTTAAGGATGTACCTCTTTGTACTATTTTAAGGGACTGCACTCTTCCTGTTTTTAGAATAGTTTTCTTTGAACAGTATATATTCTCTTTCTTGTGTTTTCCGTTCTACCAGCGTGCTGATTATGGCAACAAAGATCCTTTTGAAAAAGTGGTGCATTTCGAAAAGGAATTTTGTAGTTGGCTTTCTTATGTGTGTGGGGGGGAGGAAAAGCTCAATAAGGGGCACAGCACTGTCATTTGAGGCTGAACATGTATTTCAGAGGAATGTTAAATAAAGAAGGAAAACTTATTTTAGTTGAGCTAGATTTCACTATTGCAGTGCGAGGTCTGTGAGGTATTGTGGCATATGACTGCTGTGCATGTATAGAACAGTTACTGTAGGCAGTATTGCTTTCTGCACAGAACTCTGTGGAAAAAAGCAGAGAACATCTATTTGTTAGTTTTTATTAGACAAGCCTTAGCTTCACTGCATATTTAATCATTTCATTCCATATGCAAAAGCGTTACAGCTGAGGTCAGCTTGCTCCATCGACTAACAGGAGGATGAGTCAAGTACAGCAGGCCTGGGAATCAACTGGTGATACTCGGTTGAGGGAAGAAGAAACAGGGAAGTCGGATGCCGTCTTGGTGATACCAGCGCTCCTCAGTCACGCATTCGCTGTTGAATTTTGTGAAATAGTATCTACCTTTCATACCTTGAAAAAGATTGTTTGTACCTTTTTGTGTTTTCTGAGTTTCTTCAGTTCCCTGATGATGTTACAGTGCAGTTACAGGAGAATTTCAGATGTCTTGGCATAGGATTACTTTGATGAAGAAAACATCGGTAGCACTTCTTCAATGAAACTGGAGCTCCTGCAGATGGGTTATGTAAACTCACAGCTGGTCAAATACTTATTTTCAGCTGGTCTAACTATTACGTTTTCTTGCCTTTGAAAATAAGAGAAGTAAGAGTTGAGCTTGATGCTGGGGAGCTTTTACTAAATTAATGTCTCTATTCCTAAGTCACTGAAATACTGTTTTTCTTCAGATCTCTTGAGTGGAAGTTGGAGATGGAGTGGAAAATAATGTATTATTTTCAATCCAGGTCTTGGAAGAAAAGCTTGTTCTTCAGGTGAAGTATGAAATGGATCTCTAGGTATCTAAAACTATGTCAAACTCTGGTTGGGTTGTGCGTGAAACCAAATATGAAGAAATGAGCAAGGATGAATGCTGAGCGTATTAGCGATGGTGGCTGAGGGTGCAGTGCATCTTAAATGACAACGTGAACTATATTTAAAGCAACTTTCAATGTTGCTAGTGCTATGAAATGGGTTAGCAGTGGGTTACCTTTTCTGGTTTCTGCAGGGTGAGCACCCTCTATTTGACCTGAAATAACCTATAATGAAGCATAAAGCCTGGAAAATCCTGTTACCTGTTCTTGGCTTCCCCTGCCTCTGTTATAAATCATTTTAATTTAGAGCCTCTCTCTTGTACAGATTTCTAGAGAAGTTGAAGCTCTGTTTCTTTTCAGAGGCACTAACTTTTTGAGTGGCAAATGAGCAGAGAAACAACCTGTAACTGTGAAAGTGGGTTTTAGTCTGTGACCTGATTTAATACTGTAGTATTGCCTACAGGATAGATTCTCCCTCTCCTCTTTTTTTTTCCCTCCTTCCCCCTTAATTCTTCAGTTGTTTTATTTCAATATCGTGAATGTGGAGAAGGATAGCAAGAATTGGTGCGAGTCTTGTTTTTAGATGCAGTTTGGGGATAATCTTTGCACGGTTTTGTAGTATTTTTTTACATTATGTCGCTTTTTTTTTTTCTTAATATAGAGTCTTCATATTCCACTTCAATTTTGAGAGTGGGTAACTTTCTGACAAAATGCAGTTAATCTGTAGCTTAGAAGTTTGACTTGAAAATGGAAGAAGAGCCAAATTGAATGATTTTTAAGCAAGTCAATTCAAGTAATTTAGTTCTTTTTTTTTTTTTTTTTTTCTTTTTCTTTCTTATTCAGTGGCTTGGAATCAGTTTAATTTCAAAATATCTCTCCCTGTATTATTATACATGTTTAATAGTCCCAGCATTATGTAAACTTTTTCTACTTTTTTTTTTTTACCTTGTGTTTTCAGGAAAAACTAGAAAATATTTATTTTTGGAATTAAGGCTTTTTCTCCAGCTCTGCTGGTTCTTCATTGTGAAGATGTTTGCCGCTTTTATTAGAGAGACCAAGTCCCTCCAGGCCTGCTCCCCAGGGTCTTTGGATGTGAGCTGACATGCGAACCTTTCCCCGATGCTGTTGGTGCAGACTGAAACAAGTGCCAGCCCACAGAGAGGAGCTAGCACAGGCTCAGGGTCTGAATGAGAAAGTTGTCATAGAACTGCAAAAGCCCAGAGAGGAAACAAACCTCAGTACTGGTAATCGATACAAAGTTTATTATAATGGAAGCATGGAAACTTTTTTTTTAACTGGCGATTTAAGGTCCCTCCAGAAGATTAGAGCAACCACCAGCATCAGATATTCATAAAAATTATCTGTATGCACAATTTTAGCTGAAACCTTAGTAACTTACTTTTATGAAAGTAATTTACTACTTCATATGTAGATGTGAAAACAAATTTATTCTCTTGTGTTTTCACAGTCTCTGTTGTTTACTGCTTTGTTTTGGTTCTTTGTCGCTGTTTAAAAAAAAAAAAAAAGGTATATTAACCTTTACTCAAACACTAGTTTGAGTAAAGTATATTCATTTTTTCCCCTCTTCCGTGTGGTGTAGGTTTTGCCTGTATTGGTACACAACAATTGGTGGAACTTGCACAATTTCCAGAAGGCTCGCTGTTTGTTTCTTGTAAGATGTCTTTCTGCCTTTTTGACTGGAAAGCTGTTAATGTGCATCGTTGCTTTGTAAACCTCTTCCTTCCTGTGTTTTCCTAGAAACTCTGGTCATCTGCTACTTCCTACCCTTTCTTTTCAATTATTCTATGTTTCTTTTTCTTTTTTTAAAAAAATGATTAGAATTGCTTGCTTCTCTAAAACACGTCTCTTCTAGTTGAGAAGTCTTTTCCATAGCTTGTTTATGAAGATTTAAACTATTTATAGGGGTAGAGGAAGTCCTCACAAGATCTTTATTTTTCAGTGCTTGAATCGGTTTAATATGGGAATTTTGGTGTTTGGGATCTTACTTGTGAAGCCCTTTGGAAGGAACAGGCTTTGTTTCTAGGAGAAGAAAAAAGCTCCTTGTCTCATATTTCCACATATATTAGTATCAACTTACTTTGTGATTCAATAAATTAATTGGAATTCAAACTAGTAGGAATAGATTGCTTCAGAGAGATTCTAAAAGGTCTGTTGAATACTTTTTCTTTACGGCTTTTGAAATGATGCTATGGGCTAACATCTTCCTTTGACTGTGGCAGCTCTGAGCCTTGCAAGAGGACATTGTGGGATTTTTCCTCAAGAAATATTTTAGGACCTCTCTGCGACAAGTGCTCTTTAGACTAAATGTGTTTTTAAAACTCAGTTGAAGAGATGTCTAAACTTTGTTTTGAAGCTTTCTGTATAGTTAAATCAATAAGTTCGTCTGCATAGTGGAGAGGGAGAAATTTCTTGCATTGGTGGCTTTGGGAAACATAATATGGGTTATTGCAGTTACTGATTCGTTAGGAGGTGAAAGACTGAGCCTTCTGTGAGAGAACATGCATTTCTAATGCACTCATTTTTGCCCCCAGGAAACACTGCTTCCTCCACGTCTTTAGAAATCTGAAAGAAGTGGTAAACACCTATTTTTCCCTCCATTCTTTCTTTATTGTTCTACATATGCCCTGTCTAATTTGTACAACCGTTTTCAGTAAGCAACCAATGTTACCTTCCTGACGTTGTTGCTTACAATGAAAGAAAACCACTTGTTATATAAAAGCGAAGTATTAAAATCAGAGTTTTAAGAAAGGGATTTGTACTCTGAAAAAAAAAAAAAAAAGACTTTGAAGAGTTTTCATTCTGTGTGTATATGTAAAAAAAACCTTTCAAACACACTTGGGGGGGAGGGGTGTATATACCTCAGTCAGTATATATTTGAAGGTTGTTACTGGGTGTAGCTGAAGTGACTGACCTGAAAACTGTGGCAGAAAAAGATAAATCAAGAGAAGTGTGTTGGATTAGATGTCTTAATTCTTTTACAGTTAAGTCAGATTAAAAAGAAAAAAAAAGCTAAGGTTCTTATTTACTGTAATACTTTTGTTGCAGAAGAAATTGAATGTCATCTAGATGTGCTGTCTTGGCAACTCAGTAACTGCTTGATAACTAGGTTCTTGTTGGCCCTGCTGGAAGAGTGATCATGATTTTTTCTTGTATTTGGGGAAAGCTTTGATTCAAATGTTACTTACTGCTGGGTAATTCTCAATATGTAGTAAACAGTTTTATACATCTGAACTCTGCTTTCTTGCCATGATTGGCAAATTTTTGCATCACATGTCAGATTCTAAGCTCAAGAGGTTATTTATGTGTGTACTGTTGTGAACTTAATGTGCCAGTCCTGTGGGAAGAACAGTAATTCTGCGTCGCTGTAGTGGTGTGTGCTCTGTCCAGCTGCAAATCTTGTATAATAAGAGGGAGAAAGATAATTTTGAATGAACACTGTCCACCTTGAGTAGTTAAGAGAACTTGATGAAGGATCAACTTTATGTTAGTAGTACCCCTTCATGGGCGTGCAGATGTTCTGGCATACCACCCATTCTGTGAAGGTGAAGTAGCAATGAGGACAACAGCTAGCTAGGTTTATATTCCTACAGGATATTCCATTTGATATTATCTAGAGCTATTCTAAAATGAAACTAATAAATAAATTTCTTAGCTGAGTTGGTCCACTTCTGCTGGGCTTCTGCTAGAAATAGACTAAGAATGCAAAATTAAGCAATGAAATAAAAAGAAAATGTCTGGAAATAAGAAGGAAAAATAGCATTACATATTTGTTCAGAAAGTTGAATTTTTGGTTTTGTTTTGTTTTTTTAAAACAAAAAACCCAGCTGTTTTTAAGTAGGTGGTTTACCAACAAGCAGTTGGAGCTAAACCTCTCTATCAGATTTTATTTCTACTTTAGGGATAGTGGAAAAATCTTTTGGAAATACTTGGAGCAATGGAAAAAAAGTGTGGCTTTATGTCTTACCTCTCTACTCACCTTGATCCCTCTCACTGCATTGAAGAGTGGCAGATAGTAGCAGTAGTGTGAATGAATACATCTTTCAGCGCTCTACTGTCGTGCAGAACCTGAAGGTGTGGGCTCTCCTAAACACTGCTGTTAGGGACGTTTATTTCAGTGTGCCTACTGTTTTCAGGTTCAAGAAGAATTAGTCTTTTAAAAGAAGAGATTAGGCTGGCGAAGCCCTGGCTGGTTGAAATGTGCTGTTTGTGTTGATCGTGGCACATTCTGATTTGGGGAGTGTGCTCTCATTCGGGGCTGGTGCTCGATACTGCACTGCTTGTGCTCTCTTTACAGTTGCATAACAGCTTCTTGCCCAGCAGAAAAATAAATGCTTGCAGTATTGTTCCATTTGTCTTTTTAATCATGATTGCAGTCATATTGGCATCACAAGACTTAGCTTTTGAAATTTGTGGAAAATATGAATATAGTGATCGTATTCTTCAGTACTGCTGCTGGTACGAATGACAGTGTTGAGTCATAGGAGTTTGCTCTGATATTTTATGTAAAATATGCTTGTGTTTGGTGTATGGCATCAGTTCTGTTTCCAAGTATTGAGACAATGGTGCAATTGAGACAAGTTCGCATCACACTTAAACAAACTTGTGTTTTCAGTTCCTGGTACCAGTACAACATTGGTCGTGTCTGATGAAAAATATCTCAAATGTTGCAGAAATCTAAAATCAGCCCTGTAACATTTTTCTTAGGTAGGTAGTCATTACATTTTATAACTGAAAAATTGGATCGTTTTATCATTTGCTTCCCACTGAGACTCTCTCCAAGCTTGGAACCAACCTCTGGCCTTCCAGCCTTAACTTTGGCCACTGATCTGTGCAGGACTGAGGTTTCATGTCAGGCAAAGGCTACCGTCAGCTCAGCTTAACCCCCTTGGTGTATGATAGGCCAAAATTCCTGAGCTCTGAAATATCTTTTGTGTTTTAATCAGAGATCGTCATCATTTCTTTTGTCACTGAACTTCTGAGTCCCTGGTTGCTTCCCCTAGAGCTGAGCACTGGCTTCCTCGGTGAGCGGCGTCAGAGCTGCCTCTGTGCCTTGCCGTTCTCTGTGGTGGAGTGCGTGTGTGCGTCTGTGCAGTTCACGTCCAGAATTGCCTCCATGGTTATGTGAGGAAACAATTCACCCGGCACGTGTTACTTGAAACACCTCGGTGCTTTCTCCTTTGCTCTGCTCCCTCCTTGCCATGGGTCAGAGATTTGTTTGCAGAGCTGGTTTCGAGGTAGCTGGGGGAGTGAGATTCCCTGGACTTGTATCTCTTAACTCTTTCTACTTTCTGTAGATGCATTTTTCTTTATGAACTGCAAGAAACCTCAATTGCCAGTGCTTTGTTGTGAATCATACAGCTTGAGTAAGGGAATTCCTCAGGGTGAGCAGTTCACGGGTATGAAAGTGCTTGCATCAGTACAGCTTGTTC
This sequence comes from Tetrax tetrax, assembly GCA_009806455.1. Lineage (NCBI taxonomy): Eukaryota > Metazoa > Chordata > Aves > Otidiformes > Otididae > Tetrax > Tetrax tetrax. The sequence goes on from WHYT01017975.1 coordinate 120,099, forward strand.
AGCTACGTATCCAAAATAAACAATAACATAGAGATGCTGCTACTACCAGTGATAATGTTTCTTCTCGGGGGAGAGAGCAACTAATTCAGCTTTGTATTTGCTAAATAACTTGAAAAGTTAGGCTGCACCTAATATAAAAAGAACACTTTTTTCCCAGGTTAAAAAAAAAAAAAAACCAAAAAAAAACCCCAAACAGTATCCTTACAGTGTTTTCAAAGTGATGCATGATGCCAATAAAACACTTTCTAAGTGCTACTCCTCAAATTGTGCATTTGGTGGGAGTGACTGAGCTTTTAGAAAGCCTCCCTTGAAGCCTAGCTGCTCTCTGAGAAGGGTGCAAGTGTGTTGGAACCGGTTCTCGCTGATGGAGGCTTAAAAAGTTGGAAAACAAGTTTTGTTGAGTTAAACTGTAACTATAGTGTATGGTGGCTGCCACTGGCTAGGCTTTGCCTGTGCACGATTTTACAACAACAGCAGAACATAATGATTGCACTTCCTGGGGCAGTTAAGAGGGGGTTTATTTTGCAGAATTAAGGGTGTACTGTGGCAATTTCTCGTCAGCTCTGCTGTAGTGGTCTTACTAACTAGTTACTCTACTACACGCCCCCGCTTACTCTGTCATGAGTGCTTACTCTGTCATGAGGAAATGTCAATTTGTAGTTAATTATTAATGATGGTCAGGACTGGAACAGCCTGTGCTTTTCGAGGTTGTTAGTCTGCCAAATTTGTCACGTTTATGAATTTGTCTAGGACGGCTTGAGAAGGCTGGAGTTGTAATTTTAAGAATCTAGTAAAGAGCATTGTTACAATTAGGTGAAAGCAGCAAGACATTACCAGAGGTGCTCCATTTCAGTGAGCAACATCTGTGTGGTTCTCTATTCAGTTTCTGTAGAGAGAAGCTTGACTAGGGGGGAAGGGGGCAGGCAGTGAAGTGCCTCCTGTTTATTGTCATTACTTTGGGAAAATATTTTTATTCATTTATTTAATGAATAAACAATGAATTTACTTACTTAAAGTATATTTACTTCATTACTTTGTTTGTATTTTCTTCAGAAGCACAGTCTTATTCTTGGGGAAGGATAAGAGTGCTTTAAAAATGTGTGTAGGGGGAATGGACAGACTTCTGAGACTCAAACCAAAATCAAGCCTGAAGCTGCTGTAGTAGCTGGAGGCTGCCTGTGGTACGTCACCTGGGGATTGTGCTTTTCAGTCCATCTTCTGATGGTTTTGTTTACTCTGCTTTAGTTTGCACCCTGGAAGTGGTCTTGTAGTGCACACATTTGGGTTTTATTTTAAATGAAATTTAACTGGAAGATGTGTGCCAGCTGCTCATGAATGTTCAGGCTCTAGTACCCTCCCTGAAATGAACACAGAATAAGTTTGTTGGTTTTGTTTTGTTTTGTTTTTCTCTTTAACACTAACAGCTCTGCTCTACATATACTTTTCTTATTGTGCTGCTGGGCTTGTTGAGGTAGATACAGTCTGACAAGCTTCAGTTTGTGTGAGGAAGCAGAAGTGGTCTCAATAAGAAAGGTGCAGGAAGATGTATAAGCTCAGTCATTTGTGACAAGGTGGGGAAGAGAAGGATCCACTGAAAATATGGCGTGTGTTATTTCCTTTTACCAGAAGACCTGCTAAAAAAACCAAACCAAAATCAGGAAAACAAGTCTGAAACACAGTAAATCTTTACTCTTTGCAGTGTGGCTGTCAATAGGATTGTATTGTAACCAGAATCCCCCAAAATAGTAAAAAGCAAGCAAACAAACAAAAACCCCCACCCAAAAAACCCAAACCGCCACTGTCTGCCAACCACAAAAAAAATCCCAAACCAACAAAAAAGCCCCCACAACATGGCAGTGCTGTTATAGTAGAGGGTGTCGTGGTGTTTTCTCTAACATTTGTTGTGCAGCTCTGCTGTCTGGGTGTGGGGCTGGGTTTTCATCTGGGTGTGGGTAAAATAAGTTCTGTTAACAAACTTCGCTTCTCAAAGCAAAGACCTCTAGCAGCTGGTTGTATTGGATAGTTACATGCTGTTCTGATGTGTTTTGTTGCATATGTGTTAATGTATAGTAAGGAGTGCTTTGTCTGAAATGCCTTCTGAGCACTGTGCATGAGTGCACGGCTGAGGTCTTTAAGCAGTCTGAGGTGTAGGATGCTGCAGGATTTCTGTTGTGCCCCTTTCACAGGAAGGCCTGTAAAAGTGTTTTATTCCTTGGTTATATGATGATACTGTAGCTTCTCCATATGAGAATCCATCTGGAAGTGCATGTTTAAAAAAAGACAAACAAAGTAACAGGGTAAAGGAGAAGTGTTTAAGGGAAGGTAAGAAATTAGATGTTCCTACAAGAACTCTAAGACCACTTTTCTGGACTAAAATTTGACTTTTTTAGTTCAGTCTGTCATGATTGCATCAAAGGCTGCTCATCCAGGGTATGTAATTTGTTTTATTTAATACTTTTTTTTCCCCTTGGAGTTGCTAAAAATGTTCTTATAATAACTCACTATTTCTTATCTGAGAACAGAGGTGTTAGTGTGGTTGGAGTTCAGGGTCATGGCATTAAGCCTCTAAGAAATACACAAACCCCAAAAGATGACAGCCTAGTTTCTTTCATCCAGCTGAAATTAATGTTAAAGAGAAGGCTGGGACTATGTGCTTCCAGTCCTTCTGGACCAGTTTGAATAGCATGAGCAATAGAAAACTTGTATTTGAACACCAGTGGTCCCAATGGGCTCAGGTAAAGATTTGAGTGGTCCTCCGGCCATGCTAGAGGACTGAGTTGTTGTCCTGTCTTCAGAAAACCTCCTTAGTTGCAGTGTAGGTTTATCACTGCTTCTTCAAAGTAATCGTCTTGATTTTATGCCATCAGCTTTGATGACACATTTACACAGGCAAATACCTTCTTCAGAAGTTAAACCAAACAAGATGTTCACCATTTGGTTACGACAGAAGCAGAACAAGTGGACCCACGGGGGTTGCTGCAGGTTGGCAGGCCTCTCGCCCGTGGGTCAGACGTCCAGGCTCCTTCCCATCAGGCAGCCCAGCTTTGACTGCTTGCACCAGAGCTGGTTTTGCCAGGTATGGGTGCTCCAGGGCAGTTGGTGTGAGTTGAATTTGGAGCTCCAAGTAATGTGATTGGGATAAATTATTCATTTAAATATAATTATTAAAGACGAGAGACTAAGTCCCATAGTCAGTAATATGCTTATGCTGTGCACCAGGCACTTTCCAATGGGGTATGTTATGTAGCAGACGATTCAAGAACTCTGAAAATTTTTGCCTGTGTTTTGGGGTTGAGAGTTAATCTTAAATCTTTGACATGCAGCAGGAGGCCAGTGGCAGTCTCATAATATTTGGTGGTGAGAGAGCCTGGCTGCCGGCAGTCTCTAGCTTTCTACATTGTCTGGCCCTGGGCAAACAGCTTTGAAAGGAAAAGGCTTTGAAATTTTCTGCTGCTGCTGGGGCAAAAACCATTATAGGATGCTAAACTGAGGTGGTGGTATGATTATTTTAATCACTCTTAAGATGTTTAAATGCTAATTTCCATAAATCAAATCACAGCTTTAGAATAATTATGCTGTACTTTTGGTTAGTTTTCACTTGATCAGAGTCATTGCAATGTCTGGCCTAAGTTTTATGTGACTCATCTGCAATTTAAATAATATTGCCAGAATCTTCATACACTTGGTATGAAAAAGTGATTTAATGAGTGTTATTGATATTGAGTCCCTCTCTGAGAGGTGATTGGACTGGTATAAACCATAACTTCCCTGAAACTTTGTAGTTATAAATAACTGGGGTTCAGCCAATGTCTTTTCCTTAGTGTGTAGTGTTATGTGAGAAAAGGTTAAGGCTGGTGTGTTTGATGGGTCTGGAAGGGGACACAGCAGGGTCAGTGCAGAGATGAGAGCTGGAAGGTGCAGCATCTGAGAGAGGCAGGGTCTATGCATGTTAAAGTGAAACTGAGTTTCCTCTTCCTAGGTGCAGGCCAGGTTCCACTGTCATTGTCCTCCTCCCTCTGACACTGCTGGCACGCTCTGCTTCATTTCGCGGAAAGGGAGGTACGGTGGGGAGCAGGATCCTGGATGGTCTTGTGGCTCTGCTTCCCACACAGCTGGTGTCTTGGGGTGGTGGGACTAATTGAAATGGGAGCAGAGACACCCATTTCCTCCCCTTGCCAGCCTGGGTGTCTCTGCTCCCTACGACTGTGTCACTGATATGCAGACTTCTGCACTAGGATGGTATATGACTTAGAGAAAGCTCGTGCCTTTCGTGAATGGATTAAGTTACTGTACATCTTAATTAACTGGAAGGTTGCAATTGTTTATGTGAATATACTCATGCCCTTAAGATATTTTGGGCCTCATCGTGCAGCTTGATTGCTTTCACTTTCATCATGGTGAAATTCTTCGAGCCTTGACAGTCGTCACTTGCCTGTTTGTTCTCAGGAGCCTCCTGGTGCTTATGATGAGTAGGTCAGATACCTTGTGTAACAGATAGTGTGACTCACAATTAAAAGTTTTAAAGTTATTTTACATCATCATTGATAAATATTTGAATTGATTATATAACTTGCGTTACTGAATGCTACAGTATTTCTGTGTATAGAAATGCTGGGGGTTTTTAAATGAGAGCTGAGTTTTTAATAGCATGAAGATAGTTCCCTCACTTGAAAAACTGTGAGTAGTGGCTTCCTGCAGCCTATCTCAGTCCTGCCCTGTGCAACCAGCAAAACCACTGCTGTAACCTCCTGCTGCTGCAGTCCTTGTGCGCTGAAGTGTGCATGCTGGTAAGGCATAAGCACTTGGCTATTAGCTAGAGGAAACTAAATACAAAATAAATTTAGACTAGCTCATTTGGAAAATATACATGTGTCCTGACGTTTTCAGAAGAGAAAGCTGCTGCAAAGCTTGGAAACGTGAATGCAGGTTTTTCACTTGCTCGCTCTTTTTCTCTTCCTCTGTAGGTATGGCCTCACAAGTCTTGGTCTATCCACCATACGTTTATCAAACCCAGTCAAGTGCCTTTTGTAGTGTGAAGAAACTCAAACTAGAACCAAGCAGTTGCGTGTACCACGAAAGAACCTACCCGCAAATCTACGTGAATGGTAAAAACTTTGGAATTTCTCCCCACAGGGTTAGTGCATACTTTCAAACTAAAAACCCATTTGACAGACCTCGAGGACAGAACTTTTTGTTGCAGTCAAATGCTGTTGCTTTAAAAAATATTGCAGGTGCTACAAAAGTGTTAGCGGCGCGGGCGCAGCAAGCTCAGTTAGAGGCACCTCGGACTGGGACGCAAGGAAGCCGATCAGATATCCTGGAAGGACCCCAGCGATGTGGATTGAAGCGTAAGAGTGAGGAGCTAGATAATCAAAACAGCACGATGCAGATTGTTGATGAACTGTCCATCCTGCCTGCAATGTTGCAAACCAATGTAGGAAACCCAGTGACGGTTGTGACAACGGCTGCAACTTCAAAACAAAGTGGTACAAGCGGAGATGGAGATTATCAGTTAGTACAGCATGAGGTATTGTGCTCTGTGAAAAACACTTACGAGGTTCTTGACTTCCTTGGGCGAGGGACATTTGGACAAGTCGTGAAGTGCTGGAAAAGGGGGACAAATGAGATTGTGGCAATTAAAATCTTGAAGAATCATCCTTCGTATGCACGCCAAGGACAAATAGAAGTGAGCATATTAGCAAGACTGAGTACTGAAAATGCTGATGAATTTAACTTTGTGAGAGCCTATGAATGCTTTCAGCATCGTAACCATACTTGTCTGGTTTTTGAGATGTTGGAACAGAATTTATACGACTTCCTGAAACAAAATAAATTCAGCCCTCTGCAACTGAAAGTAATACGGCCTATTCTGCAACAGGTGGCCACTGCACTGAAAAAACTAAAAAGTCTGGGTTTAATCCATGCTGACCTCAAACCAGAGAACATTATGTTGGTGGATCCTGTTCGGCAGCCTTACCGAGTTAAAGTAATAGATTTTGGGTCTGCCAGCCATGTATCAAAGACTATTTGTTCAACCTATTTACAATCTCGGTATTACAGGTAGGTGTCTTTTACTTTGGTTTTTAACTTTTAATGGAACAAGGTTTTAACATTTATTAAAGTTAATGGCTTAAATAGTTACTCTTCCAGATCAGTAATCAGAGAAATTTGGAAACATACGGACCATATACGAATGAAGTCCATAGTAAGAATAAGTGGTTGCTTACCATTTTGAATGTGAATACTTGCTTTGAATGTTTTTATAATGTTGTTTTTTTCTAGAAGTATGTTTTGTGTTATACTCTGAAGTTGTCACTGTTATTTTGAGGCCTCTGAGACTTTTTGAAAGCAAAATAGAAAAAAAAATAGCTTTTGCTTGCTTTCCTGCCTTTCCAATGTGATGTGTTTTTTTTTTTTCCTCTAAGCAGCTGGACAGTGTACTAGAAGTACCATATTTTTAATCCTGTTGCCAAATATTATGTAAACACCTCTGTTTTTCTCCAGCACTTGTAAACATTTTGCCTAGTTCTAAACTCAGTTCTGATTGAGTGCCTTCAGCAGCTGTGGACTTCAATGAACTTCTGGAGTTAGTGAGTGATAAAATACTTAAATGGTTAAGGTGATACCAGGCAGGCATTTAAAGTGATTTTTGGAACATGGTTGCATTCTGCATTGGCCTCAAAATGGAGGTATATTTCTGATTCTGTTTCTTTTTTTATCCTTTCTTCATATAGTTATGTAATCTGTGTGATATGTGAAAGCTACTGGTATTTAGCATCTGAGGTCATTTTGTTTTCTTTGTAAGCTGAACTTGTCTTGATTGAAGACCCTTTCCAGTTCTGCTTTGCATCATTGGCAGTAGTGTGTCCTGAGTATAGCCTGTCTCTGCAAATTCAGTAAAAAGCTAGTAGACTGGGATGATGAGTAATTTCAAGAAAATTTTAAATATTTTACAGCTGTTACTGTTGGAAGTGAAGACTTGTGCAGTGCAGTTCTAGACTTGATGAAATTAGTGATAGGAGTTCATGCCAGAAGAATCTATTATTTGACTGTAGCTTGTAAACAAGAACATTTCATGTACGGTGCACACAAAATATTCTAATTCATCACCTGCATTTCCCCATCATTTAATTACAAACTGCAGAGGAGGGTATAAAAACTACACAAAGTTCATCAGTGGAAAACTAAATTAGGAAACCATATGGATTAATATGTACCCACATTATTAAAAAAAAAAAAAGCATGAGAGGAAATGAGAAGTTAAGTAACTGGAGAGTTCGTTCTGGTGTAATAGCTGTACACCACTCCAGATACTGTATTTTGGGCCCCTCAGGACAAAAACGTGCAAGTCTTGAATAGGGGACATGAATTTTGCTAGGTTCTAGACAAGTGCAAATGTCTTAACATCAGCTATTCTGTACACATTTATAGTTCAGTAGATACTCAAGATGCATGGCCTGAGAGTACTTCCTCATGTATTTTGGCTTTTTATTTATTGAGGCAATTACAGATTATTGTAGGCTATTGCCATTTCTCCCTCCTGCCTCCCTGAGAACTGACATAGGGAGAGGCTGTAGGCAGCCAGGCTGGGTGGTCCTATTGTAGTACTTATTTCTTGACTAACTAGTTTCAAATTGTTTTTTTGTCTATTGCAGATGGCTCATTAGACATAGCATTGTGCTTATTCAGTTGCCTACGTACAAATTTTAGCTCTGGTTTTGTTTTACTTGGGTTGATGTTCCTTTGCACATATACTTCATATAGCATTCTGACATGCTTACTAGGTTGAGCAGATCCGTACGCTGGCAAGATCAGTGTGCAACTCCTTGACACCTTGTGTGCATTTTGGGTACTTGTATTGCATTACATGTCCTGAAGCGTGACTAAGTGGAGTTCGTTGTGGATGTACATTGAGAATTTCCCCCCTCTACCCCCAAGAATAAAACTCGTGGACGTATATGCTTGTCTTGGCTCAATGATGTTGAATGATACTCATGTAGACTCGTAACGTGTGCACCTAAAATTCTTTAGTTACTAAGTTGCACTTAAGTGCTTTGTAAATGCTCAACATGTTCAGTAGAAGATCATATTCTTTTACCTTATATAACTTTGTAATCCTTCTATAAAGTAGCATATAAGTCAGTGGTTTTTTGGAACTAAAAAGGACATACAAACAGAAAAAGGTTAGGGTCTATCTATTTGACAGTTCTGGTGTTATATTTAAGTTAAATATTTCTTGAGATAATTTTGAAGCTGACTTAATTTTGAAAAAAAAAAGATACTGCAAAGTTATTTTTCAGCGGAAAGTTTACTTCTGAAAAGGTTAACTTCTGAAAAGGTTTTTAGCATGCTAGATTTCATTGTGAATGCATGGCTTTCTACTGGTTGAGTGATTCCAGTTAACTTTATGTAGCTTGGCATGCAGTTTCTCAAACTTTCTTTTTATTGCTTTGGAAGCACCCGAATAGTATAAGCAATATCAGAAAATCGGGATTTTATCCAAAAGGTCTCAAAATAGATAATGCCAGGGAAATTTGAAAAGCCTTAAAGATTCTCTCCTTCAGAGAATATGTTGTATTGAGATGGAGTTTATTTTGTAAGCGATTGTAGTGGTTCTCAATCAAATAAGGAGCTACTTCATAAAATATAACTGTATTTAAATGGTTTTTTATATTAGAAAAGGATGGGAGTGATAGTGCAAGTTTGACTTGTTTGACTATGACATGTTGAGACAAACCCTTTAACAAAACTGAGCAGCAGTTGGGACATTGGAATCTTTTTTTTCTTTTTTTTCTTTATTTTTTTTCCTTTAAGCTCAGTGGTGCTATGTGTTTAGGTTATTGAAAAATCTATTGAAATGAATGTTTTCTTGCTATTTAAAACTTCAAACTAAATTAATCCAATTGGTGTTATATTGGAAATATTATTTACAAAATGCTTGTTCCCTGTAGCACCTCTTTTATTAGTGTGATCCCATCTGTATTTTTGTATACTAACTCTGAAAATTATTTCTGTGCTAAGCTGTATGTGTATCATCATGGGCTTTGCCTGTAATTCTTAGCAGTGGGGATCCTTGCAGGTCAGAGATGACAGTGTGTAAGGCTGTCATCAGCTTCACCAAGTGACAGCCACAATGCACTGCTTTTATCTAGGAAATATCCATATAAATATCAATTGATGTGAACCTGGCCTGTTCTGATGTGCAAAAGCCCTCAGCCAAGAATGTAAAGAGTTATTAAAAGGAAGCATTTTGTTTTAAATTACTATTTTAGGATCTGAGATTTTAGACAAGGATGGAGCGAAATGCCCTTAAACGGTGGTGTATGTTGAGAGGAAGCAGGACTGCATCCCCCCAATACTGGGATGCTGCTCCTCAACCCTGCGATGCTGATGCCGTCCTGCTCCGGGGATGATGCTGGCTTCATCCCTGTCCCTCGTTCAGCTCACTCCGTGTCTGCCTGAGTGCCCATGCCAGCGTGAGGAGGGAGGGAGGCGGCCTGGGGAGGAGAGAGGAATGGTTATTTCTGGAAGCGCAGTTAACTTAGGCAATGGTCATTTTCAAGAATAGGATTTTCACTTTCACTGTGGAAAATGTATGCCCACCAGTGTCTGTAGAGGCGTACATTGAATGCTGAAGAGAAATCAAAGAAGAAGTTTTGCAAAAGTGAATAGAGAGAAAGGCATTTTATTTGTTTGTGGTTCCTTTCCCCCTCCCCCTCTCCCCCGCCCCTTTTAGAACTCATAACCACTTTTTTTTTCTTGTTCATGGGAGTGTCGTCAGCTAATTGCCATGGGAATGGAGAACACAGCAAAGTCTAATGCTGTGTTGTTTATTTTGAATGGTATTATTAGTATTTTACATCTGTAAGAGGAAATGAGTAATCAATTGGAAAAATAAGTAATAAGAGGATTAGGACTGAACGCAGGGAATGTAATACAGCCAGGTGAATGGATAATGGACTGACTGCTTTACCTTAGTCTGTGGCAGAAGAAGAGGTGACATGATGATGGCTATTGGAGACCTTACAGTGCTTTTGTATGAGGAGAGATCGGAATTAAGTAAAACTAACTGAATTTGAAAAGAACGTAAACAGAAAAATGGAGACAAACTGGGTGGAGTGATAATAATTTGATGTTTTCCTGTTTCTATTTCAGCTTTGTCGAGCAAAAATGGTTAAAAAAAAAGTATAAAAATACTTTTTGACATTTCATTACCTTTTGGAAACTCCTGGCTGTTATTTATTGCCAGAAATTAGAGTATGGATATAAATAAATACTAACCACAGTACACTATCTTAAGTCACAGATTTTTTTGTGGTTTTGTTTTAAAGATGATATGTTATTCTGAATACTCTTCCCCTAAAAGACAGTGTCTGTGGTGTCTGTGCTTACGTGCTGTTTTTATGCTGGTCAGGATTTTAATAGCTGTGGGCTAGGGAGATCTGGTATTTGAAGCCTTTTCTTTGCTGCTGGCCTCATGCATTAAGACTGTTGACCTTTTATGAGTGATCTAAGTGGGTAAATAACTGGGCAGTGTATACATTTTAAAAAGAAAAACACCCTTGCATCCAGTGTAGGTGATCAAGCTTTTGTCATATATGGAATTGGTATGATAAGTATGTTGCTGTCCCTTCTCTTGGTCAGCTCTGCCCCAAATCATGAAAAGGTGAGTGTTGCATCCAAAATCAAAAGCTTCTTTTCCCATTATTGCATGGTGCAGGCTGTGGAGGAGGGGAATCAGCACAGACTGTTGTCTTATGCTCATCTAGTGAGGCAAAAAGTTTTCCCAGGGCATGATATTTCCCTCTGAAAGTAATTTTCCTTGGCTTTGCCTCTGTTTGAGGTGATATGTATTTAGGGAAGCAGGTGTGAGAAGAGGGGCTTTGAAGTGACAGGCTCCAAGAAGCAGTAGTCTCCAAGAGTCGAATGATCTGAAATGATCAAGGTAGTCTTGCCCATCTGCTTCAGGGAGCTGGGTTCCTTTCCTTTCTGTGACTGTGAGAAGCAATGGCCTTCTCAGCATTTTGCGTTCGGAGGTAACTCTTTAGGTCTGGTTTCGCAGCAGACCTCTTCTTTCTTCTGGCACTCCCTCCAGGAGTGTTTTTTGCAGAGAAACTTATCTTGAAATAGAATTTCCCATTTTTGGAACAGCTGTGTGCAACACCAGTGGTTAAGGGTTCTGTTTTACTGGTTAGCTGATACCTAGATGACCACTGGTGATGCCTTCTGCACATCTCTGTTGTCTGTAACATTCGACTGTTGTTTGGAGGGGATAAAACTGTATTTAAGGGATGCATAGTTCCATCTATGTGGCAGGGTTTGGTATTGATGAAGCCTCTTTCTTCTCCAGTGGTTTTCTTCCCTGGTTGCTTGGCTGTAGCACCAACTGAATTCATAAAACACGTCGCTGTGTTTCCATTGCACTTTGAGCATAGGTGGCTAAGGGGGAGCTGTAGCAGTGTTTGTGTGTGCAGAGCTTTGTGATTTCTAGGGCTTGCTGTTGATTGGGAGGAGTTGCTGCTCAATCGTTTTTCAAGGGAAATCACCTTCTTGTTGATTAAATTTGAGGTTGTCTTCCTAAAAGAGAGGATTTTGAAAATTAGACTTTGGTAAACCTTATAAAACATCATTCATAAAATCCTTCTAATACCATGGACTTAACAGTAGCCATTGCAGGTGTAGGCGTGAGTCTGTTACTTCGTTGTGCACTCCATATGCAAAGCCTCCAAAGGGAGCTGAATGGTCACTGCTCCAGTTGCTTATGTAGCTGCCCCAACAGTTACATTTCCTGTCTCTTGCCTCCTGTCTCCAAAGAAAATATCTCCTTCATCATACCATGTCAGATTATACTGCTGTTAGAGCATAGATGGAAATGCTACTGAAAATATGTTTCTGGAACAAGCACTCAGTTTCCTGATGGAAGGATGCTCCTCTTGGCATCTGGTGGTCCATACACAAACTGCTGTTTAGCATAGCCAAATTCATTGGGAAAATGAAATGAATGGGGAGCAATATAACTGATCTCCGTATAAAACAGGGCACCAGCTGAACCTGGGGTAGGCTAATGGACAACTTGAGTGATCCTGGCAGAAAGGAAGGTGTCTGGTTATTAAGAGACACTTGAGGCTTGGGAATGTTTTTCTGCTCTGCTGGTGACAGCAGTAAAATACGATCCTAGTTATTCAGCAATGTGCCCATAAGGAAAAGCAAATGATGTGAGTAGACGCACTCACTGGAGTCAACTCATTCCTGAATCGGACAGTGATATCCTTCCAACTAAGGATAGTTGCTAATCAACAGAGTTGTTCCAGACAAAATGCCAAATGTCACTAGTGTTGCAGCAGAGCTCAGAGAGATGGAAAAATCGCTGTTGGATGTATTCCTGTTGGATGAGAGCAGGCTTTTCTCCCTCCCTTCCTTTTACCCTCCTCTCCCATGGAGGGTCAGAGAGGATGGAGGAGGACTGATAATCATTGTGTCTTGTGGTCCTGACATTGATTTCGCTCCCACAGTCAGTTCTGCTGTAGCTCAGAGGAGTAATTTGATCCAGTGTGATCTCTTCTGCTTTAAAGAGTTCTGGAAAAAGTTGAGTTGTCTGGCTTTATTATTGTCGTGGGCTGGGCTGTAGCGGGGGTTGTGTGTGTGCTCTGAGGCTATTGCATTAGCACAGCTTTTTATTTGTGACTTTTTCCGCTTCATACTTAGTTTCAGACAAAAGCAGCATAAGCTGTCAGTGGTTTATTTCTCCCTTAAATTTATGAAATTTATTTGATCTGTTGTTCTCCCACTTTCTTACGCATGTTCCTTCAAAATATGAAATAAATTCTCACAGCCATAAATTCCTGGAGAGGCTTGTTTTCTTGCTGGCCTTTGTTAGATGTAGCCCTTGTCACTCCAGGGACTCCAGAGAACACAGGCTAACAGTACCTCCCTAGAGCGTTTTTGTTAAACTGAATATCTTCTTTTTGTAGTTTAGGATTGTTGGCATGATGGGTTATTATGACTCCATGAGTAACATGTTTATTGTATCAGAGTAACTTGTCAATTATTGTCTCGTAATATCAGATCAACATACAACTTCCGTATGCTTAAAATATCAGTTGAAAACTTGTATGCAAGTAAATGCTTATCTGAATACAGATTTTCTTTAAAGGGATGACCAAGGGAAGAAATAATGCAAAACTGACATCTCAGGAAGCAGCTACTTTTTCAAGTCCGTCCATCGCTGTCACATACTTGAAGTTTATAAATAAGCTTTATCTAGAGTGGAACGTCTCAGTTTTTCTCCCTTCACAATGCCTAAAATTCTTGCTCAATATTTTTTTTTAAATTTGGGATTTTAGGTGTTTAAACAGGATGCAAAGCACTGTTAATAATTTTGAGTTTTCTGTCAGTTAGGGAAGCCCAGTACCAGAACAAGCTACAAATGCTTCTGTAAACAACTTGCACTTCAACATGCTAGCAGATGTTATTCTATCACTTTGAACTGTGCATCACTGAAGTGTATTGGGATATCTTAAAATAGTCAGGGGTGGTGGCCAGAGCCTCTAGACTACTATAGATGGTGAGGCTGTTTCGCTGTCGCAATGAAATAAGCCAGAAGTACATGCTGCTAAGGTCATTTGCTTGCTCAAGGTCAGCATGTTCAAAGTCAGCTGCTCTACTTACGAGCATGGTTACTGTCAGTAGTGTATATATAAGAAAAAGAGACCTGATAATGTAAGGAATTGCTATTACAAGTGAATTGAGACACTTAACGAGTTTTTCCGCCTTTAAAGTTGCAGAGCTGTGATTGCTGGTTTATTTTCTTATCTGAGCAAACAGAACTTAATGTCAAGATAAGGTTTTGTGGCTTATGTCTGCGAACAAATTGCTTTATTGATTTGGCAAGATTTTGTTTGCACTTTTTGCATAGTGTTCATTAATTGTTTAATTGACTTCCTATTTTAAACTTCTGTTTTGTGATTACTAGGACCTAACCAAAACTATTGTAAGTACCCTTCAGGAGTGTCAATGTAAGCTCATTGTAACTTCATACTTATATAACTGTTTGATAACAAGTGTCATTTCAATTATGTTACTGTTTTCTAGTCAACATAACATGGTCTCTAATACCTTATTAGTTATTATCTGTTCATAGAAGCAGGAAAGAGGAGTAGATTTTTTGGTAGTGGTGTGCGGTGTTTTGTTTCTATTGGTGTTGTGGGGATTTTTTTTTTTTGCATGCAGTGGAAAAGAATGGCAAGGTTACTGTAAACTTTCAACTTTTTTTTTTTTTTTTTTTTTTTTTTTTAATTAAAGTTCATCATTTTTCTGAGCTAGAGATTTTCCAAGTAACGTGAGCTGGGATAACAGATGAAGTATTCAAAAGTACCATGTACCTGCTGGAGATTCTAGTAATGTCAGCCCAGATTTCAAGTTAATAGCAATGGTAGGAGCAGCAACTTAAATTAGAGTTCAGGTGATAGCTCTCTTGGTCTTTAGATTGCTTCAGTTTGAACAGAAGGGAAATTCTTTAATAACCTTGAAGGTGAAAGAGCTCTTGATGTTGCTGTATTTAGGTTTTTTTGGGGGTTGAGTGATAGACCTAAGTTTGCCATAGGTAAAGATTTGGGAAACAGCTGTTATTTTTTACACATTAAAATATATTGGATATCTAAATTGCAGAAAATCAGTGTTGGCTACAATGCTGTATTTGTAAGTACTGTGTCTAACTGCTCCCACTGTGCCTGTTTTGAAAATACAGCTGTGTATTTCTGTTGTAAGAGCAGGTACTGCTAGATCTAAATGAATGTGGTTAAATTTGAGGCCTATACATCAGCCTCTGTCTCTTCCATCTGGCTTCTTGTCTTCAAAGGAAAGCTATTTTGTGGGTGAAGGCTACCTTCTGCATCAGCTCACGGCGTCCAACATGAGTGAAGAGGATGAAGCGGACATTGGGGAAAAGTTGTCTTCTGCACGGTTGAGTACACGAAGATGGTGGAACCGCTATGCTGCTGACACAGCCCGTGAAAAGGAGAGGGTGTACCACAGTTGGGGGCTCGTCCCATTAGCCACAGAAGGAAGACTGCATCAGTTGATCTAAAAATCAAGCAGGTTGAATGAGTGCAAGGTCAGCAACCGGCTGGAGTGCGTGGAGCTCCGCCTGGGGATGGGGGAGGAGCTGACAGAGAGCTTATGGGTCAGGATCAGAGGACAGGGACTGACGGGGGATGTTACGGTGGGGGTCTGTTACAGGCTGCCTGGCCAGGAGGACAGAGCGGATAAGGCGCTCTATAGCCAGATAGGAGCAGCCTCACGGCGGTCACAAGCCCTGGTCCTCATGGGGGACTTCAACCACCCCGACATCTGTTGGAGAGACAACACGGCAGGGCACAGGCAGTCCAGGAGGTTCCTGGAATGCGTGGATGACAACTTCCTCCTGCAGGCACGAGAGGAGCCGACAAGGAGGGGTGCCATGCTGGACCTCGTGCTCACCAACAGGGAGGGGCTGGTGGGGGACGTGAAACTGACGGACAGCCTTGGCTGCAGTGACCATGACGCGGTGGAGTTCAAGGGGGCGGGGCGGCAAGGAAACTGCACAGCAAGCTCTCTGCCCTAGATTTCAGGAAGGCGGACTTCAGTCTCTTCAGGAACCTCATGGGCAAAGGACCATGGGAGGCGGCCCTGGAGGGAAGAGGGGCCCAGGAAAGTTGGTCCGTATTTAAGGAGCACCTCCTCCAAGCTCAGCAGAGGTGCATCCCGATGAAGAAGAAGTCGGGCAAAAAGGCCAGGAGGCCAGCGTGGATGAGC